>JASKMD010000007.1:1877357-1924459 GCA_030144725.1 Haematococcus lacustris
GGGTAAGGTACAAGGTGTTGCAATTGGCTTCCAAGGTGTTGCAATTGGCATTTGGCAGTTTGGGGGGTAAGGTACAAGATGGGGAGGGTAAGGTACAAGGTGTTGCATTTGGCGTACAAGGTGTTGCAATTGGCATTTGGCAGTTTGGGGGGTAAGGTGCACGATGGGGAGGGTAAGGTACAAGGTGTAGCAATTGGCTTCCAAGGTGTTGCAATTGGCATTTGGCAGTTTGGGGGGTAAGGTACAAGATGGGGAGGGTAAGGTACAAGGTGTTGCAATTGGCTTCGAAGGTGTTGCAATTGGCATTTGGCAGTTTGGGGGGTAAGGTACACGATGGGGAGGGTAAGCTACAAGGTGTTGCAATTGGCTTCCAAGGTGTTGCAATTGGCATTTGGCAGTTTGGGGGGTAAGGTACACGATGGGGAGGGTAAGGTACAAGGTGTAGCAATTGGCTTCCAAGGTGTTGCAATTGGCATTTGGCAGTTTGGGGGGTAAGGTACAAGATGGGGAGGGTAAGGTACAAGATGGGGAGGGTAAGGTACAAGGTGTTGCAATTGGCTTCCAAGGTGTTGCATTTGGCATTTGGCAGTTTGGGGGGTAAGGTACACGATGGGGAGGGTAAGGTACAAGGTGTTGCAATTGGCTTCCAAGGTGTTGCAATTAGCATTTGGCAGTTTGGGGGGTAAGGTACACGATGGGGAGGGTAAGCTACAAGGTGTTGCAATTGGCTTCCAAGGTGTTGCAATTGGCATTTGGCAGTTTGGGGGGTAAGGTACACGATGGGGAGGGTAAGGTATAAGGTGTTGCAATTGGCTTCCAAGGTGTTGCATTTGGCATTTGGCAGTTTGGGGGGTAAGGTACAAGATGGGGAGGGTAAGGTCAAGGTGTTGCATTTGGCGTACAAGGTGTTGCGATTGGCATTTGGCAGTTTGGGGGGTAAGGTGCACGATGGGGAGGGTAAGGTACAAGGTGTAGCAATTGGCTTCCAAGGTGTTGCAATTGGCATTTGGCAGTTTGGGGGGTAAGGTACAAGATGGGGAGGGTAAGGTACACAGATAAGCACCTAAGTTGGGACATTTTGAAACGGGGGGTGGCACAACTCATCACTTGCTTGGACAAAACGAATGCAACTCATATCGTTGGAGAGATCTACAAGTCCTCTAGCTGCCGATGCCTCCAGCTTAGTATAACTCTCAAGGACTGGAGACTTATGACTTGGCCAGTGGGATACCCCCCCTAAAACCGGTTTTCCAAACTAAGTGCACCTATGTTGAGACGCTCAAGTATAAACATTTTTCAGGAGGAATTTGGTCCTGCCCTTTTCGGCACTGTATCACTATAGGTCCTAGCACCAGATGGCACCAAAAATCCACATAAAAGCTGTGTTGTGAGTCGAAAGTTAAAGCACCACGATGTGCACCCCCCTCTCCACGCAAGCCCCTCTGCCATACTGAGCTGCCCTCATGGAAAGCTGCTCTTCCAGCTCCTGCCTGTTGTAGAAGTGGCCCACTGCCCGAAAATACAACGGAGGTTGCTCCTCCATTGAGCAACTGAAAGTTGCATCCATCATATCGTTGGTCACATTTAGGCCTTCCATTGTGCCAGAGTCGCCGTGCTCTTGCCAGCTTGGATGGAGGCTTAAGCAATTGCCAGCAGCTGCTCCTTGTTGGGGGTGTATAAGCCTGTCTTGGCAAAGGCCCGCTTCAATGACTTCGTTTAGTATGGTAATATTTTTAATTAATTCATACTCTTAAATTCAATTTAAATCCATGGCTTCAATTGCTGCTCGGGCTTGCATCACGGAAGAGGTGTGGCAGGCCCTTGCTCACACGGACCTCGCAGGCCCACTGCACTACTCCAAGGAGGTCCAATCTGGTCACCCCCCTACCCTACGCTTATACCCCCTTGACAATGCTGACCAGCTGCATCTCCTCTGCCTAAGTCAAAGCTGTCAGTCTCCCCCTTGTAGCAACCCACCCCCCATGTTGATGAAGTCGTTGAGGTTGGAGCGGGGGACGCCATGCTGTTTTGCCACAGCACGCACAGAAGGGCGCGTAGCCCCCCTTTTGAACTTGGAGAGGGCCCGAGCGGCGGCTGCAAGCATGCTAGCCCTGTGGCGTGCCCCGTTAGAAGCTTTGCTAGACCACCTAGCGCGTGTGGCAGAAGCGGTGATCATCTGAGCAAGGGCCGGGGCCTGAGCTCTGCAAGTAGAAAGGCCATTTTTTGTTACATGCGAAAATTACCTCCCAACATGGCAAGCGCTACGGCCGGACAGTCGCACATTTGACACAGCGCACCGACTGCACCATCTTTGTTACCCACCAAGGTATCTAGGAGCGTTAAGGAAGCTTCCTGAAACGCTCCTGGTAGTCGCGGCCGGGCCTTAACTCCCGATGGGGTTCAAACCGGCGGCCCCGGCAGTGTTGAGATCTCTGCTCCCACAACGCGCAAACATGACGCGGGCCGACAACCACCCTAGTAACCACCTAAGGACGCGATGCGCGGAAAAGAAACGGGGGCTTTCGGTAAAGAATCAAGAGAACACGAGAAACGGGGTGTCCCAACTTAGGTGCTTTACTGTGTACAAGGTGTTGCAATTGGCTTCCAAGGTGTTGCAATTGGCATTTGGCAGTTTGGGGGGTAAGGTACACGATGGGGAGGGTAAGCTACAAGGTGTTGCAATTGGCTTCCAAGGTGTTGCAATTGGCATTTGGCAGTTTGGGGGGTAAGGTACACGATGGGGAGGGTAAGGTACAAGGTGTAGCAATTGGCTTCCAAGGTGTTGCAATTGGCATTTGGCAGTTTGGGGGGTAAGGTACACGATGGGGAGGGTAAGGTACAAGGTGTTGCAATTGGCTTCCAAGGTGTTGCAATTGGCATTTGGCAGTTTGGGGGGTAAGGTACAAGATGGGGAGGGTAAGGTACAAGATGGGGAGGGTAAGGTACAAGGTGTTGCAATTGGCTTCCAAGGTGTTGCAATTGGCATTTGGCAGTTTGGGGGGTAAGGTACACGATGGGGAGGGTAAGGTACAAGGTGTAGCAATTGGCTTCCAAGGTGTTGCAATTGGCATTTGGCAGTTTGGGGGGTAAGGTACACGATGGGGAGGGTAAGCTACAAGGTGTTGCAATTGGCTTCCAAGGTGTTGCATTTGGCATTTGGCAGTTTGGGGGGTAAGGTACAAGATGGGGAGGGTAAGGTACAAGGTGTTGCATTTGGCGTACAAGGTGTTGCAATTGGCATTTGGCAGTTTGGGGGGTAAGGTGCACGATGGGGAGGGTAAGGTACAAGGTGTAGCAATTGGCTTCCAAGGTGTTGCAATTGGCATTTGGCAGTTTGGGGGGTAAGGTACAAGATGGGGAGGGTAAGGTACAAGGTGTTGCAATTGGCTTCCAAGGTGTTGCAATTGGCATTTGGCAGTTTGGGGGGTAAGGTACAAGATGGGGAGGGTAAGGTACAAGGTGTTGCAATTGGCTTCCAAGGTGTTGCAATTGGCATTTGGCAGTTTGGGGGGTAAGGTACAAGATGGGGAGGGTAAGGTACAAGGTGTTGCATTTGGCGTACAAGGTGTTGCAATTGGCATTTGGCAGTTTGGGGGGTAAGGTGCACGATGGGGAGGGTAAGGTACAAGGTGTAGCAATTGGCTTCCAAGGTGTTGCAATTGGCATTTGGCAGTTTGGGGGGTAAGGTACAAGATGGGGAGGGTAAGGTACAAGGTGTTGCATTTGGCGTACAAGGTGTTGCAATTGGCATTTGGCAGTTTGGGGGGTAAGGTGCACGATGGGGAGGGTAAGGTACAAGGTGTAGCAATTGGCTTCCAAGGTGTTGCAATTGGCATTTGGCAGTTTGGGGGGTAAGGTACACGATGGGGAGGGTAAGCTACAAGGTGTTGCAATTGGCTTCCAAGGTGTTGCATTTGGCATTTGGCAGTTTGGGGGGTAAGGTACAAGATGGGGAGGGTAAGGTACAAGGTGTTGCATTTGGCGTACAAGGTGTTGCAATTGGCATTTGGCAGTTTGGGGGGTAAGGTGCACGATGGGGAGGGTAAGGTACAAGGTGTAGCAATTGGCTTCCAAGGTGTTGCAATTGGCATTTGGCAGTTTGGGGGGTAAGGTACAAGATGGGGAGGGTAAGGTACAAGGTGTTGCAATTGGCTTCCAAGGTGTTGCAATTGGCATTTGGCAGTTTGGGGGGTAAGGTACAAGATGGGGAGGGTAAGGTACAAGGTGTTGCATTTGGCGTACAAGGTGTTGCGATTGGCATTTGGCAGTTTGAGGGGTAAGGTGCACGATGGGGAGGGTAAGGTACAAGGTGTTGCAATTGGCTTCCAAGGTGTTGACATTGGCATTTGGCAGTTTGGGGGGTAAGGTACAAGATGGGGAGGGTAAGGTACAAGGTGTTGCATTTGGCGTACAAGGTGTTGCAATTGGCATTTGGCAGTTTGGGGGGTAAGGTGCACGATGGGGAGGGTAAGGTACAAGGTGTAGCAATTGGCTTCCAAGGTGTTGCAATTGGCATTTGGCAGTTTGGGGGGTAAGGTACAAGATGGGGAGGGTAAGGTACAAGGTGTTGCATTTGGCGTACAAGGTGTTGCAATTGGCATTTGGCAGTTTGGGGGGTAAGGTGCACGATGGGGAGGGTAAGGTACAAGGTGTAGCAATTGGCTTCCAAGGTGTTGCAATTGGCATTTGGCAGTTTGGGGGGTAAGGTACAAGATGGGGAGGGTAAGGTACAAGGTGTTGCAATTGGCTTCGAAGGTGTTGCAATTGGCATTTGGCAGTTTGGGGGGTAAGGTACACGATGGGGAGGGTAAGGTACAAGGTGTAGCAATTGGCTTCGAAGGTGTTGCAATTGGCATTTGGCAGTTTGGGGGGTAAGGTACACGATGGGGAGGGTAAGCTACAAGGTGTTGCAATTGGCTTCCAAGGTGTTGCAATTGGCATTTGGCAGTTTGGGGGGTAAGGTACAAGATGGGGAGGGTAAGGTACAAGGTGTTGCAATTGGCTTCCAAGGTGTTGCAATTGGCATTTGGCAGTTTGGGGGGTAAGGTACACGATGGGGAGGGTAAGCTACAAGGTGTTGCAATTGGCTTCCAAGGTGTTGCGATTGGCATTTGGCAGTTTGGGGGGTAAGGTACACGATGGGGAGGGTAAGGTACAAGGTGTAGCAATTGGCTTCCAAGGTGTTGCAATTGGCATTTGGCAGTTTGGGGGGTAAGGTACAAGATGGGGAGGGTAAGGTACAAGATGGGGAGGGTAAGGTACAAGGTGTTGCAATTGGCTTCCAAGGTGTTGCAATTGGCATTTGGCAGTTTGGGGGGTAAGGTACACGATGGGGAGGGTAAGGTACAAGGTGTAGCAATTGGCTTCCAAGGTGTTGCAATTGGCATTTGGCAGTTTGGGGGGTAAGGTACAAGATGGGGAGGGTAAGGTACAAGATGGGGAGGGTAAGGTACAAGGTGTTGCAATTGGCTTCCAAGGTGTTGCATTTGGCATTTGGCAGTTTGGGGGGTAAGGTACACGATGGGGAGGGTAAGGTACAAGGTGTTGCAATTGGCTTCCAAGGTGTTGCAATTAGCATTTGGCAGTTTGGGGGGTAAGGTACACGATGGGGAGGGTAAGCTACAAGGTGTTGCAATTGGCTTCCAAGGTGTTGCAATTGGCATTTGGCAGTTTGGGGGGTAAGGTACACGATGGGGAGGGTAAGGTATAAGGTGTTGCAATTGGCTTCCAAGGTGTTGCATTTGGCATTTGGCAGTTTGGGGGGTAAGGTACAAGATGGGGAGGGTAAGGTACAAGGTGTTGCATTTGGCGTACAAGGTGTTGCAATTGGCATTTGGCAGTTTGGGGGGTAAGGTGCACGATGGGGAGGGTAAGGTACAAGGTGTAGCAATTGGCTTCCAAGGTGTTGCAATTGGCATTTGGCAGTTTGGGGGGTAAGGTACAAGATGGGGAGGGTAAGGTACAAGGTGTTGCAATTGGCTTCCAAGGTGTTGCAATTGGCATTTGGCAGTTTGGGGGGTAAGGTACACGATGGGGAGGGTAAGCTACAAGGTGTTGCAATTGGCTTCCAAGGTGTTGCAATTGGCATTTGGCAGTTTGGGGGGTAAGGTACACGATGGGGAGGGTAAGGTACAAGGTGTAGCAATTGGCTTCCAAGGTGTTGCAATTGGCATTTGGCAGTTTGGGGGGTAAGGTACACGATGGGGAGGGTAAGGTACAAGGTGTTGCAATTGGCTTCCAAGGTGTTGCAATTGGCATTTGGCAGTTTGGGGGGTAAGGTACAAGATGGGGAGGGTAAGGTACAAGATGGGGAGGGTAAGGTACAAGGTGTTGCAATTGGCTTCCAAGGTGTTGCAATTGGCATTTGGCAGTTTGGGGGGTAAGGTACACGATGGGGAGGGTAAGGTACAAGGTGTAGCAATTGGCTTCCAAGGTGTTGCAATTGGCATTTGGCAGTTTGGGGGGTAAGGTACACGATGGGGAGGGTAAGCTACAAGGTGTTGCAATTGGCTTCCAAGGTGTTGCATTTGGCATTTGGCAGTTTGGGGGGTAAGGTACAAGATGGGGAGGGTAAGGTACAAGGTGTTGCATTTGGCGTACAAGGTGTTGCAATTGGCATTTGGCAGTTTGGGGGGTAAGGTGCACGATGGGGAGGGTAAGGTACAAGGTGTAGCAATTGGCTTCCAAGGTGTTGCAATTGGCATTTGGCAGTTTGGGGGGTAAGGTACAAGATGGGGAGGGTAAGGTACAAGGTGTTGCAATTGGCTTCCAAGGTGTTGCAATTGGCATTTGGCAGTTTGGGGGGTAAGGTACACGATGGGGAGGGTAAGCTACAAGGTGTTGCAATTGGCTTCCAAGGTGTTGCATTTGGCATTTGGCAGTTTGGGGGGTAAGGTACAAGATGGGGAGGGTAAGGTACAAGGTGTTGCATTTGGCGTACAAGGTGTTGCAATTGGCATTTGGCAGTTTGGGGGGTAAGGTGCACGATGGGGAGGGTAAGGTACAAGATGTAGCAATTGGCTTCCAAGGTGTTGCAATTGGCATTTGGCAGTTTGGGGGGTAAGGTACAAGATGGGGAGGGTAAGGTACAAGGTGTTGCAATTGGCTTCCAAGGTGTTGCAATTGGCATTTGGCAGTTTGGGGGGTAAGGTACACGATGGGGAGGGTAAGCTACAAGGTGTTGCAATTGGCTTCCAAGGTGTTGCAATTGGCATTTGGCAGTTTGGGGGGTAAGGTACACGATGGGGAGGGTAAGGTACAAGGTGTAGCAATTGGCTTCCAAGGTGTTGCAATTGGCATTTGGCAGTTTGGGGGGTAAGGTACAAGATGGGGAGGGTAAGGTACAAGATGGGGAGGGTAAGGTACAAGGTGTTGCAATTGGCTTCCAAGGTGTTGCAATTGGCATTTGGCAGTTTGGGGGGTAAGGTACACGATGGGGAGGGTAAGGTACAAGGTGTTGCAATTGGCTTCCAAGGTGTTGCAATTGGCATTTGGCAGTTTGGGGGGTAAGGTACAAGATGGGGAGGGTAAGGTACAAGATGGGGAGGGTAAGGTACAAGGTGTTGCAATTGGCTTCCAAGGTGTTGCAATTGGCATTTGGCAGTTTGGGGGGTAAGGTACACGATGGGGAGGGTAAGGTACAAGGTGTAGCAATTGGCTTCCAAGGTGTTGCAATTGGCATTTGGCAGTTTGGGGGGTAAGGTACAAGATGGGGAGGGTAAGGTACAAGATGGGGAGGGTAAGGTACAAGGTGTTGCAATTGGCTTCCAAGGTGTTGCAATTGGCTTCCAAGGTAGTTTGGGGGGTAAGGTACACGATGGGGAGGGTAAGGTACAAGGTGTAGCAATTGGCTTCCAAGGTGTTGCAATTAGCATTTGGCAGTTTGGGGGGTAAGGTGCACGATGGGGAGGGTAAGGTACAAGGTGTAGCAATTGGCTTCCAAGGTGTTGCAATTGGCATTTGGCAGTTTGGGGGGTAAGGTACACGATGGGGAGGGTAAGGTACAAGGTGTAGCAATTGGCTTCCAAGGTGTTGCAATTGGCATTTGGCAGTTTGGGGGGTAAGGTACAAGATGGGGAGGGTAAGGTACAAGATGGGGAGGGTAAGGTACAAGGTGTTGCAATTGGCTTCCAAGGTGTTGCAATTGGCATTTGGCAGTTTGAGGGGTAAGGTGCACGATGGGGAGGGTAAGGTACAAGGTGTTGCAATTGGCTTCCAAGGTGTTGCAATTGGCATTTGGCAGTTTGGGGGGTAAGGTACACGATGGGGAGGGTAAGGTACAAGGTGTAGCAATTGGCTTCCAAGGTGTTGCAATTGGCATTTGGCAGTTTGGGAGGTAAGGTACAAGATGGGGGGGTAGGGTACAAGTTTGGGGGGTAAGGTACAAGATGGGGAGGGTAAGGTACAAGATGGGGAGGGTAAGGTACAAGATTGGGGGGTAAGGTACAAGATGGGGGGTAGGGTACAAGATGGGGAGGGTAAGGTACAAGATTGGGGGGTAAGGTACAAGATGGGGGGTAGGGTACAAGATGGGGAGGGTAAGGTACAAGATTGGGGGGTAAGGTACAAGATGGGGAGGGTAAGGTACAAGATTGGGGGGTGAGGAACAAGATGGGGGGTAGGGTACAAGATGGGGAGGGTAAGGTACAAGATTGGGGGGTAAGGTACAAGACGGGAGGTAAGGTAGGATTGTGGTGTGTGGTGGGCTGGTTGTGCTCCGCTTGCCTCACCGGCCTTCATGGTGGGGCAAAGCACATGGGGTTGCGTCATGGCAGGCCAGTCGTGCGTGGCTAGAGCATGCGCTGATGGAGTATGGTGGGCTGACTGTGCTCCGCCTGCCTCACCGGCCTGCATGGTGGGGCGAAGCGCATGGGGTTGCGTCATGGCAAGCCAGTCATGCGTGGCTAAAGCATGCGTTGTTGGCGTGTGGTGGGCTTGTTGAACTCCGCCTGCCTCACCGGCCTGCATGGTGGGGCGAAGCGCATGGGGTTGCGTCATGGCAAGCCAGTCATGCGTGGCTAAAGCATGCGTTGTTGGCGTGTGGTGGGCTTGTTGAACTCCGCCTGCCTCACCGGCCTGCGTGGTGGGGCGAAGCGCATGGGGTTGCGTCATGGCAGGCCAGTCATGCGTGGTTAGACCATGCGCTGTTGGCGTGTGGTGGGCTGGTTGTTCTCCGCCTGCCTCATAGGCCTGCGTGGTAAGGCAAAGCGCATGGAGTTGCGTCATGGTAGGCCAGTCCAAGGTGTATAAGGTGTTGCAATTGGTGTACAAGATGTTGCGAGTGGTACACAAGGTGTTGCAATTGGCATACGAGTTGTTGCAACTGGTGTACAAGGTGTTGCAATTGGCGTACAATGTGTTGCAATTGGTGTACAAGGTGTTGCAATTGGTGTACAAGGTGTTGCGATTGGCGTACAAGGCCGGCCTAACCTAAAGGCTGGCCAAGAGGCTGTCTCACCTGTTATGTCTTTTGTGAGTGTTGTGGTTAGAGGCCTGCATGCACAAGCACACAACAAATAGTTACGGCCTGTCGTCACCACATGAACATGCGTAGCAACCTAATCGACTCACCATGCTGGCCTACCCCGCGCCTAGCTCAGCTCCACGCCAACCTTTCTGCTGTCCTTGAGCTTCGTCGATACCTACTTGCCTCGCGTGGTCAGATATCCTGCGTGTTGGGGCAACGAACTACGACTATGTCTTTGGCGTGGGATAGAGCCGTTTGCTGAGGCGAGCCCTATGTAAACCTTGCTATGCGTGCTATTCGAGGCAGGCATTGTGCCTTCCAAGGACAGATATTAGGCATTCCGAGCAACTACAATGCAACGCGAGGCTCGCACCTCTCATCAGCATGGCGTAAGGGTCGCTCTAAGTTGCGCGAGTTCACAAGGCATCGATGTTTAGTCGCGAGTAGTGTCGAGCGTCCCGCTCGTAGTTGTTGTGTGCGCCAAAGCGAGTTGGACTCGTTCTTTAACCGGTTGTCAACAACAATTGTCCAACCCAAATATTCCCATGTCACTTCATGCTTGCACGAAATCCAATTCTACTCCTAACTTGCCAAGCTTACATTAGGTAGTCCTTCCACATAGCCCTTGCATTCATGTGAGGTTCAACTAAGTCCAACGGTTCAAGTAAGGTGCAAGCACTCGCAAAAAAGTTCATGAGAAAAGTTATATTTTTTGACAAAGTGCTTTGATAGATTGTATTTTTTAGCGGTTCTAAGAATGGTGGTGTAAACCTAAAATCGAGGAAAAATCGGGCTGAGGAGATACGAGAAAACCAGTACTGGTCCACCCCCAACCAGTACTGGTCCACCCCCCACCAGTACTGGCCGCCCCCCAACCAATACTGGTCCACCTCCTACCAGTACTGGTTTACCCCAAACCAGTACTGGTTTACCCCAAACCAGTACTGGTTTACACCCAACCAGTACTGGCTGACCCCCAACCAGTACTGGCTGGCCCCCAACCAGTACTGGTTGGCCCCCAACCAGTACTGGCTGACCCCCAACCAGTACTGGCTGGCCCCCAACCAGTACTGGCTGGCCCCCAACCAGTACTGGCTGGCCCCCAACCAGTACTGGCTGGCCCCCAACCAGTACTGGCTGGCCCCCAACCAGTACTGGCTGGCCCCCAACCAGTACTGGCTGGCCCCCAACCAGTACTGGCTGGCCCCCAACCAGTACTGGCTGGCCCCCAACCAGTACTGGCTGGCCCCCAACCAGTACTGGCTGGCCCCCAACCAGTACTGGCTGGCCCCCAACCAGTACTGGCTGGCCCCCAACCAGTACTGGCTGGCCCCCAACCAGTACTGGCTGGCCCCCAACCAGTACTGGCTGGCCCCCAACCAGTACTGGCTGGCCCCCAACCAGTACTGGCTGGCCCCCAACCAGTACTGGCTGGCCCCCAACCAGTACTGGCTGACCGCATGAGCTTGGGGCAGGGGGCCAGCAGCAGCAGCAGCAGGGGGGCAGGGGGGCAGCATCAGCAGCAGCAGCAGGGGGGAAGGGGGGCAGCAGCAGCAGCAGCAGGGGGGCAGGGTGCCAGCAGCAGCAGCAGCAGCAGGTGGGCAGGGGGGCAGCAGCGGCAGCAGCAGCAGGGGGGCAGGGGGGGCAGCAGCAGCAGCAGCAGCAGGGGGGAAGGGGGGCAGCAGCAGCAGCAGCAGGGGGGCAGGGTGCCAGCAGCAGCAGCAGCAGCAGGTGGGCAGGGGGGCAGCAGCGGCAGCAGCAGCAGGGGGGCAGGGGGGCAGCAGCAGCAGCAGCAGCAGCCGGGGGGCAAGGTGGTAGGGGGGCGGCAGCAGCAGCAGCAACAGGGGGCAGGGGGGCAGGGGGGCAGCATCAGCAGCAGCAGCAGGGGGGAAGGGGGGCAGCAGCAGCAGCAGCAGCAGCAGCAGGGGGCAGGGGGGCAGCAGCGGCAGCAGCAGCAGGGGGCAGGGGGGCAGCAGCGGCAGCAGCAGCAGGGGGGAAGGGGGGCAGCAGCAGCAGCAGCAGCAGCAGGGGGGCAGGGTGCCAGCAGCAGCAGCAGCAGCAGGTGGGCAGGGGGGCAGCAGCGGCAGCAGCAGCAGGGGGGCAGGGGGGCAGCAACAGCAGGAGGGGGCAGGGGGGCAGCAGCGGCAGCAGCAGCAGGGGGGAAGGGGGGCAGCAGCAACGAGAGGGATGGGGTAGCTGTGTGACCCCCTCAAGTGCTGAAGGGCTGGGTAAAGGGCTGAAGGAAGGGGCTTGCTCGGAAACGGTTACCAAGCTGGAGATTATTACACGTTGGGCTAGAGCCGTTGGATGTACTTACACGTGATACTGAGCTGCAGATGTTGCAAGGTATACTGAGTACATATCACCATGAGGACAACACTCTATAGCCACATGCACATGCTATGACCCACTCCTGGTTATCACAATGTTACATAGCACACAGCGCCACACAACCATCAAGCTATGTAGCGTCAACTAACACCCTCCACAATCTCATGTGCTGCTTGTCCTAAGTCAATGTCCTCTTATAGATAGGGACCAACGACCTTGATGTAATGAAGGTACTCGTCCATGCTCCAGCCCCTGCAAAGTGACACAGAGTCATCTTACATGCAATGCTCTACTGTACTCAATGACTACAATGCATGACACACATTACTGGCTGGCATAACACACAGCAATGGCTGGCAACCAACACTGGCTGGCAACCAGCACTGGCTGGCAACCAACACTGACTAACAACCAGGCTGACCAGTACTGGCTGGCTGGCTGTGACCAGTACTGGCTGGCTGACCAGTACTGGCTGGCTGGCTGTGACCAGTACTGGCTGGCTGACCAGTACTGGCTGGCTGACCAGTACTGGCTGGCTGGCTGTGACCAGTACTGGCTGGCTGTGACCAGTACTGGCTGGCTGGCTGTGACCAGTACTAGCTGGCTGTGACCAGTACTGGCTGGCTGTGACCAGTACTGGCTGGCTGTGACCAGTACTGGCTGGCTGGCTGTGACCAGTACTGGCTGGCTGACCAGTACTGGCTGGCTGGCTGTGACCAGTACTGGCTGGCTGACCAGTACTGGCTGGCTGGCTGTGACCAGTACTGGCTGGCTGACCAGTACTGGCTGGCTGGCTGTGACCAGTACTGGCTGGCTGTGACCAGTACTGGCTGGCTGGCTGTGACCAGTACTAGCTGGCTATGACCAGTACTGGCTGGCTGTGACCAGTACTGGCTGGCTGTGACCAGTACTGGCTGGCTGGCTGTGACCAGTACTGGCTGGCTGACCAGTACTAGCTGGCTGGCTGTGACCAGTACTGGCTGGCTGGCTGTGACCAGTACTGGCTGGCTGACCAGTACTGGCTGGCTGACCAGTACTGGCTGGCTGACCAGTACTGGCTGGCTGACCAGTACTGGCTGGCTGGCTGTGACCAGTACTGGCTGGCTGACCAGTACTGGCTGGCTGGCTGTGACCAGTACTGGCTGGGTCAGTAACAGCAGGGGGGCAGGGGGGCTGCAGCAGCAGACAGCAGGCAGCAAATAGTGGGCGCAACCAGCGCTGGTGCCCCCCCATTCAGCAGCAGGGTTACAGCAGCAGCAGCCGGGGGGCAAGGTGGTAGGGGGGCAGCAGCAGCAGCAGCAACAGTAGGGGGGCAGCAACAGCAGTAGGGGGGCAGCAACAGCAGTAAGGGGGCAGCAGCAGCAGCAGCAGCAGCAGCAGCAGCAGGGGGGCAGCAGCAGCAGTGGGGGGGCAGCAGCAGCAGCAGCAGCATCAGCAGCAGGAGTAGGGGGTCAGGGGGGCTGCATCAGCAGGGGGTCAGGGGGGCTGCAGCAGCAAGGGGTCAGGGGGGCTGCAGCAGCAGCAGCAGCAGGGGCGCAGCAGCAGCAGCTGGGGGCGGGGGGGGCAGCAGCAGCAGCTGGGGGGCAGGGGGGCAGCATCAGCAGCAGGGGGGCAGCAGTAGGAGCAGCAGCAGGGGCGGGTTGGTGTGGGCAGGGTTGGTTGGGGTGGAGTGGCACTCACCTAGCAATGCGGGCAGAGGGGCCACGGTACACGCTTCATGCTCTCACTGAAAGCAGGCAAGAGCTAGGTTTGGATCAGCAAGCACATTAGCAGCAGCAAGAGCACGCTATTGAGTGGCGCCCGCAGCAGAGTGGAGAGACCTACTGCCTGCATGCTGCTCATTACTTGCCTCTCGCCTTTCGCACTTGCTGCCTGGTTGGGGAGGGTTGCTGCTCCTTGCCACCCCTCATGTGAGAGGGGGCAGTGCAGCGTGGGAGGAGGGTGGGAGGGAGCGAGGGTTGCAATGGGGAGGGTAGGGGGTGGGGAGGGGAGCAGTGGTGGGGTACACAGCTGTATCTCCAGGTGAGTGTGAAGGTGTAGTTGGAGGTGGTGGTCGGGGGGCTGGGCTAGGCGGGGACGGGGGTAGGGACAAGGGAGGGCAATAGTGTTGATGATCTGTATACGGGGGATAGAGAAGGGGAGGGGCAGGGAGCAAGGAGCGAAAGGGGGAGCTTGTGTGTGGGCGGGGGGAGGAGCGAGAGCCGGGGCGGGGGCGGGGGCGGGGATGGGGGAAGCGTGTCGATGAACTGGGAGGGGGTGGTTGTGTAAGGGAAAGGAAGGCTGGGCGGGGGTAGGGGCAGGGGAGGGAGCGGGGGCGGGGGTAGGGGGGGGACGGGGTCGGGGGCAGGGGCGGGGGAGGGGGGAATGTGTTGATGGATCGGGGAAAGGGAAGGGGAAGGGAGTTGCCCATCAGACCTGCAGCCAGGGGGCATGCACGTAAGGTAGGGAGATCAGGTTGGGCGCTGCGTGTTGGCCACTTACCGGTAGCCACCAGCAACCAGGGAGCGAAAGGGTAGGGAAGAAGGGGGAAGAGGGAGCTTGTGTGTGGAGGGGGGTGGGAAGGGGGTGGTAGTGATGCCACGGTGCCAAGGTATGTTGGTGAAGGTATGCTCTTGGCTGATGGGAAGGGTAGGGAAGGGATGGCAGATGGCTGCGATGTCAAGGGGTAGAAGGCGAGGGGGAGGGGGGAAGTAGGAAAGGAGGGTGGAGTAGGAGGGTGGGGTGGGGTGGGGTGGGGGATGGGGGGAAGAGAAAGGGAAGGGTTGGGTATTACGATTTACCATCAGCCCTGCAGCGAACACAGTGTGTGGTAGTGGTCAGGCTGGGTGATAATGGACACTGAGAGGCAAGGCCGAACCACTCACCGTTAACGCCATGTTGCTCCATGCCGCACCATGTTGGCTCCCTGTTGGCTCTTACCTTGGTCTTACCTTTGTGATGCGGGAGGTTGCGTGGTGTTATTAGAGGTGGTGGTGTGGGGGAGGGGTGGAGGGATAGGGGTGGTTGAGGTGGGGGCTGCGGTGAAGGGTGCGAGAGGGAAAGGGGGTTGAGAAGCATGGAAGGGAGTGGGAGGGAGAGGGGGAAGGGAGGGGGTGGTGGTGGTGGTGGGAAGAGGGCGGATGGGGGAGAGGTGACGGGGAGAGGGGAAGCGGGGGTTGGGGAGAAGTAGAAGTGGGATTGGTGGGATAGGGTAGGGAAGGGTGAAGGAGGCAGGGGGCAGGAGTATAGGCGTCAGACCTGCAGCAAGCAAGGAGCGTACTTACAGTGAGGCTAGCAAAACATCTAAGGAAGCTAGGTGCATGACGGAGGCTAGGTTCAGGAGCGGGGCCACTCACCGCTTGCTCCCTGATCCTCCCTGATCCTCCATGCTCCTCCATGATTCATCCTCGTTGGCTCTTACCTTGGTCTTACCCTTGTAGTGGGACGGGCTGCAATGGAGAGGGTACGGGGTGACGAAAGCGGGGGAGGGGAGGGAGAGAGGGTAAGGGAGGGAGGTGCGGGGGAGGGGGGGAGGAAGGGGACTGAAAGGGGAAGGGATGTGGACCTGCGGCAAGGAGGTGACAGGTTGTCAAAGGAGGAGCAATGAATGGTGGGTACAAGATGCACTCACCGAGTTTGATGCACAAGGGGCAGGGAAGATGGGCTCGGAGATGGTGGGTACATGTCAAAGGCAAAAAGATGGGTCGCTGCATGTGAAACGGTGCATTACCTCGCAACGCATTGGCTACGCGCAAAGCGTGGCGAGGTAATGCCCGTGTGTTATCGCGCAACGCGTGGCTACGGAGTTGGCTGAGATCTCCAGGTTGCGACACTGGCTAGGAGGCTGGCCGCTACGTGAGATGTGGCTGCCTGGCCGAATGTGGCTGCCTGGCTGCGATGTGGCGATGTTGCGTGGCTGCGATGTGGCTCAGTGGCCGCCTGGCTACCTAGCCTGGCTACCGAACTGAGGGCAGGGGCTACCGAATTGAGGGCGTGAAGGGCGGCACGAACTGCAGATCGACTTGCATGTTAGACATGAAATATGAAAAACTAACATCCGCCCAGTACGCGGCGTAGTCAACTAGCGACGATCCTAGTCATGCTAGGAACGTAGCCGCAGCTAGTGCCAGCTAGAAGGTCAGCCTTGAGGATAAGCAGCCTAGAAACTCAGCCTCGCAGCCTTGCAGCCACACTGCCCCTAATTCGCGTCCCGCATCTAGGTAGCCAGGCGCCTTGCAACCAGCCTCGCAGCCTCGCAGTCATGCCCGAAGCTCAGCTCGCTCCCAGCCACATCGCAGCTAGCTAGCTAGCTCAGACACACAAGGTAGTTTCAGCTAGCGTTGCAGCCATTTCCATTTCCATTTCCATAACGCAGCCAACCTCGAAGCTAGGCGTACAGCCACGTATTTACGTAGCTAGCTCAGCCCCGCAGTCCAGCCACTTCACCAGCATCGCGACACAGCTACACAACCTCGCAAAGTCGCAGCCACGCAGCCACGCAAGAAGCCAACGTAGCCAGCCTAGCAACGCAGCGACACACTACGAGCAAGCCGTCATCCATGCAAACCATGCGAAGTTGTCAAGGTGAGTGGCTATCCCTCTGCAGGTATGTGGCTCCCTCTACTTAGCTTAACCACTGGCGTGCCTTTTGTGCTGCTGTAGGATTAATGGTCTTACCTCTTCCCTTTGCCACCACCACCTCCAAGTCCGTCGTCGCACATGCCTTGACATACTCCCTACCGTACCTTGCAGCCTACCTCGCAGCCTACCGTACCTTGCAGCCTACCTCGCAGCCTCCCTCCCTCCCTCCCGACCTACTCCCTCCCTCCCTCCCTCCCTTCCTCCCTCCCTTCCTCTCCTTTCCCTTCCCCCTGGCTGATTGCAGGTGTAATGGGCACCTCCCCTTCCCTCTACACTACACCGTTGACATATCGTCACACCGTTGCCGCAGGTCTTGCGCGCCTACACCTGAGACTATCAATGCCCTCCCTCCCTTCTTCCCCACTTCTCTCGCCCTCCCCATGGACCTCCCCTTCCCTTCCCTCCCATTCCCTCCTCTACCTCCCCTCCCCCGCTTCTCCATCATCCCGTCCCCCTCTTGGTCCTATTACCCCCTCCAGCAACAACAGCAACCTTCTTCCCCTTCTGCCTCCTCACCCTCACCATCTACACACAAATACACCCCACCCCAGCAAAAGGTGAGTGCAGGTATGTGGCACCCTGTACATACCCTAACCGCTAGCATGCCCCTTGTCCCGTTGCAGGATTGATCATCACACCCTTCCCCTTTTCCTCCCCTTTCCCACGCCCACCACCATCGCCAAGCTGGTCGTCCCTCCACATCCACCTCTCCCCACCCCCACTTCCACCCTCCCCGTCACCTCTCCCCTGACATCCCAGCAACCAAGAGAAAGCCCACCCCATCCACCCTCTTGCCACTACCACCACCACCACCCCCCCCTCCCTTCTCCCTCTCCCTCTCTCCCATGCTTGTCAAGCCTAACCTTCCCCTCTCCCACCCTTCAATTGACGTGGCATCGCAGCCCCCTCCTCACCCCACCTTCCCTTCCCTACACACTACTACACACCCCACCACAGCCCCAACCCACTGACGCATGGGATATGTTGCCAGGGGTGAGCAGGTAGGAGGCTAGGAGGACCACAAAGGTGAGGCCGCGGTGATAGCTAACACAGTGCACAGCCTGGTCAGCCAGCCAGCCAGTACTGGTCAGCCAGCCAGTACTGGTCACAGCCAGCCAGCCAGCACTGGTCAGCCAGCCAGTACTGGTCACAGCCAGCCAGCCAGCACTGGTCAGCCAGCCAGTACTGGTCACAGCCAGCCAGCCAGTACTGGTCAGCCAGCCAGTACTGGTCACAGCCAGCCAGCCAGTACTGGTCAGCCAGCCAGTACTGGTCACAGCCAGCCAGCCAGTACTGGTCAGCCAGCCAGTACTGGTCACAGCCAGCCAGCCAGTACTGGTCAGCCAGCCAGTACTGGTCACAGCCAGCCAGCCAGTACTGGTCACAGCCAGCCAGCCAGTACTGGTCAGCCAGCCAGTACTGGTCACAGCCAGCCAGCCAGTACTGGTCAGCCAGCCAGTACTGGTCACAGCCAGCCAGCCAGTACTGGTCACAGCCAGCCAGCCAGTACTGGTCAGCCAGCCAGTACTGGTCACAGCCAGCCAGTACTGGTCACAGCCAGCCAGCCAGTACTGGTCAGCCAGCCAGTACTGGTCACAGCCAGCCAGCCAGTACTGGTCAGCCAGCCAGTACTGGTCACAGCCAGCCAGCCAGTACTGGTCAGCCAGCCAGTACTGGTCACAGCCAGCCAGCCAGTACTGGTCAGCCAGCCAGTACTGGTCACAGCCAGCCAGCCAGTACTGGTCAGCCAGCCAGTACTGGTCACAGCCAGCCAGCCAGTACTGGTCAGCCAGCCAGTACTGGTCACAGCCAGCCAGCCAGTACTGGTCACAGCCAGCCAGCCAGTACTGGTCAGCCAGCCAGTACTGGTCACAGCCAGCCAGCCAGTACTGGTCAGCCAGCCAGTACTGGTCACAGCCAGCCAGCCAGTACTGGTCAGCCAGCCAGTACTGGTCACAGCCAGCCAGCCAGTACTGGTCAGCCAGCCAGTACTGGTCACAGCCAGCCAGCCAGTACTGGTCAGCCAGCCAGTACTAGTCACAGCCAGCCAGCCAGTACTGGTCAGCCAGCCAGTACTGGTCACAGCCAGCCAGCCAGTACTGGTCACAGCCAGCCAGCTAGTACTGGTCAGCCAGCCAGTACTGGTCACAGCCAGCCAGCCAGTACTGGTCAGCCAGCCAGTACTGGTCACAGCCAGCCAGCCAGTACTGGTCAGCCAGCCAGTACTGGTCACAGCCAGCCAGCCAGTACTGGTCGGCCAGCCAGTACTGGTCAGCCAGCCAGTACTGGTCACAGCCAGCCAGCCAGTACTGGTCAGCCAGCCAGTACTGGTCACAGCCAGCCAGCCAGTACTGGTCAGCCAACCAGTACTGGTCACAGCCAGCCAGCCAGTACTGGTCAGCCAGCCAGTACTGGTCACAGCCAGCCAGCCAGTACTGGTCAGCCAGCCAGTACTGGTCAGCCAGCCAGTACTGGTCAGCCAGCCAGTACTGGTCACAGCCAGCCAGCCAGTACTGGTCAGCCAGCCAGTACTGGTCACAGCCAGCCAGCCAGTACTGGTCAGCCAGCCAGTACTGGTCACAGCCAGCCAGCCAGTACTGGTCAGCCAGCCAGTACTGGTCACAGCCAGCCAGCCAGTACTGGTCACAGCCAGCCAGCCAGTACTGGTCAGCCAGCCAGTACTGGTCACAGCCAGCCAGTACTAGTCACAACTGGTACCTTATTGTGTGTCATGCGTTGCATTTACTGGGTCACTTTGCAGGGGCTGGAGCTTGGACGACTACCTTCATCACATTGAGGTCGCCTTGCATGAGAAGAGGGAATGAGATAGAGGACGGATGGAGTGTCCTGGTTGATGCTACATAGCATCCTGCATAGCATGCGAAGCAATGTAATATGCAATGTTTTAGTGGTAGTGATAGTGATAACAAACACATGTACATAGTACTCTCAATGACATTGCTTAGTGAGGGATAGCACATGCAGTGTGTTATAGCGTGTTGTCCTCTTGTTGTAATCGGTGCCTAGACGGTACTTAACCTAGGCTCCAGCCCTGAGCTCAAGCCTCATCCCTAACCCTTCAGCTTTCATCCACTTTACTGTAAGCATTACTCGCTTCATCCATAGGACTTGACATTATAGAGAGATGTTAACCCATTACAAGCCCACATGATAGCGCACGTCGACTGGACATCGCACATCAGAAAGACTTGGCAGTATGAAGAGTTGTTAACCCATCACAAGCACATTGTAGCGCACGTCGACTGGACATCGCGCATCGACGTAGACAACCGTTGGGGAGCTTACAACAAAGCGCTAAGACCAGCGATGCAAGTATTACATATGGGAAGGGTTGAATGTGATACGCGGAAACTTTGATATCTCCATGCCCTAGCAAAGCTGACAACCAGTACTGGATGCCAACCAGTACTGGTTGAGGTCCAGTACTGGTTAGCAGCCAGTACTGGACCTCAACCAGTACTGGTTGCCCTCACAGAAGTGCACGACAGTCAAACGATCAAATCTCGCCAGCCACTTGGAGTTGATTTTTTTTTTCAAGTGCGTTGGCTTGCCAATGAGAAACTGAAGACTTCCATCAGAAAAAAAAGTACCCTTAGGTGGCACTTATAATGCGATCTTTTCTACGAGTGAGTTGGACCCTCACATGTCGACCCCTTCATTTCTGATTTTCATTTGCGATACGCTCCCTCATGTTGTCGCGCTTGTTCTAACGAGCGTGTTCGCACGGTGTAACTCTACGATTCCTTAGTGAAAAATGTTTATCGCGATTTTCTCGGAAGACTCGCATGACAGGTACATGCTAGGAACCAGCGCTAGGAACGAGCGCTAGGAACTAGCGCTAGGAACGAGCGCTAGGAACGAGCGCTAGGAACCAGCGCTAGGAACCAGCGCTAGGAACCAGCGCTAGGAACCAGCGCTAGGAACCAGCGCTAGGAACGAGCGCTAGGAACCAGCGCTAGGAACCTTACTCAAGCTTACCTAACTCAAGCTTACATTAGGTAGTCCTTCCGCATAGCCCTTGCACTCATGTGAGGTTCAGCTTAGTCAAACGCTTCAAGTAAGGTGCAAGTTAGACCCGGACATGTCGACTCCTTCATTTCTGTTTTTCATTTTCAATACGCTCCCTCACGTTGTCGCGCTTGTTCTAACGAGCGTATTGGCAAGGTGTAACTCTACGATTGCTTAGTGAAAATATCGCGATTTTCTCGGAAGACTCGCATGACCCTAACATGTCGACCACTTGGTTTCCGACTTTCATTTTCAGTACGCCCCCCTCTGTTGTTGCGCTTGTTCTAACGCGCGTGTTCGCACGGTGACACTACACGATTCCTTAGAGAAAACTATTTTTCGCGATTTCTTCGGAAAAGTCGAATGACGCCCGACGTTTCAACCACGCTCTCTCCAAGTCCTTCGCAAGCCCCATCCAACGCACCTACTCTTGCTCGAAATGACCCAGCGGTCACGGAGATTAACCTAGGTTAGGGTGCGGTTAGGGTTAGGGTCGAGGTTAGGGTCGAGGGTTAACTTTTGATAACCCATAAATCGCCCCTCTATTTTGGAGCGTTCGGTCCAGCGCTCCTATTCGCAAAGTCTAACTCTCAAAAAACACATTCCTTAGGCGACCCCTTTTTCGAGGTTTTCTCGCAAAAGTCCAATGACACCCCGGTTTTCAACCTCAGTTCTTACGCCGCACCCGTGCGGCCTATCGAACGCACTATCGCTCGTCCGAAATGACCGACCGTACGTTAGGTTCTATGTTCCGCCAGTTCCATAGGCGACCCCTTGACCCCACCCCTAACACAATGGTAGTAACCCTAACCCTAACCCTAACCCTAACCCTAACCCTAACCCTAACCCTAACCCTAACCCTAACCCAACCCTAACCCTAACCCTAACCCTAACCCTAACCCTAACCCTAACCCTCGTTCCTGTTTATCCGCGCCTTCTACCCTTCGTCCTCGTCGCCCACCTTCCTCCTCGCGTTCTAAGCTGGTCCACATGTCCGGACTGTCCGCGTTCAACTGCTGCGATTACTGGGGTGCCAAACGGCTTTGCTTGAGCAAGCTTTGTTGCTGGCTCGGCCTGGGTGTTTTATTGAAATTGTGTGACTAGGGCTCAGACCTGGTCAGGCACGACTCTGGCTCGGACCTGGTCAGGCCCGACTCTGGTTCGGACCTGGTCAGGACCGACTCTGGCTCGGACCTGGTCAGGCCCGACTCTGGCTCGGACCTGGTCAGGCCCGACTCTGGCTCGGACCTGGTCAAGCGCGCTCTGGCTCGGGCCTGGTCAGGCACGCTCTGGCTCGGACCTGGTCAGGCACGCTCTAGCTCGGACCTGGTCAGCCACGACTCTGGCTCGGATTATAGGCCATTCCTTGTACCTGACCAGGTACATGGAACGGCCTAATATCAGGCTACAGTTGTGCCCGCACAGGTACAGCAATAGGTTCAAGTAAGGTGCAAGTTAGACCCGGACATGTCGACCCCTTCATTTCTGATTTTCACTTGCGATACGCTCCCTCATGTTGTCGCGCTTGTTCTAACGCGCGTATTCGCACGGTGTATCTCTACGATTGCTTAGTCAAAATTATAGCGATTTTCTCGGAAGACTCGCAAGACCCTAACATGTCGACCACTTGGTTTCTGACTTTCATTTTCAGTACGCCCCCTCTTGTTGTCGCGCTTGTTCTAGCGCGCGCGTTCGCACGGTGAAACTACACGGTTCCTTAGAGAACCCGGTTTTCCGCGGTTTGCTCGAAAACATCGAATGAGACCCGACGTGTCAACCACGCTCTCTCCAAGTCCTTCGCAAGCCCCATCCAACGCACCTACTCTTGCTCGAAATGACCAAGCGGTTGCGGAGATTAACCCCGGTTAGGGTAAGGTTAGGGTTAGGGTCGAGGTTAGGGTCGAGGGTTAACTTTTGATAACCGATAAATCGCCCCTCTATTTTGGAGCGTTCGGTCCAGCGCTCCTATTCGCGAGGTCTAACTCTAAAAAAACACATTCCTTAGGCGACCCCTTTTTCGATGTTTTCTCGCAAAAGTCCAATGACACCCCGGGTGTTAAACCTCAAAAAGGCCGTCTCCTTCGCACGGTCTATCGAACGCACTATCGCTCGTTCGAAATGACCGACCGCACGTTCAGTTTTATGTTCCGGAAGGTTCCTTAGGCGACCCCCTGACCCCACCCGTAACACAATGGTAGTAACCCTAACCCTAACCCTAACCCTAACCCTAACCCTAACCCTAACCCTAACCCTAACCCTAACCCTAACCCTAACCCTAACCCTAACCCTAACCCTAACCCTAACCCCTAACCCTAACCCTAACCCTAACCCTTACCCTAACCCTAACCCTAACCCTAACCCTAACCCTAACCCTAACCCTGCACGCCCGACGGCGAGGGCGTAGTCTTTCTTTCTTTCCTAGCCTGCCGGCTGAGATTTCTAGTGGTCTTGAGCTTCTTGCCTAGCGCCGATCTGATTCTGCACATGGTCCTGCGTTGGTAGTGTTGGCCCCCTCTAGTCAGTGTCTTTGTTGTGCAAGTCTTCATGGCGGTCGTCCTGCAGGTTTCCAAAAGGGTTGTGAGCATGGTGGCTGCCATGTCTACAGCTTGCCTTGGGTGGAGGCCTGCTAGCTGCGTCAGGCGTTTGGGTTGGTGTGGGTTGGCCTTGTCCAGGTTCGCCAAGAAGGCTGTGGCTTCCGTAAAGAGAGGTGACAGGTAGGCTGCCAGTTGTGCGTGCAGTTGTGGTGCGCCTGAGCTGGGTTGTTGCACGGCTAGGCGGAAGGCTTCCCTGTCGCTGTTGTTGATGGGTGTGGTAAGAACAGTGTGCTTTTGGTTTTGGGGCTGTTGTGTTTGTGCCAGGTGTATGCCCAATCTGGCTGTAGTCAGTGTGGCAGTGAGTGGTCTGTGGTCGCTGAGATATGTGCGTGTGTCTACGTTGGTGCGATGCTCGGGGCCTGGTCGTGCGTCGCGCGTCAGAATGGCGTCGATGCGGCTGTTGCAGTGTGGTTGTTGGTAGGTCCAGGCCCGGTCGCCGGGGTCGGCTTCGGGCAGGCGCATCTCTGTGGCAAACTCCCTCATCATGCGGTCCTGGGTGTATTCAGTGTGTTCGGAGCGGTCTTCTGTTTTCATCGTGGCATTCAAGTCACCGGCGAGAATGAGGGAGCCGGGCAGGTGTCTTGTGGCTGTGCGTATGTGTTGCTGCATCTTCTCCCGCAGTGGGAGCGCGTCTTCATTGCAGCCCGATGGCTAGTACGTTGCTACGATGGTGAGGTTGTCGCTGTGGTGCTGGCTAAGAGTCAGGATGACGCATCTGGAGTTTACTTCCGCCTCCGTCCTTGGTGGTGCTAGGGTGGCTTGCGTCTGAATGGCTAGGTCATGTTTGATGCCAATGAGAACTTCACTGTGGCCACCGTGTCGATGCAGTGTGTAGTCCTGGGTGGCTACTCTCAGCCATCCCGGTGTGTCTTTCTTGTGTTGTGTCTTCGTCTCTGTCAAGATCAGGATGTCGGGGTGGTGGTGGTGGATGAGGTGGGCGACGTCGCTTCTAGCCCGGTAGAGGCCCCGGACGTAAAGAGTTGTGAGCGTGAGGTGTTGTCTGCTGGGGGTCTGGTGAGCTTGTGTGGGGATATTGGGGGGGGCCTCTGTGGTTGGGCATGGGACTGACGGGCTGGATGTGGTGGCATTGGGTGCAGCCTGGGTGGTGGTTAGGTACCTTGACATGAGCGTTTGCGTGTGCCCCTCTTTGCTGTGGCTGGTGTTTCTGGCTCCTTTCTTCGATCGTGGTTTCTTAGGGCCTGTCTTGGTGCTTGGCTTCTCGTTTCGTGTTGGGGGGGGGGGTGTGGCTGCGTCCTCCTTCGTGGTGGCAGCTTCGCGGTGTCGCGACCGGGTCGGCGGGTCTGCCTCTGCAGAGGTATTTTTGCGTTTAAGATCGTTGTTGCTCGTGGCGAAGGAAGGTGGTGTCGCTGCTGGAGGTGATATTGCTGGTGGTTGGTCGTCGTGGCCGCTCAGGTCTATGGGGTCCGGTCTTTGGTAGTGTTGCTCTAGCTGTGTCGTGGTGGCTTGCTCCAATGGGTCTGCTAACCAGAAGATGGGTTCGATGAGATTCTTATGTTGCATGCCTTGCTTGAGTAGGATTAGCCCTCCTTGCAGCTCCTTCCAGTCTGCTGTGGTCAGCAGCCGTCTAGCGTGTGTAGCTTGTGAGTCCAGCCAGTACCAGGTGTTGTCTAGGTACCTAAGGGTAGTCGCATGGTTCCTGTTGATGAGAATGGCTGCGTTGCTGATGTGATTGTCCTCCTTGCCCATGAGGGTACTTAGCGTTGCCCTAGTGATGTTGTCATGGGGCAGCTCCTGCGTTGCCAGGTGTAGGGTCTTGTAGTTGTGATAAAGGTAGTGGTTCATGGAGTGGATGTTGAAGTTTCCATCCTGATCGTATATGTGTGGGGTACGGTCGGGCAGGGGTATGTGCTTGTTTTCCCCCCTGGCTCTTCTAGCTAGGTCTTGAAGGTGGGTGGCCAGGTGGCTGAAGTGTGTGAGGACATCATGTGGGTTGATCAGTGGTCTCCCCATGGCCATGTTGATGGCGTGTACCAAGCAAAAACATTTGTGTTGTGCTTCCATATAGATGGGTACGGGTGGGCCAGTGTTGTGGTTGGTATGGCTGATGATGTGATTTATCTTCTTGGTATGGCAGAGTGCTAACTGTGCACTCGTACGGGTTGTGTGGGTGGGGGTGATGATGAAGAGCTGGTGGTGCGTTTGCTTTGTTGACATTGCGATGCGTGCCAAGGGAGTGGGTGCTGGGTCTAGGGAGTCCTTGAGTGACCATTTCCCATTGAGGCTTGTCATGGCCATGCTGTGGCCCAGTCTTTTGCATAGGAATGCAGTCGTTTCGTGGCGCTGTGCTAGACTATTGAGGTTGTGTTTAGTCCAGTCTTGGGGTCGCCTGAGGTCGGCGACGCCTGTCGCCATCAGGCCGTATTTAGATGTGAGGTACAGGTCTATTACTCCATCGTCGTAGCCTCCTGCGCCTCTTGCCATCTGCCAGGCTTTAAGTTCGTCCGGTGTGTTGAGCTGCGTGAGCCTTTGTGCGTAGAAGGTGTCGATATCGTCGATGCTGACCCATTTCCGTCCCGCGATGTTGTTAAGGGAGTCGGCTTGGCATGTGCTGCTACCCACTTGCTGGACGTAGTGTGTGTTGGGTCCCGGGTTGGCTTCAACGTCCCCGCATGCAAGTAGGAGCCATGCAATGTATGTGATCGCCATGGCGCAGTAGCTCGTGCTCAAAATGCCCAGCCATTGGATGGCGGTCTTAAGGTGGTCCATGGGGATGACGTTGGTAGGGCGTCATTGTTTATCTAAGATGGTGATTCTGTAAGTAGTGTGGCGTTGAAGAGTGGTGTTGTAGTGATGAACGATTACTGAGGACTTGCCTCCCGCCACAGTGGAGTGGCCTTGTGTAATCCAGGTGTGCATGCAGACTGTGAGGTTGAGTATGGCGGTGTGTCTATCGATAGTCCCGTCTATGTAAAGGAAATTGACGAAGGCCGATGTAGTGGAGATGGCTCTCCATCTTTGCAGCCTTTTGCAATGCCTTCGAAAGCAGTTTTGGGACTGAGAGATGGTCTGAGAGATGGACTGAGAGATTATCGGAGTGAGGTGAAGTGTTGCATGGTGATGAATCCACCACCATGCACAGGCTACTGCTATGAATATGCAATGCATGCCCTTCCATTGCAAGTAGGTTTGTTTGATGTCATGGAGGGCATCCTTACATGGGACAAGTGTCTTGTAGGTCTTGTCAGCAATCGTACCACCGTCTCTGCTGGTATCCATCAGCATGCATGAATGGAGCATCCCTGTCTGCTCCTTGGCTGGCTGTGCTTCATAGGGCGGCATGGTGCCAGCGTGTATGGCTGGAGCGTGCTCTGCTGGTACATGGTGGGCTCCGCGTGCCTCGCTGGCCTGCATGGTGGGGTATTGAACACGGGGCTGCATCA
Organism: Haematococcus lacustris; assembly: GCA_030144725.1. Lineage (NCBI taxonomy): Eukaryota > Viridiplantae > Chlorophyta > Chlorophyceae > Chlamydomonadales > Haematococcaceae > Haematococcus > Haematococcus lacustris. The sequence goes on from JASKMD010000007.1 coordinate 1,903,799, forward strand.
TGGCAAGCATGCCGTGCGTGGCTGGGGCGTGCGCTGCTGGCATGCAGTGGGCTGGCTGTGCTCCGCCAGCCTCACCGGCCTGCATGGTGGGGCAGAGGGCATGTGGTTGCGTCACTGCAGGCCAGTCATGAATGGCTGGGGCGTGCGCTTCTGGCATGCGGTGGGCTGGCTGTGCTCCGCCAGCCTCACCAGCCTGCATGGTGGGGCAGAGGGCATGTGGTTGCGTCACTGCAGGCCAGTCATGAATGGCTGGGGCGTGCGCTTCTGGCATGCGGTGGGCTGGCTGTGCTCCGCCAGCCTCACCAGCCTGCATGGTGGGGCAGAGGGCATGTGGTTGCGTCACTGCAGGCCAGTCATGAATGGCTGGGGCGTGCGCTTCTGGCATGCGGTGGGCTGGCTGTGCTCCGCCAGCCTCACCAGCCTGCATGGTGGGGCAGAGGGCATGTGGTTGCGTCACTGCAGGCCAGTCATAAATGGCTGGGGCGTGCGCTTCTGGCATGCGGTGGGCTGGCCGTAGGGGGGCGCCCGTTGGCATGGTAAGGGCATGTGGTTGCGTCGCTGCGGGCCAGTCATGAATGGCTGGAGCGTGCACTGTTGGCATGGTGGTAACTGGCCGCAGGGGGGCGCCCGTTGGCATGGTAAGTGCTGGCCGTAGGGGGGCGCCCGTTGGCATGGTAAGTGCTGGCCGTAGGGGGGCGCCCGTTGGCATGGTAAGTGCTGGCCGTAGGGGGGCGCCCGTTGGCATGGTAAATGCTGGCCGTAGGGGGGCGCCCGTTGGCATGGTAAGTGCTGGCCGTAGGGGGGCGCCCTTTGGCATGGTAAGTGCTGGCCGTAGGGGGGCGCCCGTTGGCATGGTAAGTGCTGGCCGTAGGGGGGCGCCCTTTGGCATGGTAAGTGCTGGCCGTAGGGGGGCGCCCGTTGGCATGGTAAGTGCTGGCCGTAGGGGGGCGCCCGTTGGCATGGTAAGTGCTGGCCGTAGGGGGGCGCCCGTTGGCATGGGAAGTGCTGGCCGTAGGGGGGCGCCCGTTGGCATGGTAAGTGCTGGCCGTAGGGGGGCGCCCGTTGGCATGGTAAGTGCTGGCCGTAGGGGGGCGCCCTTTGGCATGGTAAGTGCTGGCCGTAGGGGGGCGCCCTTTGGCATGGTAAGTGCTGGCCGTAGGGGGGCGCCCTTTGGCATGGTAAGTGCTGGCCGTAGGGGGGCGCCCTTTGGCATGGTAAGTGCTAGCCGTGGGGGGGCGCCCTTTGGCATGGTAAGTGCTGGCCGTAGGGGGGAACCCGTTGGCATGGTGAAAGCTGGTTGTTGCAACATCAAGACAGGCTGCAGGGGGGTTCCCTTTGGCTGTGTGTTGTGCATTGGGTTGGTATGCAGGCAGGTCAACGCAGGATTTGGCAGTGCAGTCATGTGTGGGCATTGTTGCACAGGGTTGGGTAAGGCAGGGTAAGTCAGTGCAGTACACCTGATGTCTTGCTGCTTGTCGCGGTGCTGCGTCTTTTCTTGACTGTTTTGGCATTTCCAGTAATCTTCACCCTGTGTAGGACTGCAGTGGGAGCGATCGGAGTCATGCAGGTGCGCTGTGCTCTTGTACCCAGAGGTAGTGTTGCAGCAATGGGTCAGCTGCAGCAGGGTAAAAAAGGTCAAGATTACAAGCGTCGCTGCTCGTGTTGTCTTACCGGACAGCTTGCTGAGACCATGGTAGGCCACGTTCAGAGCTTCTTCCGACTTAACGTCGGCCGTTGACTTCTCGTCGTTCCACTTATCATTCGGGCTTAATTCTGATGCATTGTTCAGTCGTGTAGAGCGTTCGCGCAGCAGCTTCGTGTATCGTGCAGAGAAAACCTCTCAGTTGTTGCCAACCGAAAAGTTCAGTCGTGCCATGCATTCCCCCCTCACTTGAAGGGTGCTTGTGCCATCAGCAAGCTCAACGGTGTTCACATGTGTGCGGCGCAAGTGGAATCGTGCGGATGCGGCAAATGCTTCGGATACGAATGAGTGTGATGCGCCACTGTCAAAGAGTGCATTTGCACATACACCCGATACCGTGCATTTATGGACATGGGTGACTCCATGCGAAGCGGCATTGCAACGTGCATGTGTCGGACTCAACCACATTTGCATGTCATATGGCAAGCCATGATGGACATCAAGGTGTGGGAGGTGCGGTGGTGGTTTCACAAGCACATTGGAAGTGCGTGCATAATCAGCAATGATGCGGAAGCCATGCTTGCGAAGCACATCATGTGTCGCATTGTGCGCGGTGGGTAACAACATAGCAACAGTTGTGGGTGCATGTGTTTGAGCAACAACATATGCACGCACAACGGACTCGGCATGCAACGGGAATGGAAACATCAGCGTGTTGTGACCTTGGAGAGATGATGGAGTGACATTACACGGCTTGTCACTTGCATCCACATCAAAACAACCACCAATTACATGCTCAATATGATCGATAAATGTGCGGGTAAAGCATGTCGTGGGTGCTTGAGTCGGGTTCCTTGCAAGCGGGTCACTCACATGCAAGGCAATACCCTAGTGGAAAGGTACCACCTCCCCATTGACTACCTTCCCATCTTTGCGGCCATGAGGGCGGGTGAAGGTGCAGTTGGCTGCCCGGTGCTTACCCCGCTGACGGTTGAAGCACATTCCGCGCTTCACCAGAGAGTCCACCTCCGCCTCGGTGAGGCGCCGATCCTCCGTTGCGTGGTAGATGCCGGAGAGATCTGTAGCCTGCACTTCGCCTTTGTCAAGGCGGGACTGGCGGGGTGTGCGGGTAGCCTGGCCATTGGGCGAGGCTGCAGCGGATGTGCGGGCTGCTACGCGGCGAGCAGGTTGCCGAGCACCAGGCTCCGGAGTGACGGGGGCGGGGGCGGGTGCAACCACGGCTGCGGCGGTGGCGGGAACGGGCTTCCTCTTCTGAGAACGGGCAGCATGCACAAAGGGCTTGCAGGCAGGCAACGGAGTAGCATGCACAACAGGCTTCTTGATAGCTGCCTCTGCTTTGAAGCGCATTTCAACACCTAGAGCATGCTGATACAGGGGCTCAATGGTGGTGAAAGGTTCACCTAGCACGGTGCATGCACATGGACCTTTGAATGCATCAGGCAAACCTGACATGTAGAAACGCAAGATGACAGCCATGTCCAACTGAGGGCAGTCCCTGATGAGCGCTCGGAATGAGGCATTGTAGCTAGCAATCGTGCCCTTAGCATGATACTTGCCAGCAAACAAGACATCAAGGGCACGCTCGGACGGGGCACGCACCTCAGAGGCAAAGACCTCAGTTACCGCGGCCATTGCACGGTCCAGGGTCAAGGTGGTAGTCATCTCTCGATTGACGATGTCGACCATCTCGTCTCCACCCTTGATGGAGTTGAAGAACGTTACCGCCTTCACCGCATCCGGCGCGTCCCACGAGGCACACAAGACCACCACGGTGGCTTTGTGCGCGGCGATGCGGGCTGTTTGCTCGGGGGACTGAACGGAGGTGACGGTGATGGTGGGAAGGGTGGGGGCCGCCTTTGACGTGCGGAGGTGGGGTTAGGGGCGGGTGTTTGAGCGGGCGGTGGAGCGGGAGCCCCTCCAGGGCCGGTAGGGGCGGGATTTTGACGGACTGCACGATGAGCACCACGAGTGTTAGTGCGAACAGCTCTGCGAGTGCGTGCGGGCTGATCACCATGTGCGGGCTGGTCACCATGTGCGGGCTGGTCACCATTTTGAGCACCTACATTGGCTGCACCATTGGCTGCGGCTGCCGTGCGTGCTGCCCTCGTGCGCACAATCGATGCAATCGCACGTCGCGAAATGCTGGCAGGCATGGCAGTTTGAATTCAAACTTACTTTGTAACTTTTGGAGTTCGGAGGCGATATCTGCAGCAGCAGCACCTTGGGAAACAGCGGGGATAGTGGTGGACACGCACGGAGACGGGGCAGCGGCTGCGGCTGCTAACGCCTCTAATGCCGAATAGTGATTTGCGGACGTGTCAGGGTCCCGCAAGGGCGGAGTTGTTTGAATCGGGGGCGGGTGTGTAGCCGAAGGCTCGGGTGGGGTGTTTTTCTGCACGGGTTTGCACGGGAGTTAAGGCTGGTCAACGCTGGCAGCGTTGGTCAACGCGGGTGCGTTGAACTGCTGTCTAAGGTTTATCGCGAGGTCTAAGCGTTAGCTACGCACTTACACGTTTGGCAGCTTGCTTGGACTTCGACTTCGTCATGTCGACACCGGTCGGGGACCAGATGTAGCCGCGTAGACGGAGGCGTAGACGGAGGAGTGTAGTGTAGCCGGCTACTGAGAGGAATTGCACCTCTAGCACTCGGTCGGTTTGTGCTGCACACTGAATTGTGCCAGTCCGGAGGTGAGCGGGGTTATATAGTCGTCCCCTCACCGCATAGGCGGTGACGGGTCACGCTCGGAGCGCACATGTCACGGTCCAAGGCATCACCCTCGGCCGGGACATGTGACGCGGTCGCGAGTTCATGTGCGGTCGACTCGGAAGTTATCGTATCGGGTAGCCAAGCAAGATTAACTCTTACTCGCTACTACACCAGTTAGAGATGGCAGTAACTTTACAAGGGTCAACAGAGATACCCTGAGCACTTATGATGTGGCCCAGGAACATCAGTGTTCGTTTCATAAATTCGCATTTAGATAACTTAACATAGGATTTATTCTTACGCAGTAAGTCAAATACACGTGTGAGATGGACTAGGTGTTCCTCAGTGTTCTCGGACATCACCAGGATATCATCGAGATACACGAGGGCACAGTCATTGATCACCTCAGCAAATGCTTCATTCATTACACGTTGGAACGTGGCAGGAGCATTTGTCAGGCCAAAACATAGTACCTTGAATTGGTAGTGCCCCTCAGGTGTCCTGAACGCATTTTAGGGACATCCTCAGCCGGGATGCGGATCTGGTGGTAACCAGCCTGCAAGTCAAGGGAGGAGAACACCGTTTTTCCTGCGAGCTGATCAAACAGATCATCAATGCGTGGCAAAGGATACTGGTCCCTGATTGTAATTTTATTGAGCTGGCGGTAATCAACACACATGCGCAGCTCACCTGATTTCTTCTGGACAAACAGCACTGGTGCAGCGAAGGGAGAGGAGCTGGGCTCTATCAAGCCTTTGGCAAGGAGATCAGTGATCTGTCTACGCAGTTCATCATGCTCAGGTTTGGACATCCTATAGCTGGGCCTAGCTGGAGGCTTAGCATCAGGCTGCAAGGGGATGGAGTGCCCTACTGCACGCTCTAGTGGGAGTCCAGTGATAGGTTCGAATACATCAGAGTATTCATCAAACAGAGCTTGGAGGTGCTGTCTATAGACAGGTGATACATCTGCTGGCAAGGTAAGGTCTTCTAAAGACACCATAGCAACCATAGCAGAGCCCCCTTTACGCAACCATTTGGCTGCTTGCTTAGCTGTCACAAAGGCCTTTGGGTTGGCTTTGGACACAGCAGCAAGTACAGCAGCAGGTGGGCGGGGCAGTGAGTGGGTGGACCCAGGTGGCCTGTTGGCAAGACACTGGCCAGCAACACTCATGTCACCTGTGTGTGGATGCAAGGTTGTGTTACCTTGGGCAGTGCGCAGGGTAAGGGTCTGGTCGACGTAGTCGATCAAGGCCCCCTGCACAGACAGCCAGTCAGCACCCAAGAGCACGTCATAAGCATGAACAAGGTCAGGCATGACAGTCAGCAGACACATGCAGCTAAAGCTGGCAATGTGCAACTGTACCTTGACATAGTGCTCACAGATCACAAGTTGATTGTTAGCAACATCAAACCTAAGTGATACAGGATAGGTGTAAAGAGGAATACCATGCAGCTGAACATAGCTAGCACTAATGAATGACGCGTCAGCACCACCATCAGCTAACATATGGCAGACATGGCTGTCAATGGTACCGGTAAACTGGAACCTTACCTTGTTGTCTTGTCCAGCAACCCCAAGGATGACTTGGGACGGTAGCATGGGGCAACAAAGGGCTGTCTTACATGATACCACATGACTCAGGCATGGGTCAGCAGCCTCACAACAAAAACCAACACAATCAGCTGCCAACATGGCAGTCTGCTCAGGCTTTGACACAGTACCAGGCAAAGCACACTTGCAGTTGTCCAATGCATTCACTGCAGGACCCTGATGCTCAGGTTTGTTTGGCACAGGCAATGACACACAGGGTATGCCAGTCTGTTGCTCAGGCTGTGTGCAGGCAACATCAGCACAGTTGCATGCAGCAGACAGTTTATCAGGCTCAGCAGTTGTTACCGCAGCACAGGAACAGCACCTGCCTGGCTGGGCGACACCCTATTTGGCATTAGCAGTGGCCAGCTTGCCCTTGCCCTGCCCCTTATCATCATCATCTGGACGCCCACGCTTCTGGGGCACATTGGCCCCAGCAGGTGGCCTGGAGTAGCCCGACTGTTCACGGGCCTGCTTGGCAGGCAGATGCTTCCAGGGACACTGGGGCTTCAGGTGATCAGGAGAGTAGCAATGGTGGCAGTACTGGCCAGGCTTTACAGCCGTGGCAGCAGCAGCAGCAGCACCAGCCTTCTTGCCAGCAGCAGCAGGGGGTGGCCCTGGCCGCATGCCACCACGCCTGGGCGCAGTGCGGCTAGCAGGACGAGGAGCAGTAGCCTGACGACCAGCAAGACCCAGTGATTTGTTGGCGTCATTGATCTCATGCTCAGCTTGTTCGGTGATGGCACGACCCTGCACAGCACCCACATGGCGCTTGGAGTTGACTGCACCGGCCAGGAACACAGCATTACGCTGTGCCTGCCTGGCAGAATCAATTGCCTGGGTCAATGTCGGGTTCTGCAAGGGGACAATGTCCTTCAAGACAGTCTCACGCAGACTGGCAGACAACCCAGTGACAAACAGATTGACCAGGAGGGACTCGTCCATGCACTGCGCACCAGCAGTCAACAGGTTGTTCCTAAACGCAATGAGGTAGTAAGAGAGTTCAGGATAACTGGGACCCATACGGATCGACCTGTCGAGCAGTCTGTCGCGAGCCTCAAGCATGTCATCCCGCAAGTCATCCCCTGTGTACTCAAGGAAAGACGCACGTAAAAACTGCGAGGGAGGAGCAACACCTGTCTGCACAAAATGAGCCTGCTGGACCGAAGGGTACCAAGCATTGCGAGCTGCACCAGATAGGAAGGCAGGGAAAACAGAGACAATGTCCAAAGAATAGCGAGCACAGTGGGCCTCCAAGTCATCGCAGAAGGCCGAAGCCCTGCGGACTGATTTAATGCAGGCATCTGTCCACTTGTCTGGGCCAGGCACAGCCTTGGCAGCCGGGACAGAAGTAGGAGCAGGGGACAGGAGGTGGTGCAAAGCGCCGCCTCGTCCACCAGCAGACAGATAAGTGCCAGGAATACATGCTGCGCGTGTACCTGACCTGCTGGGGGACGGAGTGCGCATTCCAAACAGTCTGTCTTGATAGGAAGCAGTGTTTCCTGGAACTAATCTTACCTGGGCAGCCAAGGAAGACAGGGCACGATCCATGTTCCTCTGGCGGATGCGCAGGGTGATTAGCTCGCTTCGGGTAGCAGCCAGCTCTTCGCGAAGCTGTTCAGCCTCGTCCTCTTCTTCCTCATCTTCGTCTGGTTGGACGTCTTCGTCCTCAGCCTCCTTCTCATCATTGAGAAGGTCGTCGTCCAGTGGACCAGTGCCAGGACGGGAGTGGTTAGCAGAAGATCCCGCAGGGTTCAGAGCTGCGTGCAGGTCTCTGCGGAAGTTGGGGTCAGTGCGAGCCAGTGCTAGCAGACCTCTGAAGTTTTCTGGGTCGGTGTGTGTGCCGGCGCCAGGTGTCTCTCCAGTAGGGGTACCGTCTGTCATGTCTGCGGCGTTGAGAGTCATCGATTGCGGAAACCAATGTAGCGTTCAGGAAGAGCGCGCCTTAAATCTTTTCAACGTGTGAGCGCCATGCAACGCTAGGAGCTGTTACAGGTGTCAGACTGTCTCAGCGTAACCAGGCCAGGACATAGAACGGCCCCCGGGGATCGAACCCGAATGGTGGGCAGGCAATACAGCCCACCATTTAACCTGCATGTATCACACTTCGTCAGTGACACTAGCGGCCGACTGCTTAGTGCAGAATCGGAACGCTACAACTGCAGCCTTTCCGCTCCACCACCTTCCAATCTACCCCACCACCACCTCCAGGCCATCCCAGCTGGAATGTTGGTAGACGCAGCCATCTGCCCCACCCTGCACCACACACCCTAATCTTCATCCCAACCCCTATCACATTAGCACCTTGCAACCAAACCTCACAAGCAATACCGCCCAGGAGTTGGCCGTGCCACCACCCTTCCCCTCACCTCACCTATCTCAGCTCCTTCCGCCCATCTCACGACAGCACAGCTGCCCAGCAGCAGGCTGTGCCAGCACTCCATCCCTCCTCCTTTGCTGCACATGCAGCGGCTGTGACTGACACACCTGTGCCCACCTAACTGCCCTTCACCCTCTGTAGCGCAGGTGCCACGCAGCTGGCCGTGCCAGCCCCATCTCCCTCATTCCACTCCTGTGACCTCCAATGTGTGTCACCTGTTCCGGCAAAGCTGGCAGCCAATGGCTGTTCCACCCTCCTCCGCCACCCCACGTTCTATTCCCCACCCCAACCGCAAGTGGGCCGCAAGTGGGGCGCCGTGGGAAGGTTGCAGCCAAGATAGCTTAGCCAGGCAGACACAGGTTAGCCGCCGCAAGCTGGCCACGTGCAGTGAATGACTAGTGCCTGATGCCTAACCCACACTGACCTGGGCAGAGCACTACGGTGGGGAGGCAGCTGTGCGTGGCAGCCAAGTACCTAAAGAGCAAGACCCTTGGGGGGATTTCAGGAGGCGGGGTGGGGCGGGCAATAGTGCAAGGTGATGATCTAGGAGATAATCTGGGAGGTGGTAGATAAGAGAGATGATGAGCAGGGACAACAGGATGACATGTTTGCTACCTTGCATGCAGCGATGCTGAACGTCGGAACATTGATCAGATGGGTTTGAAACTAGTCCGATGCGCTACAGTGCTGGTCTAATGCGCCAACGAGTTCAATGCGGGTAATGCAGCCAGCACGCAGCCAGGCAGCAGCCTCGGAGCCAAGGCCCATAACTCACCCGCCAGCCAAGCACAACAAGCGCACCCAGGCTGAGCGGGCAGCTGAGCCCACCCAACCCACCAAGGGCACAGACCAGGGCAAGGGCAAGGCTGCCGAGCCCAACACCCCAGCACCGCAGCCCAGCAGGTGGGTAGACAGGGACTGCAATACGGTGATGGTGAGGCAACGTATTGGGGAGGCCAGGTGGCGCCCACTGAAGTTGTGCTAGTGGCCAGATCAAAGGGAGGGAGTAGTTAGGCATGGGCTAGAAGAGGCTGCGAGACCAAGCACTCAATGCCCAGGCCCAGCAGCCTGTGGCACAGTAGAGTGTGCAATGCTTGAGCTGTGTCAGCTTGCATGGGCGGGGCGGGGCGGGGCGGGGCGGGGCGGGGCGGGGCGGGGCGGGGCGGGGCGGGGCGGGGCGGGGCGGGGCGGGGCGGGGCGGGGCGGGGCGGGGCGGGGCGGGGCGGGGCGGGGCGGGGCGGGGCGGGGCGGGGCGGGGCGGGGCGGGGCGGGGCGGGGCGGGGCGGGGCGGGGCGGGGCGGGGCGGGGCGGGGCGGGGCGGGGCGGGGCGGGGCGGGGCGGGGCGGGGCGGGGCGGGGCGGGGCGGGGCGGGGCGGGGCGGGGCGGGGCGGGGCGGGGCGGGGCGGGGCGGGGCGGGGCGGGGCGGGGCGGGGCGGGGCGGGGCGGGGCGGGGCGGGGCGGGGCGGGGCGGGGCGGGGCGGGGCGGGGCGGGGCGGGGCGGGGCGGGGCGGGGCGGGGCGGGGCGGGGCGGGGCGGGGCGGGGCGGGGCGGGGCGGGGCGGGGCGGGGCGGGGCGGGGCGGGGCGGGGCGGGGCGGGGCGGGGCGGGGCGGGGCGGGGCGGGGCGGGGCGGGGCGGGGCGGGGCGGGGCGGGGCGGGGCGGGGCGGGGCGGGGCGGGGCGGGGCGGGGCGGGGCGGGGCGGGGCGGGGCGGGGCGGGGCGGGGCGGGGCGGGGCGGGGCGGGGCGGGGCGGGGCGGGGCGGGGCGGGGCGGGGCGGGGCGGGGCGGGGCGGGGCGGGGCGGGGCGGGGCGGGGCGGGGCGGGGCGGGGCGGGGCGGGGCGGGGCGGGGCGGGGCGGGGCGGGGCGGGGCGGGGCGGGGCGGGGCGGGGCGGGGCGGGGCGGGGCGGGGCGGGGCGGGGCGGGGCGGGGCGGGGCGGGGCGGGGCGGGGCGGGGCGGGGCGGGGCGGGGCGGGGCGGGGCGGGGCGGGGCGGGGCGGGGCGGGGCGGGGCGGGGCGGGGCGGGGCGGGGCGGGGCGGGGCGGGGCGGGGCGGGGCGGGGCGGGGCGGGGCGGGGCGGGGCGGGGCGGGGCGGGGCGGGGCGGGGCGGGGCGGGGCGGGGCGGGGCGGGGCGGGGCGGGGCGGGGCGGGGCGGGGCGGGGCGGGGCGGGGCGGGGCGGGGCGGGGCGGGGCGGGGCGGGGCGGGGCGGGGCGGGGGCGGGGCGGGGCGGGGCGGGGCGGGGCGGGGCGGGGCGGGGCGGGGCGGGGCGGGGCGGGGGGCGGGGCGGGGCGGGGCGGGGCGGGGCGGGGCGGGGCGGGGCGGGGCGGGGCGGGGGCGGGGCGGGGCGGGGCGGGGCGGGGCGGGGCGGGGCGGGGCGGGGCGGGGCGGGGCGGGGCGGGGCGGGGCGGGGCGGGGCGGGGCGGGGCGGGGCGGGGCGGGGCGGGGCGGGGCGGGGCGGGGCGGGGCGGGGCGGGGCGGGGCGGGGCGGGGCGGGGCGGGGCGGGGCGGGGCGGGGCGGGGCGGGGCGGGGCGGGGCGGGGCGGGGCGGGGCGGGGCGGGGCGGGGCGGGGCGGGGCGGGGCGGGGCGGGGCGGGGCGGGGCGGGGCGGGGCGGGGCGGGGCGGGGCGGGGCGGGGCGGGGCGGGGCGGGGCGGGGCGGGGCGGGGCGGGGCGGGGCGGGGCGGGGCGGGGCGGGGCGGGGCGGGGCGGGGCGGGGCGGGGCGGGGCGGGGCGGGGCGGGGCGGGGCGGGGCGGGGCGGGGCGGGGCGGGGCGGGGCGGGGCGGGGCGGGGCGGGGCGGGGCGGGGCGGGGCGGGGCGGGGCGGGGCGGGGCGGGGCGGGGCGGGGCGGGGCGGGGCGGGGCGGGGAATAAAATGGCCGGTCGTGATACGAGTCGGTTTCTACTATCGTTCATGTCGCGACACGGCAATGCACCCAGCGACACTATGCAGGCAGAAGTGGCCAGTGAGACGCAGTCCCAGGGTAGCAAAACGGGGTATGTTAAGGATTTGTGAAGGCCCCAAACATCAGGATGTTAACATCGACAGGCGCGCTCTAAAGGATAGTACCGACCTTCATCATGACAAGTAATTTGCGTGCATGGGACAAAGTCAGTGCCGATGTTCGTGAGACAACGTCTGTGCCAAAGCAAGCAAACTGCAACAAGGGTGCGCATCAAGCAATCGTTGAATTGAACAACCGTCTGCATCGAGACATGCCTGGGAAGGTAAGACACCACATCTCATCTCCTCCACATCTCCTCCACATCTCCTCCACATCCCAGCATTCGCCGGCAACAACACACGCGCTCTGCACAACACATGTATGCTGCCGCAGGAGAGCGAGAAGGCACAGGTGCGCAAGCAACGGTTCTGAGATTGTCAGTGCGAGTCAAAGCAACTTTGCGATACCAGCCACTGCCATGCCCGGCCACGACCTGCCGCAGGTGGGAAAGAAGGAGACCGAGAAGCACGAAAATGTTGAGAAGAAGCGGGTGGGTGTAGCACTAGTTTCGATGTAGATTTATGCACTTTTGCACCAGCACCATCTAATCAATGGTCTTATGCGATGCAAGAGAAGGCCCCAATAGAACAACACGGAGGTGGCGGCCAGAAGAAGAACGGAAAGTAAAAGAGATGCACCTCCGGGCAAGCGGCCGGACCAGCACTTGCTTCGACTGCATGCTCAGATCCAAGGCCGCTCGCCGTGATTGAGGAGGCAGCTCAGAAGCTGCAGCCAGAGTAGCTGCGGGGCTCAGGGGGTGGTGGCTCATGGGTCAGCTGCTGAGGGAGCGGGGATGGGGTTGGGGACATGGTGGGAGATGGAGTTGTCTTGCGTGGCTGCTTCGTGTACAGCTTTTCAGGTGTCCTGCATGTGGATCAGTTTTGCCCTGCACCTTGTGCCTGTCTGCCTAGCATCATGCATTCGACAGCGACCCTTGGAGTTGCCAAGTGATGACAGTTGTTTGCGCCCCTGATTACCAACACCTCCACCTTACATCTTTGCTTGGCTTGATTCATCTGGACATGTGTGATGGGTTAACTGCTCAGGTGGTGTGTGTGTTTTGGTTGTCTCGGCCCTTGTTTTGGCTGCCAGACGAACGGCATGTTCATTACAAAAGCGAATGCCTGACGGTTGCACTGCAGCCTTTCCGCTCCACCACCTTCCAATCTACCCCACCACCACCTCCAGGCCATCCCAGCTGGAATGTTGGTAGACGCAGCCATCTGCCCCACCCAGCACCACACACCCTAATCTTCATCCCAACCCCTATCACATTAGCACCTTGCAACCAAACCTCACAAGCAATACCGCCCAGGAGTTGGCCGTGCCACCACCCTTCCCCTCACCTATCTCAGCTCCTTCCGCCCAACTCACGACAGCACAGCTGCCCAGCATCAGGCTGTGCCAGCACTCCATCCCTCCTCCTTTGCTGCACATGTAGCGGCTGTGACTGACACACCTGTGCCCACCTAACTGCCCTTCACCCTCTGTAGCGCAGGTGCCACGCAGCTGGCCGTGCCAGCCCCATCTCCCTCATTCCACTCCTGTGACCTCCAATGTGTGTCACCTGTTCCGGCAAAGCTGGCAGCCAATGGCTGTTCCACCCTCCTCCGCCACCCCACGTTCTATTCCCCACCCCAACCGCAAGTGGGCCGCAAGTGGGGCGCCGTGGGAAGGTTGCAGCCAAGATAGCTTAGCCAGGCAGACACAGGTTAGCCGCCGCAAGCTGGCCACGTGCAGTGAATGACTAGTGCCTGATGCCTAACCCACACTGACCTGGGCAGAGCACTACGGTGGGGAGGCAGCTGTGCGTGGCAGCCAAGTACCTAAAGAGCAAGACCCTTGGGGGGATTTCAGGAGGCGGGGTGGGGCGGGCAATAGTGCAAGGTGATGATCTAGGAGATAATCTGGGAGGTGGTAGATAAGAGAGATGATGAGCAGGGACAACAGGATGACATGTTTGCTACCTTGCATGCAGCGATGCTGAACGTCGGAACATTGATCAGATGGGTTTGAAACTGGTCCGATGCGCTACAGTGCTGGTCTAATGCGCCAACGAGTTCAATGCGGGTAATGCAGCCAGCACGCAGCCAGGCAGCAGCCTCGGAGCCAAGGCCCATAACTCACCCGCCAGCCAAGCACAACAAGCGCACCCAGGCTGAGCGGGCAGCTGAGCCCACCCAACCCACCAAGGGCACAGACCAGGGCAAGGGCAAGGCTGCCGAGCCCAACACCCCAGCACCGCAGCCCAGCAGGTGGGTAGACAGGGACTGCAATACGGTGATGGTGAGGCAACGTATTGGGGAGGCCAGGTGGCGCCCACTGAAGTTGTGCTAGTGGCCAGATCAAAGGGAGGGAGTAGTTAGGCATGGGCTAGAAGAGGCTGCGAGACCAAGCACTCAATGCCCAGGCCCAGCAGCCTGTGGCACAGTAGAGTGTGCAATGCTTGAGCTGTGTCAGCTTGCATGGGCGGGGCGGGGCGGGGCGGGGCGGGGCGGGGCGGGGCGGGGCGGGGCGGGGCGGGGCGGGGCGGGGCGGGGCGGGGCGGGGCGGGGCGGGGCGGGGCGGGGCGGGGCGGGGCGGGGCGGGGCGGGGCGGGGCGGGGCGGGGCGGGGCGGGGCGGGGCGGGGCGGGGCGGGGCGGGGCGGGGCGGGGCGGGGCGGGGCGGGGCGGGGCGGGGCGGGGCGGGGCGGGGCGGGGCGGGGCGGGGCGGGGCGGGGCGGGGCGGGGCGGGGCGGGGCGGGGCGGGGCGGGGCGGGGCGGGGCGGGGCGGGGCGGGGCGGGGCGGGGCGGGGCGGGGCGGGGCGGGGCGGGGCGGGGCGGGGCGGGGCGGGGCGGGGCGGGGCGGGGCGGGGCGGGGCGGGGCGGGGCGGGGCGGGGCGGGGCGGGGCGGGGCGGGGCGGGGCGGGGCGGGGCGGGGCGGGGCGGGGCGGGGCGGGGCGGGGCGGGGCGGGGCGGGGCGGGGCGGGGCGGGGCGGGGCGGGGCGGGGCGGGGCGGGGCGGGGCGGGGCGGGGCGGGGCGGGGCGGGGCGGGGCGGGGCGGGGCGGGGCGGGGCGGGGCGGGGCGGGGCGGGGCGGGGCGGGGCGGGGCGGGGCGGGGCGGGGCGGGGCGGGGCGGGGCGGGGCGGGGCGGGGCGGGGCGGGGCGGGGCGGGGCGGGGCGGGGCGGGGCGGGGCGGGGCGGGGCGGGGCGGGGCGGGGCGGGGCGGGGCGGGGCGGGGCGGGGCGGGGCGGGGCGGGGCGGGGCGGGGCGGGGCGGGGCGGGGCGGGGCGGGGCGGGGCGGGGCGGGGCGGGGCGGGGCGGGGCGGGGCGGGGCGGGGCGGGGCGGGGCGGGGCGGGGCGGGGCGGGGCGGGGCGGGGCGGGGCGGGGCGGGGCGGGGCGGGGCGGGGCGGGGCGGGGCGGGGCGGGGCGGGGCGGGGCGGGGCGGGGCGGGGCGGGGCGGGGCGGGGCGGGGCGGGGCGGGGCGGGGCGGGGCGGGGCGGGGCGGGGCGGGGCGGGGCGGGGCGGGGCGGGGCGGGGCGGGGCGGGGCGGGGCGGGGCGGGGCGGGGCGGGGCGGGGCGGGGCGGGGCGGGGCGGGGCGGGGCGGGGCGGGGCGGGGCGGGGCGGGGCGGGGCGGGGCGGGGCGGGGCGGGGCGGGGCGGGGCGGGGCGGGGCGGGGCGGGGCGGGGCGGGGCGGGGCGGGGCGGGGCGGGGCGGGGCGGGGCGGGGCGGGGCGGGGCGGGGCGGGGCGGGGCGGGGCGGGGCGGGGCGGGGCGGGGCGGGGCGGGGCGGGGCGGGGCGGGGCGGGGCGGGGCGGGGCGGGGCGGGGCGGGGCGGGGCGGGGCGGGGCGGGGCGGGGCGGGGCGGGGCGGGGCGGGGCGGGGCGGGGCGGGGCGGGGCGGGGCGGGGCGGGGCGGGGCGGGGCGGGGCGGGGCGGGGCGGGGCGGGGCGGGGCGGGGCGGGGCGGGGCGGGGCGGGGCGGGGCGGGGCGGGGCGGGGCGGGGCGGGGCGGGGCGGGGCGGGGCGGGGCGGGGCGGGGCGGGGCGGGGCGGGGCGGGGCGGGGCGGGGCGGGGCGGGGCGGGGCGGGGCGGGGCGGGGCGGGGCGGGGCGGGGCGGGGCGGGGCGGGGCGGGGCGGGGCGGGGCGGGGCGGGGCGGGGCGGGGCGGGGCGGGGCGGGGCGGGGCGGGGCGGGGCGGGGCGGGGCGGGGCGGGGCGGGGCGGGGCGGGGCGGGGCGGGGCGGGGCGGGGCGGGGCGGGGCGGGGCGGGGCGGGGCGGGGCGGGGCGGGGCGGGGCGGGGCGGGGCGGGGCGGGGCGGGGCGGGGCGGGGCGGGGCGGGGCGGGGCGGGGCGGGGCGGGGCGGGGCGGGGCGGGGCGGGGCGGGGCGGGGCGGGGCGGGGCGGGGCGGGGCGGGGCGGGGCGGGGCGGGGCGGGGCGGGGCGGGGCGGGGCGGGGCGGGGCGGGGCGGGGCGGGGCGGGGCGGGGCGGGGCGGGGCGGGGCGGGGCGGGGCGGGGCGGGGCGGGGCGGGGCGGGGCGGGGAATAAAATGGCCGGTCGTGATACGAGTCGGTTTCTACTATCGTTCATGTCGCGACACGGCAATGCACCCAGCGACACTATGCAGGCAGAAGTGGCCAGTGAGACGCAGTCCCAGGGTAGCAAAACGGGGTATGTTAAGGATTTGTGAAGGCCCCAAACATCAGGATGTTAACATCGACAGGCGCGCTCTAAAGGATAGTACCGACCTTCATCATGACAAGTAATTTGCGTGCATGGGACAAAGTCAGTGCCGATGTTCGTGAGACAACGTCTGTGCCAAAGCAAGCAAACTGCAACAAGGGTGCGCATCAAGCAATCGTTGAATTGAACAACCGTCTGCATCGAGACATGCCTGGGAAGGTAAGACACCACATCTCATCTCCTCCACATCTCCTCCACATCTCCTCCACATCCCAGCATTCGCCGGCAACAACACACGCGCTCTGCACAACACATGTATGCTGCCGCAGGAGAGCGAGAAGGCACAGGTGCGCAAGCAACGGTTCTGAGATTGTCAGTGCGAGTCAAAGCAACTTTGCGATACCAGCCACTGCCATGCCCGGCCACGACCTGCCGCAGGTGGGAAAGAAGGAGACCGAGAAGCACGAAAATGTTGAGAAGAAGCGGGTGGGTGTAGCACTAGTTTCGATGTAGATTTATGCACTTTTGCACCAGCACCATCTAATCAATGGTCTTATGCGATGCAAGAGAAGGCCCCAATAGAACAACACGGAGGTGGCGGCCAGAAGAAGAACGGAAAGTAAAAGAGATGCACCTCCGGGCAAGCGGCCGGACCAGCACTTGCTTCGACTGCATGCTCAGATCCAAGGCCGCTCGCCGTGATTGAGGAGGCAGCTCAGAAGCTGCAGCCAGAGTAGCTGCGGGGCTCAGGGGGTGGTGGCTCATGGGTCAGCTGCTGAGGGAGCGGGGATGGGGTTGGGGACATGGTGGGAGATGGAGTTGTCTTGCGTGGCTGCTTCGTGTACAGCTTTTCAGGTGTCCTGCATGTGGATCAGTTTTGCCCTGCACCTTGTGCCTGTCTGCCTAGCATCATGCATTCGACAGCGACCCTTGGAGTTGCCAAGTGATGACAGTTGTTTGCGCCCCTGATTACCAACACCTCCACCTTACATCTTTGCTTGGCTTGATTCATCTGGACATGTGTGATGGGTTAACTGCTCAGGTGGTGTGTGTGTTTTGGTTGTCTCGGCCCTTGTTTTGGCTGCCAGACGAACGGCATGTTCATTACAAAAGCGAATGCCTGACGGTTGCACTGCAGCCTTTCCGCTCCACCACCTTCCAATCTACCCCACCACCACCTCCAGGCCATCCCAGCTGGAATGTTGGTAGACGCAGCCATCTGCCCCACCCAGCACCACACACCCTAATCTTCATCCCAACCCCTATCACATTAGCACCTTGCAACCAAACCTCACAAGCAATACCGCCCAGGAGTTGGCCGTGCCACCACCCTTCCCCTCACCTATCTCAGCTCCTTCCGCCCAACTCACGACAGCACAGCTGCCCAGCATCAGGCTGTGCCAGCACTCCATCCCTCCTCCTTTGCTGCACATGTAGCGGCTGTGACTGACACACCTGTGCCCACCTAACTGCCCTTCACCCTCTGTAGCGCAGGTGCCACGCAGCTGGCCGTGCCAGCCCCATCTCCCTCATTCCACTCCTGTGACCTCCAATGTGTGTCACCTGTTCCGGCAAAGCTGGCAGCCAATGGCTGTTCCACCCTCCTCCGCCACCCCACGTTCTATTCCCCACCCCAACCGCAAGTGGGCCGCAAGTGGGGCGCCGTGGGAAGGTTGCAGCCAAGATAGCTTAGCCAGGCAGACACAGGTTAGCCGCCGCAAGCTGGCCACGTGCAGTGAATGACTAGTGCCTGATGCCTAACCCACACTGACCTGGGCAGAGCACTACGGTGGGGAGGCAGCTGTGCGTGGCAGCCAAGTACCTAAAGAGCAAGACCCTTGGGGGGATTTCAGGAGGCGGGGTGGGGCGGGCAATAGTGCAAGGTGATGATCTAGGAGATAATCTGGGAGGTGGTAGATAAGAGAGATGATGAGCAGGGACAACAGGATGACATGTTTGCTACCTTGCATGCAGCGATGCTGAACGTCGGAACATTGATCAGATGGGTTTGAAACTGGTCCGATGCGCTACAGTGCTGGTCTAATGCGCCAACGAGTTCAATGCGGGTAATGCAGCCAGCACGCAGCCAGGCAGCAGCCTCGGAGCCAAGGCCCATAACTCACCCGCCAGCCAAGCACAACAAGCGCACCCAGGCTGAGCGGGCAGCTGAGCCCACCCAACCCACCAAGGGCACAGACCAGGGCAAGGGCAAGGCTGCCGAGCCCAACACCCCAGCACCGCAGCCCAGCAGGTGGGTAGACAGGGACTGCAATACGGTGATGGTGAGGCAACGTATTGGGGAGGCCAGGTGGCGCCCACTGAAGTTGTGCTAGTGGCCAGATCAAAGGGAGGGAGTAGTTAGGCATGGGCTAGAAGAGGCTGCGAGACCAAGCACTCAATGCCCAGGCCCAGCAGCCTGTGGCACAGTAGAGTGTGCAATGCTTGAGCTGTGTCAGCGGGGCGGGGCGGGGCGGGGCGGGGCGGGGCGGGGCGGGGCGGGGCGGGGCGGGGCGGGGCGGGGCGGGGCGGGGCGGGGCGGGGCGGGGCGGGGCGGGGCGGGGCGGGGCGGGGCGGGGCGGGGCGGGGCGGGGCGGGGCGGGGCGGGGCGGGGCGGGGCGGGGCGGGGCGGGGCGGGGCGGGGCGGGGCGGGGCGGGGCGGGGCGGGGCGGGGCGGGGCGGGGCGGGGCGGGGCGGGGCGGGGCGGGGCGGGGCGGGGCGGGGCGGGGCGGGGCGGGGCGGGGCGGGGCGGGGCGGGGCGGGGCGGGGCGGGGCGGGGCGGGGCGGGGCGGGGCGGGGCGGGGCGGGGCGGGGCGGGGCGGGGCGGGGCGGGGCGGGGCGGGGCGGGGCGGGGCGGGGCGGGGCGGGGCGGGGCGGGGCGGGGCGGGGCGGGGCGGGGCGGGGCGGGGCGGGGCGGGGCGGGGCGGGGCGGGGCGGGGCGGGGCGGGGCGGGGCGGGGCGGGGCGGGGCGGGGCGGGGCGGGGCGGGGCGGGGCGGGGCGGGGCGGGGCGGGGCGGGGCGGGGCGGGGCGGGGCGGGGCGGGGCGGGGCGGGGCGGGGCGGGGCGGGGCGGGGCGGGGCGGGGCGGGGCGGGGCGGGGCGGGGCGGGGCGGGGCGGGGCGGGGCGGGGCGGGGCGGGGCGGGGCGGGGCGGGGCGGGGCGGGGCGGGGCGGGGCGGGGCGGGGCGGGGCGGGGCGGGGCGGGGCGGGGCGGGGCGGGGCGGGGCGGGGCGGGGCGGGGCGGGGCGGGGCGGGGCGGGGCGGGGCGGGGCGGGGCGGGGCGGGGCGGGGCGGGGCGGGGCGGGGCGGGGCGGGGCGGGGCGGGGCGGGGCGGGGCGGGGCGGGGCGGGGCGGGGCGGGGCGGGGCGGGGCGGGGCGGGGCGGGGCGGGGCGGGGCGGGGCGGGGCGGGGCGGGGCGGGGCGGGGCGGGGCGGGGCGGGGCGGGGCGGGGCGGGGCGGGGCGGGGCGGGGCGGGGCGGGGCGGGGCGGGGCGGGGCGGGGCGGGGCGGGGCGGGGCGGGGCGGGGCGGGGCGGGGCGGGGCGGGGCGGGGCGGGGCGGGGCGGGGCGGGGCGGGGCGGGGCGGGGCGGGGCGGGGCGGGGCGGGGCGGGGCGGGGCGGGGCGGGGCGGGGCGGGGCGGGGCGGGGCGGGGCGGGGCGGGGCGGGGCGGGGCGGGGCGGGGCGGGGCGGGGCGGGGCGGGGGCGGGGCGGGGCGGGGCGGGGCGGGGCGGGGCGGGGCGGGGCGGGGCGGGGCGGGGCGGGGCGGGGCGGGGCGGGGCGGGGCGGGGCGGGGCGGGGCGGGGCGGGGCGGGGCGGGGCGGGGCGGGGCGGGGCGGGGCGGGGCGGGGCGGGGCGGGGCGGGGCGGGGCGGGGCGGGGCGGGGCGGGGCGGGGCGGGGCGGGGCGGGGCGGGGCGGGGCGGGGCGGGGCGGGGCGGGGCGGGGCGGGCGGGGCGGGGCGGGGCGGGGCGGGGCGGGGCGGGGCGGGGCGGGGCGGGGCGGGGCGGGGCGGGGCGGGGCGGGCGGGGCGGGGCGGGGCGGGGCGGGGCGGGGCGGGGCGGGGCGGGGCGGGGCGGGGCGGGGCGGGGCGGGGCGGGGCGGGGCGGGGCGGGGCGGGGCGGGGCGGGGCGGGGCGGGGCGGGGCGGGGCGGGGCGGGGCGGGGCGGGGCGGGGCGGGGCGGGGCGGGGCGGGGCGGGGCGGGGCGGGGCGGGGCGGGGCGGGGCGGGGCGGGGCGGGGCGGGGCGGGGCGGGGCGGGGCGGGGCGGGGCGGGGCGGGGCGGGGCGGGGCGGGGCGGGGCGGGGCGGGGCGGGGCGGGGCGGGGCGGGGCGGGGCGGGGCGGGGCGGGGCGGGGCGGGGCGGGGCGGGGCGGGGCGGGGCGGGGCGGGGCGGGGCGGGGCGGGGCGGGGCGGGGCGGGGCGGGGCGGGGCGGGGCGGGGCGGGGCGGGGCGGGGCGGGGCGGGGCGGGGCGGGCGGGGCGGGGCGGGGCGGGGCGGGGCGGGGCGGGGCGGGGCGGGGCGGGGCGGGGCGGGGCGGGGCGGGCGGGGCGGGGCGGGGCGGGGCGGGGCGGGGCGGGGCGGGGCGGGGCGGGGCGGGGCGGGGCGGGGCGGGGCGGGGCGGGGCGGGGCGGGGCGGGGCGGGGCGGGGCGGGGCGGGGCGGGGCGGGGCGGGG
>JASKMD010000007.1:1924959-2047784 GCA_030144725.1 Haematococcus lacustris
GGCGGGGCGGGGCGGGGCGGGGCGGGGCGGGGCGGGGCGGGGCGGGGCGGGGCGGGGCGGGGCGGGGCGGGGCGGGGCGGGGCGGGGCGGGGCGGGGCGGGGCGGGGCGGGGCGGGGCGGGGCGGGGCGGGGCGGGGCGGGGCGGGGCGGGGCGGGGCGGGGCGGGGCGGGGCGGGGCGGGGCGGGGCGGGGCGGGGCGGGGCGGGGCGGGGCGGGGCGGGGCGGGGCGGGGCGGGGCGGGGCGGGGCGGGGCGGGGCGGGGCGGGGCGGGGCGGGGCGGGGCGGGGCGGGGCGGGGCGGGGCGGGGCGGGGCGGGGCGGGGCGGGGCGGGGCGGGGCGGGGCGGGGCGGGGCGGGGCGGGGCGGGGCGGGGCGGGGCGGGGCGGGGCGGGGCGGGGCGGGGCGGGGCGGGGCGGGGCGGGGCGGGGCGGGGCGGGGCGGGGCGGGGCGGGGCGGGGCGGGGCGGGGCGGGGCGGGGCGGGGCGGGGCGGGGCGGGGCGGGGCGGGGCGGGGCGGGGCGGGGCGGGGCGGGGCGGGGCGGGGCGGGGCGGGGCGGGGCGGGGCGGGGCGGGGCGGGGCGGGGCGGGGCGGGGCGGGGCGGGGCGGGGCGGGGCGGGGCGGGGCGGGGCGGGGCGGGGCGGGGCGGGGCGGGGCGGGGCGGGGCGGGGCGGGGCGGGGCGGGGCGGGGCGGGGCGGGGCGGGGCGGGGCGGGGCGGGGCGGGGCGGGGCGGGGCGGGGCGGGGCGGGGCGGGGCGGGGCGGGGCGGGGCGGGGCGGGGCGGGGCGGGGCGGGGCGGGGCGGGGCGGGGCGGGGCGGGGCGGGGGCGGGGCGGGGCGGGGCGGGGCGGGGCGGGGCGGGGCGGGGCGGGGCGGGGCGGGGCGGGGCGGGGCGGGGCGGGGCGGGGCGGGGCGGGGCGGGGCGGGGCGGGGCGGGGCGGGGCGGGGCGGGGCGGGGCGGGGCGGGGCGGGGCGGGGCGGGGCGGGGCGGGGCGGGGCGGGGCGGGGCGGGGCGGGGCGGGGCGGGGCGGGGCGGGGCGGGGCGGGGCGGGGCGGGGCGGGGCGGGGCGGGGCGGGGCGGGGCGGGGCGGGGCGGGGCGGGGCGGGGCGGGGCGGGGCGGGGCGGGGCGGGGCGGGGCGGGGCGGGGCGGGGCGGGGCGGGGCGGGGCGGGGCGGGGCGGGGCGGGGCGGGGCGGGGCGGGGCGGGGCGGGGCGGGGCGGGGCGGGGCGGGGCGGGGCGGGGCGGGGCGGGGCGGGGCGGGGCGGGGCGGGGCGGGGCGGGGCGGGGCGGGGCGGGGCGGGGCGGGGCGGGGCGGGGCGGGGCGGGGCGGGGCGGGGCGGGGCGGGGCGGGGCGGGGCGGGGCGGGGCGGGGCGGGGCGGGGCGGGGCGGGGCGGGGCGGGGCGGGGCATAAAATGGCCGGTCGTGATACGAGTCGGTTTCTACTATCGTTCATGTCGCGACACGGCAATGCACCCAGCGACACTATGCAGGCAGAAGTGGCCAGTGAGACGCAGTCCCAGGGTAGCAAAACGGGGTATGTTAAGGATTTGTGAAGGCCCCAAACATCAGGATGTTAACATCGACAGGCGCGCTCTAAAGGATAGTACCGACCTTCATCATGACAAGTAATTTGCGTGCATGGGACAAAGTCAGTGCCGATGTTCGTGAGACAACGTCTGTGCCAAAGCAAGCAAACTGCAACAAGGGTGCGCATCAAGCAATCGTTGAATTGAACAACCGTCTGCATCGAGACATGCCTGGGAAGGTAAGACACCACATCTCATCTCCTCCACATCTCCTCCACATCTCCTCCACATCCCAGCATTCGCCGGCAACAACACACGCGCTCTGCACAACACATGTATGCTGCCGCAGGAGAGCGAGAAGGCACAGGTGCGCAAGCAACGGTTCTGAGGTTGTCAGTGCGAGTCAAAGCAACTTTGCGATACCAGCCACTGCCATGCCCGGCCACGACCTGCCGCAGGTGGGAAAGAAGGAGACCGAGAAGCACGAAAATGTTGAGAAGAAGCGGGTGGGTGTGCACTAGTTTCGATGTAGATTTATGCACTTTTGCACCAGCACCATCTAATCAATGGTCTTATGCGATGCAAGAGAAGGCCCCAATAGAACAACACGGAGGTGGCGGCCAGAAGAAGAACGGAAAGTAAAAGAGATGCACCTCCGGGCAAGCGGCCGGACCAGCACTTGCTTCGACTGCATGCTCAGATCCAAGGCCGCTCGCCGTGATTGAGGAGGCAGCTCAGAAGCTGCAGCCAGAGTAGCTGCGGGGCTCAGGGGGTGGTGGCTCATGGGTCAGCTGCTGAGGGAGCGGGGATGGGGTTGGGGACATGGTGGGAGATGGAGTTGTCTTGCGTGGCTGCTTCGTGTACAGCTTTTCAGGTGTCCTGCATGTGGATCAGTTTTGCCCTGCACCTTGTGCCTGTCTGCCTAGCATCATGCATTCGACAGCGACCCTTGGAGTTGCCAAGTGATGACAGTTGTTTGCGCCCCTGATTACCAACACCTCCACCTTACATCTTTGCTTGGCTTGATTCATCTGGACATGTGTGATGGGTTAACTGCTCAGGTGGTGTGTGTGTTTTGGTTGTCTCGGCCCTTGTTTTGGCTGCCAGACGAACGGCATGTTCATTACAAAAGCGAATGCCTGACGGTTGCACTGCAGCCTTTCCGCTCCACCACCTTCCAATCTACCCCACCACCACCTCCAGGCCATCCCAGCTGGAATGTTGGTAGACGCAGCCATCTGCCCCACCCAGCACCACACACCCTAATCTTCATCCCAACCCCTATCACATTAGCACCTTGCAACCAAACCTCACAAGCAATACCGCCCAGGAGTTGGCCGTGCCACCACCCTTCCCCTCACCTATCTCAGCTCCTTCCGCCCAACTCACGACAGCACAGCTGCCCAGCATCAGGCTGTGCCAGCACTCCATCCCTCCTCCTTTGCTGCACATGTAGCGGCTGTGACTGACACACCTGTGCCCACCTAACTGCCCTTCACCCTCTGTAGCGCAGGTGCCACGCAGCTGGCCGTGCCAGCCCCATCTCCCTCATTCCACTCCTGTGACCTCAAATGTGTGTCACCTGTTCCGGCAAAGCTGGCAGCCAATGGCTGTTCCACCCTCCTCCGCCACCCCACGTTCTATTCCCCACCCCAACCGCAAGTGGGCCGCAAGTGGGGCGCCGTGGGAAGGTTGCAGCCAAGATAGCTTAGCCAGGCAGACACAGGTTAGCCGCCGCAAGCTGGCCACGTGCAGTGAATGACTAGTGCCTGATGCCTAACCCACACTGACCTGGGCAGAGCACTACGGTGGGGAGGCAGCTGTGCGTGGCAGCCAAGTACCTAAAGAGCAAGACCCTTGGGGGGATTTCAGGAGGCGGGGTGGGGCGGGCAATAGTGCAAGGTGATGATCTAGGACATAATCTGGGAGGTGGTAGATAAGAGAGATGATGAGCAGGGACAACAGGATGACATGTTTGCTACCTTGCATGCAGCGATGCTGAACGTCGGAACATTGATCAGATGGGTTTGAAACTGGTCCGATGCGCTACAGTGCTGGTCTAATGCGCCAACGAGTTCAATGCGGGTAATGCAGCCAGCACGCAGCCAGGCAGCAGCCTCGGAGCCAAGGCCCATAACTCACCCGCCAGCCAAGCACAACAAGCGCACCCAGGCTGAGCGGGCAGCTGAGCCCACCCAACCCACCAAGGGCACAGACCAGGGCAAGGGCAAGGCTGCCGAGCCCAACACCCCAGCACCGCAGCCCAGCAGGTGGGTAGACAGGGACTGCAATACGGTGATGGTGAGGCAACGTATTGGGGAGGCCAGGTGGCGCCCACTGAAGTTGTGCTAGTGGCCAGATCAAAGGGAGGGAGTAGTTAGGCATGGGCTAGAAGAGGCTGCGAGACCAAGCACTCAATGCCCAGGCCCAGCAGCCTGTGGCACAGTAGAGTGTGCAATGCTTGAGCTGTGTCAGCTTACATGGGCGGGGCGGGGCGGGGCGGGGCGGGGCGGGGCGGGGCGGGGCGGGGCGGGGCGGGGCGGGGCGGGGCGGGGCGGGGCGGGGCGGGGCGGGGCGGGGCGGGGCGGGGCGGGGCGGGGCGGGGCGGGGCGGGGCGGGGCGGGGCGGGGCGGGGCGGGGCGGGGCGGGGCGGGGCGGGGCGGGGCGGGGCGGGGCGGGGCGGGGCGGGGCGGGGCGGGGCGGGGCGGGGCGGGGCGGGGCGGGGCGGGGCGGGGCGGGGCGGGGCGGGGCGGGGCGGGGCGGGGCGGGGCGGGGCGGGGCGGGGCGGGGCGGGGCGGGGCGGGGCGGGGCGGGGCGGGGCGGGGCGGGGCGGGGCGGGGCGGGGCGGGGCGGGGCGGGGCGGGGCGGGGCGGGGCGGGGCGGGGCGGGGCGGGGCGGGGCGGGGCGGGGCGGGGCGGGGCGGGGCGGGGCGGGGCGGGGCGGGGCGGGGCGGGGCGGGGCGGGGCGGGGCGGGGCGGGGCGGGGCGGGGCGGGGCGGGGCGGGGCGGGGCGGGGCGGGGCGGGGCGGGGCGGGGCGGGGCGGGGCGGGGCGGGGCGGGGCGGGGCGGGGCGGGGCGGGGCGGGGCGGGGCGGGGCGGGGCGGGGCGGGGCGGGGCGGGGCGGGGCGGGGCGGGGCGGGGCGGGGCGGGGCGGGGCGGGGCGGGGCGGGGCGGGGCGGGGCGGGGCGGGGCGGGGCGGGGCGGGGCGGGGCGGGGCGGGGCGGGGCGGGGCGGGGCGGGGCGGGGCGGGGCGGGGCGGGGCGGGGCGGGGCGGGGCGGGGCGGGGCGGGGCGGGGCGGGGCGGGGCGGGGCGGGGCGGGGCGGGGCGGGGCGGGGCGGGGCGGGGCGGGGCGGGGCGGGGCGGGGCGGGGCGGGGCGGGGCGGGGCGGGGCGGGGCGGGGCGGGGCGGGGCGGGGCGGGGCGGGGCGGGGCGGGGCGGGGCGGGGCGGGGCGGGGCGGGGCGGGGCGGGGCGGGGCGGGGCGGGGCGGGGCGGGGCGGGGCGGGGCGGGGCGGGGCGGGGCGGGGCGGGGCGGGGCGGGGCGGGGCGGGGCGGGGCGGGGCGGGGCGGGGCGGGGCGGGGCGGGGCGGGGCGGGGCGGGGCGGGGCGGGGCGGGGCGGGGCGGGGCGGGGCGGGGCGGGGCGGGGCGGGGCGGGGCGGGGCGGGGCGGGGCGGGGCGGGGCGGGGCGGGGCGGGGCGGGGCGGGGCGGGGCGGGGCGGGGCGGGGCGGGGCGGGGCGGGGCGGGGCGGGGCGGGGCGGGGCGGGGCGGGGCGGGGCGGGGCGGGGCGGGGCGGGGCGGGGCGGGGCGGGGCGGGGCGGGGCGGGGCGGGGCGGGGCGGGGCGGGGCGGGGCGGGGCGGGGCGGGGCGGGGCGGGGCGGGGCGGGGCGGGGCGGGGCGGGGCGGGGCGGGGCGGGGCGGGGCGGGGCGGGGCGGGGCGGGGCGGGGCGGGGCGGGGCGGGGCGGGGCGGGGCGGGGCGGGGCGGGGCGGGGCGGGGCGGGGCGGGGCGGGGCGGGGCGGGGCGGGGCGGGGCGGGGCGGGGCGGGGCGGGGCGGGGCGGGGCGGGGCGGGGCGGGGCGGGGCGGGGCGGGGCGGGGCGGGGCGGGGCGGGGCGGGGCGGGGCGGGGCGGGGCGGGGCGGGGCGGGGCGGGGCGGGGCGGGGCGGGGCGGGGCGGGGCGGGGCGGGGCGGGGCGGGGCGGGGCGGGGCGGGGCGGGGCGGGGCGGGGCGGGGCGGGGCGGGGCGGGGCGGGGCGGGGCGGGGCGGGGCGGGGCGGGGCGGGGCGGGGCGGGGCGGGGCGGGGCGGGGCGGGGCGGGGCGGGGCGGGGCGGGGCGGGGCGGGGCGGGGCGGGGCGGGGCGGGGCGGGGCGGGGCGGGGCGGGGCGGGGCGGGGCGGGGCGGGGCGGGGCGGGGCGGGGCGGGGCGGGGCGGGGCGGGGCGGGGCGGGGCGGGGCGGGGCGGGGCGGGGCGGGGCGGGGCGGGGCGGGGCGGGGCGGGGCGGGGCGGGGCGGGGCGGGGCGGGGCGGGGCGGGGCGGGGCGGGGCGGGGCGGGGCGGGGCGGGGCGGGGCGGGGCGGGGCGGGGCGGGGCGGGGAATAAAATGGCCGGTCGTGATACGAGTCGGTTTCTACTATCGTTCATGTCGCGACACGGCAATGCACCCAGCGACACTATGCAGGCAGAAGTGGCCAGTGAGACGCAGTCCCAGGGTAGCAAAACGGGGTATGTTAAGGATTTGTGAAGGCCCCAAACATCAGGATGTTAACATCGACAGGCGCGCTCTAAAGGATAGTACCGACCTTCATCATGACAAGTAATTTGCGTGCATGGGACAAAGTCAGTGCCGATGTTCGTGAGACAACGTCTGTGCCAAAGCAAGCAAACTGCAACAAGGGTGCGCATCAAGCAATCGTTGAATTGAACAACCGTCTGCATCGAGACATGCCTGGGAAGGTAAGACACCACATCTCATCTCCTCCACATCTCCTCCACATCTCCTCCACATCCCAGCATTCGCCGGCAACAACACACGCGCTCTGCACAACACATGTATGCTGCCGCAGGAGAGCGAGAAGGCACAGGTGCGCAAGCAACGGTTCTGAGATTGTCAGTGCGAGTCAAAGCAACTTTGCGATACCAGCCACTGCCATGCCCGGCCACGACCTGCCGCAGGTGGGAAAGAAGGAGACCGAGAAGCACGAAAATGTTGAGAAGAAGCGGGTGGGTGTAGCACTAGTTTCGATGTAGATTTATGCACTTTTGCACCAGCACCATCTAATCAATGGTCTTATGCGATGCAAGAGAAGGCCCCAATAGAACAACACGGAGGTGGCGGCCAGAAGAAGAACGGAAAGTAAAAGAGATGCACCTCCGGGCAAGCGGCCGGACCAGCACTTGCTTCGACTGCATGCTCAGATCCAAGGCCGCTCGCCGTGATTGAGGAGGCAGCTCAGAAGCTGCAGCCAGAGTAGCTGCGGGGCTCAGGGGGTGGTGCCTCATGGGTCAGCTGCTGAGGGAGCGGGGATGGGGTTGGGGACATGGTGGGAGATGGAGTTGTCTTGCGTGGCTGCTTCGTGTACAGCTTTTCAGGTGTCCTGCATGTGGATCAGTTTTGCCCTGCACCTTGTGCCTGTCTGCCTAGCATCATGCATTCGACAGCGACCCTTGGAGTTGCCAAGTGATGACAGTTGTTTGCGCCCCTGATTACCAACACCTCCACCTTACATCTTTGCTTGGCTTGATTCATCTGGACATGTGTGATGGGTTAACTGCTCAGGTGGTGTGTGTGTTTTGGTTGTCTCGGCCCTTGTTTTGGCTGCCAGACGAACGGCATGTTCATTACAAAAGCGAATGCCTGACGGTTGCACTGCAGCCTTTCCGCTCCACCACCTTCCAATCTACCCCACCACCACCTCCAGGCCATCCCAGCTGGAATGTTGGTAGACGCAGCCATCTGCCCCACCCAGCACCACACACCCTAATCTTCATCCCAACCCCTATCACATTAGCACCTTGCAACCAAACCTCACAAGCAATACCGCCCAGGAGTTGGCCGTGCCACCACCCTTCCCCTCACCTATCTCAGCTCCTTCCGCCCAACTCACGACAGCACAGCTGCCCAGCATCAGGCTGTGCCAGCACTCCATCCCTCCTCCTTTGCTGCACATGTAGCGGCTGTGACTGACACACCTGTGCCCACCTAACTGCCCTTCACCCTCTGTAGCGCAGGTGCCACGCAGCTGGCCGTGCCAGCCCCATCTCCCTCATTCCACTCCTGTGACCTCCAATGTGTGTCACCTGTTCCGGCAAAGCTGGCAGCCAATGGCTGTTCCACCCTCCTCCGCCACCCCACGTTCTATTCCCCACCCCAACCGCAAGTGGGCCGCAAGTGGGGCGCCGTGGGAAGGTTGCAGCCAAGATAGCTTAGCCAGGCAGACACAGGTTAGCCGCCGCAAGCTGGCCACGTGCAGTGAATGACTAGTGCCTGATGCCTAACCCACACTGACCTGGGCAGAGCACTACGGTGGGGACCCCTTGGGGGGGTTTCATGAGGCGGGGTGGGGCGAAATGCTTGCTGCCTTTGGCACCGCTGTCGCAAAGCTGGTTGAGGCAGCTGGGACTAAGGTTACTCGGGCTGTGTTGCCTCAGTCACATGTCACATGTCACATGTCACACCTCGACCTTGGGCCTAGTGTCTTCTTGGGCTTGCAAGCCCGCTAGTGTGGCAAGGGTCAGTGGGTGGTGCGCCCCCAGCACTCGTTGTAGGGCCTTGCCTGTGCGACTGAACATATCTCGCGCTGCCAGCGCTCTCCCCTGCTGCTCCAGGCAGCCAGCCAGGCACGACATGGTTCTCAAGGTGTGGGGGTGCTCCGCTCCCATCCTGCACATTTGAGCATCCAAGGCTCGGCGATACAGTTCCTCAGCGGCTGCCATCCGCCCTTGCTGCTCCAGGCATGTTGCCAAGCGCCATGTGGTCGTCAGCGTTTTAGGGTGCTCCTGGCCCAGACACCGCTGCTGAGCCTGCAAGGCTTCCCTATACATTGTCTCTGCTGCCGCCAGCTGATGTTGTAGCTGCAAACATGCAGCCAAGCCCTGGCGGCTGGTGAGGGTGTCTGGATGTTCGTCACCCAACAATCGGCCCCAAGTAGCCACCACCTCCCGGTGCAGGGCCTCAGCTTCTAGTGACCGCTGCTGCTCGTCCATGCAGCAGGCCAGGCGTTGCATGCTCTCCAGAGTTTCAGGGTGCTCCAGCCCTAGCACCCGCTGCCGCACAAGCAGGCCCTGGCGGTGCAGCGACTCAGCGTCGGCATGGTGGCCCTGTTCTGAAAGGCAGTTGGCTAAGTTCCAGATGCTGCGCAGCGTGTCAGGGTGCTCTTGCCCTAGCAGCGCCTGCTGCGCCTCCAGCGCCTGCCGGTACAGCCGCTCCGCCTCCGCATATAGGCCCAGGTCTGACAGGCCGTAGGCGAGGTTGTTCATGCTGCTCAGGGTCTCAGGGTGCTCTGGGCCCAGCACGTGCTGCCGGGTGGCGTAGACCTGGCGCAGCAGCTCCACAGATGCGGCGTTGTACCCTGCATTACTCAGGCAGACTGCCAAGTTGTTCATGCTGTCCACTGTGTTGGGGTGCTCCTGCCCCAGCTTGCCGCGCTGTGCAGCCAGCACCTCACGGAACATGGCCTCAGCGGCTGCATACTGCCCCATATCATCCAGGCAGCTGGCCAGGGCGTTTGCCGCCATCAAGGCGTCGTAGTGGTCAGGGGCCAGCACACCCGCCTGCCCCTCTACCACCTGGCGCAGCAGGGCCTCTGCCTCCGCGCACTGACCCTGGTAGCTCAGGCACCAGCCCAGGGAGCGGGCGGCTTGCAGCGTCCGCAGGTCGGCCTTGCCCCACCGCTCCCCAAATAGCCGGACAGCCGCTCGCAACCAGCGCTCAGCCTCCACTGGCTCCCCGCCCTCCATGGCCAGCATCCCGCGAGCCTGGGCTGCGCACGCGTCCTCCGGCCCTAGCTGCGCCAAGGCTGCTGCCAGCCCCTCCGTAGCGCAGGCATCCACCAGCAGAGCCCACACTGCGCTGGTGGTCACGCACGCCACCACTGCCTCCAGCAGCACCCCAGACCCCTGGCTGGCCAGCCTCCACACCTGCTGCAGGTCCACCAGGTGAGCCCGCATGAGCTGCAGGGCAAGGGGGAAGGCTGGGCTGTGGTACGTGGCTGCCCAGCCCTCAAGCTGGCCCAGGAAGTAGTGGGTGAACGCCTGGTGTGCAGGCTGCAGCACGCAGGCTGTGGCCATGTCGGCTGCCTGCTGCCGCACAGCCATGTGGAGGTACATGCGGCCTGAGCGGGAGTCAGACAGCAGCAGCCCGTGGCTGTACAGGCTGCGCCTGGGACCCGCGCCAGGGACTCCTAGCACTGCGGCAGCGGCTTCCTCATCAAAGCTGGCGGGAAACACGCTGAGCTGCACCAGCTGCCGCTGTTGCCGGGCTGGTAGGCTCATCAGGGTCAGCGCTACACTGCTGCCCGCTCCTGCTGTTGCCTCCACATCTTCGCTGGTCAGGCGGCCGCTGGCGCATGCGTCAGCCACCAGGCGGGCCAGCAGCGGAGAGCCTTG
Source organism: Haematococcus lacustris (assembly GCA_030144725.1). Taxonomy (NCBI): domain Eukaryota; kingdom Viridiplantae; phylum Chlorophyta; class Chlorophyceae; order Chlamydomonadales; family Haematococcaceae; genus Haematococcus; species Haematococcus lacustris. The sequence continues at coordinate 1,935,083 of JASKMD010000007.1, forward strand.
GCAGGCGGCAGCCACCAGGGCAGCCTCTGCCGGGGTCAACATGTCAGGGCCACTGACAGCAGCCACCAGAGCTGTCATGGCTGCGTTGCCTAGAGGCGGCACAAGGAGCTCATGGTATGATAGCAGGGCAGGCACGGCTGGGTCAGACTGTACTGCCCCAGCCGCTTCCACCACTGCAGGGGCTGGCCCGGCAGGCACAGGCTGTGGCTGAGTCACTGGGCCTGTGCAGGCTGATGCCAGCTCAATTGCCGTGGGTTGCAGGCCCGCACCAGATGGCTGCTTGGTGGTGGGCCAGGGGGCTCGAGAGGTGATGAGCAGGAGGGCAGCTGGGCAGCAGGCCAGCACCTGCAACCAGGGTGCCATTTAGTGCAGGACTGTCATGCCTGTCAGCGTGCGCTGTTGCGTGCCCGCAGTGGTCAGAAGACCTTGCCAGAGCCGGCCTTGGCCAGGACCACCGCCTACACACATAGTGCCCCTCACACATTGTAAACATCACACCAGCACCGCACACTGCCCGCTGTTTTGAGCTGTCACCCAACCTGAGCAACCTGCTGGCCCTATTTCGCTTGGACCTTGGCTCATTGGTCAGGTCCCCTGCCGCTTGATATGCCTGCTCTCACCCATGCCTACCCTCACCTTGTTCAGCAGCGCAGCAAAGGCTGCAGCGTCTCCACCCAGCAGGCAGTCCTCAGCGTTGTCCAGCACCAGCAGCAGCACGCCAGACGAGGCCACCTTGATGAGCAGCCGCACCACAGCTGTGTCGTCCTGCAGAGTAGAGCAGCTCGCCACCTGATGGACTGGCGCACCGTTAACTGTCAACTGACAACTGACAACGACAGGCAGGTTTGACTGGCAGGTGGTGGGTGGCTGCAGGCACTGCAGGCTGACCATCTGACGGGCTGGCGCACTGTCAACCGTCCACTGTCACTGTTGTAGTGCTATGACAACGGCAGCGCAGGCAGAATAGACTGGAAGGTGGTGGGTGGCTGCCAGGGTGGCACTGCGCACGCGCCACTGTTGTCTGGCCCTGTTGCTGCTTGGTGGCGGCCAGCAGGTGCTGTGGGGTGGCGGGGTCCAGGGCAGAGTGCAAGGGAGAGAGGCAGCAAGCTGCAAACCCTAGAGGCGCAGGCCGGGTGGTGGGGCGTGCAGAGGCCGGTGGGTAGGTGGGTCTCCTCCTACATAGGCTATGTCCAGGGCCGCACACAGGCGCTGCTCCTGAGCCTGCGCCAACTCTGCACTCCGCAGGTCCACCAGGAAGGCACCGCCTGCAGCACCGACAACCGCTCAGTGCCTGCCAGGCATAGACACACAGCGCAGAACCCAGAGCACACCTGCATGCACAGCCTGACAGTCTGCCCCTGTGCAGCCTGACAGCAGGGGGAGAGGTTTCAGTGCATCAGGTTGTGAGGCCGCGCTTAGCATGGCATGACAGCATTGCATGGCAGCGCCTGGTGGTGGGTGATGCCTCACCTGGCAGCTGCCCACCCCTCCACATACTCCATGCAACGTCCAGAGCCAGGCTGGACTTGCCTGACCCACCACTGCCCAGAAGCAGCACCGCACGGTACCCGCCCAGCAGCGCTGCTACCTGCTGCCGCACACCCTCCCTGCCCTGATATAAGGGGTCCAGCTGTGGCAGCCTGCACGGTGTTCCCAGGCCGGGGCTGCTGGCTGTATTTGGGGCGGCTGTGCCTGCAGCTGTGCCTGCAGCTGTGCCTGCAGCTGGATCTGTAGCCAAGCTGTCAGGGCCAGAGGAGGCTGCTGCGGTTAGGGTGACTGCAGCTTCAGCTGCTTGCTGCACCAGGACAGCTACCCTGTCAGCCAGGGGCTGGTCAGCCGGGAAGCTGAGCTGCAGCTCGTCTACGCTGATCACGCTGGGGTCATAGCGTTCCACAGCCTGCCTGAAGGCTGCCTGGGCTTCAGGGGGAGCCAGGCATGCACACAGCTGCGGGCGGGGCAGGCGGCGGGCAAGGAGGCAGGCTGGCAGGCACGGGTTGCATGGTAGGGCAGGGCAAGGGCATGGCTGCAGCAAAGTGAGCATGGCTGCAGCAACGCGTGGTGCCACCAGACCCAGCCTGCCACCTTACCTGCTTGTATGCCTCAGGGCTGAGCAGGTCAGATAGGCTCTCAGGGAATTCTGCCCACCACTGGGGCCAGGGCACCTGCAACCAGGGGGTGGTGTTAGGGGTTAAAGGCATAGGAGGGTAGGGGGAATGTGGGGAGGGGAGGGGAGGGGTCCGCTGTCCCTGCCCCAGGCCATGCCCTGAGCAGCTGGTTTGGGGGTTGGTGCAGTGCCATTCCCCACTGAAGGTGCCCGACCTGCCATTCCCCACTGAAGGTGTGAAACCAGAAGTCGCGCAGGTCAGGTTGCCGGATGTGGCGGTGGAAGCGCTTGTGGGTGGCAGCCTCCATGCTTGACTTCAGGGAGAGCAGGGCGCTTTGCATCTGCGGGGGGCAGGTGCTCCTGGCATGTGAGGGTGCCGGTGGTGGGGCAACTGCTCCTGGTATGTGAGGGTGGTGGGTGGCAGGGCAGGTGGCAGGGCGGCTTTTGCCAAGCCATTGGGTGTCACACTGCTGAAGTCCCAATCTTCAATCGCACTAGGTGTGGTTTAGCAGGCCCATTGTGTCAGTATGCTTGTAGCCAACTACCACACTCTCCTCCGCTGCTTCCTCAACCTACATCCTGAGTGTGCTGGTGGGTCGTTGGCTTGGGAAGGGAGCGATGGGTTGGTGGGGGGTGCTGTACACAGTGCGTGTGGTGTGCAGTACACTCACCACTGCCACTTACCAGCTGGGCTGTGAGCTGGTGCGCCAGGTCAGCTTTCGCCAGCGCCTGCTGGAGCAGAACAGGGTCCTCTAAGACCTGGAGCACACAGCAAGAAGGGGACCAGAAGGGAACCAGATGAGAATGGATGGATGGATGGATAAAGGATGGAGGAGGATGGATAGTGAAGTGGTGGTGGTGGTCGGCAGTGACGATGACCACGATGCCACGAGGCTACCAGGCCTGCTTTGGTGCTGAGGGAGCATGGGCGGTGCTGCTGCAGGGGCAGGCTGCTGGGTCCCAGGTCACGCACCCCACCTTTGTGAGTCCCCCCATGGCCTCCACAGCCTCTGCCAGCTCACGCTTGCTGTCCTGCAGCAACCAACAGCACCCATCAGCACACCCTGGTCATGTCAGGGTGAAGTCTAGTGGAGTACAGGGGCAGCCAAAACAATCAAGCCAAGGTCCCCAAGGAAGTGCCCAAACTACCCCTAGTAATGATGTCGGCCTTGCTGGCAGCTGCACCGGATGTGTCACATCCAGACCACAGCCAGACCAGCACATGGCAGTGCAACACGTGACACGCCCAAAGGATGCCTTCCTGCCTGTCAGCAGCCTGCTCAGCCAGCCACGAGCATGAGAAGGAGTAGGGTATTGGCAGGTGGTGGAAGCATCAGGCATAGGCCAGAGCAGCAGGATGTCTATGAGCCAGAGCTGCACCCAGCCAGGGCTCAGGTCAGGTCAGGTCAGGTCAGGTCAGGTGAGGCCGGGCAAGGATACTGGCCGCTCACCACATAGGCCAGGCGGCGGTCCAAGTCAGCTGCCAGCTGCTGCACCTGCGTTTGAACCTGGCTGGTCAACGCTACGCCCTCCACACCCACAGCGAATGTGGCGTCCACCTGCATCCAGGTAGCCCAGCACCCTGTCCACAGGGCCTTGGCACACAGCTCAAGCAGTGCCCATCATAATACCATCAAACATAACAGGGCAGTGCTGGGCATCAGGCGAAGCTAAAAGAAAGAAAGACTGCATCACAGGTGAAGGGTAGCCTCTGGTCTCCTTGCTACTCTCCTAAAGAGAAGAAGAAGAAGATTAATCAGGCGCAGGTGTGCTTTACACAGGAGCTTCTGCCGCTACCCAGACACCCTGCTTGGCTCAGACCAGGGCAGTGACCCACCCTGGCCTATCCACCAGGGGCCCTGCCTGCACATACAGGCAGTGGTGGGCGATTGGGTAATGATGTAATAAGTCGGTAATAACCCAGCGCCAAAAACGGTGATAAGTCGAAATAGTTGTTCTCAAATTGAGTGAATTTTATTATTTTGGTAATAGCTCCACCGCCCGTCTGGTACTCCGCTTATTAATTATCCCCCAACAATGTATCCCATCTTCCGCAAACCCTTGCCCACCACAGCCGAACATTTATCGCAGGACAACCACATAGCGTCCCAACGCTCTGTAATGACAAGTGCCGATGACTACGGCGTTCAGTAACCGCAGCATGTCCGTAAGGCAGCAAGGACGAGAGGCGCAACAGCCTCAGTGCCAAGCTGTCCAGCACTTTGCGTGTGTACCTTGACAAGACCTACACCCTAAAGACGTTTCCCTACAAAGAGGCCATTGATTACTGGATGGCTGGGGCATCTGCCAGGGGCCGTTACCTAGGGCACAGGGGCTAGGGCTACAGCCCAGCCTGTTGCATGCTGACCCATTCGGGCTAGGGTATTGGGCTACAGCCCAGCCTGTTGCATGCTGACCCATTCGGGCTAGGGTGTTGGGCTACAGCCCAGCCTGTTGCATGCTGACCCATTAGGACTAGGGTGTTGGGCTACAGCCCAGCCTGTTGCATGCTGACTGGGGATGGGGTGTGGGGCTATGTTGGATAATTTTGCATCCAAGTCTACAAGGGAGTATGCTGTAAATATATAGAATTAGTTGGTGATTTTTGCGACATTAAGAAATTGTTTTATTGCATACAGGCTTTCATGGGTGCCACGAGTGTCTGTGTAACTCACAGTCAGTGGCCTGCCGTTTGCTCATGCCCAGCTGACATGCATGAGCTCATGAGCTCACCGTCAGGTCTCGCAGCTGGCTGGCCAGCTCAGCGTACTGAGCCGAGTCAACCCCACTGGTGAGCAATCTTGTCAGGAAATGGCGGCCAGTGTACTGCTGTGAATACTCGGCAATCTCCTGCAACAGGACACAGGCTGGGATGGTGGTGGTGGTCCTGCTGCTGCTGCTTCTGTTGCTCAAGCTGCTGCTGTTGAAGCTGTGCAGTGCCCATGAGCATAGAGCATGCAGTATGCACGCAAGCTGTGCAAAAGCTTTGCAGTAGCCTGCATTTTGGCCGGCAACAACGGGATGGGTGTGCTCACAGCCATCACTTAGGCAGGCCAACCAGGCCAACCAGGTAGACTAGGCAGCAAACAGGGCTAAGGTTAGCTGCTGTCCAGCCTCTCTCAGCCCAGCCTAGGCCAGCCCTGCCCTGATGGCCTGGTGCAAAGGTGCCCGCACATCAGGAAGATCAGGCAGGGGGTGTTGGGGCGGACCAGGGCCCACCAGGCCTCACCTGCAGCAGGTCTACGAACCGTGTCATCAGGCTGGTGTAGGCCTGCGAGCGCTTCAGCAGCACTGCAGCCTGGGAGGGTGGTGCACCGCTGATGCTGCAGGTGCCAGTGGTGGTGATGTCGGCCTTGCTGACAGCCAGACCCAGCAGGTCGGTGCAGCGCAGCAGCAGGCGCTGCAGGCGGCAATGCAACGCAGCCACGTGGGTGCTGTGAGCTCAGGGAAGGGGTGGTCACTGGGAACTAGTCACAGCCTGCTGTAATCGCAGGGCAGCAAGCCTGCCAGGGAGCTGGGTCCTGGCCGTCTGCTGCAGCCCCCCTTGTACACATGAGCAGGCAGGGATGTGAGGAGCATGAGCAGCTCACCTCAAGATTGTCCCGATTAGCCAAGGCATTGCTCACATGGCAAGCCACCGTGCTCAGCAGGGCAGCCGCAGAACTGCCTGCATCCAGGGCCATAGCCATGGCCACGCAACAGGTCAGCCAGTTTGCCACCAGCTGCCTGACTTGCCACCAGCTGCCTGACTTGCCACCAGCTGCCTGACTTGCCACCAGCTGCCTGACTTGCCGCACAGGGTCACAGGGTGCAGGGTGCTGCACCTGCCTGGAAAGGGCAGCAGGGGCCCCACAAGGTTCAGGAACGCGGACACATGGCCCAGGCCTTGTTGCGCCATGGACTGCAGCCATGTCGTGCCATGCCACAGCCATGGTGTTGCATGGGCAGACACCAGGCAGCATGGACAGGCCATCGCAAACAACATGGCATATGCGAGCTACATGCCTGCTTTCAACTTTGTGCTGCAACAGCGCCCTTGGTCGGCGAACGCCATGTAATGCAGGTTCTCATGATGATGATGATGATGATGATGATGATGTTGGTAGTGTTGATGATGATGATGATGACCCGCACCGTCAGCTTCTTCTTGTCCTGGAGCAGCTCCTTGAGCTTGCAGGAACTGTCTCCCCCGCCTTGCTTAGCAGGGCTAAGTGGTCCTTCGGCTAAAGCAGCACTGGGTGGTTTGCAGGGGGAGGTGGGGGCAGGTATGTCAGGCCCAGCCTGGGTAAACAGCTTCAGGACCTTGGCCCTCTCAATAGCTGGCAGGTTAAGAGCTTTCAGCATCTCCTGGCTGAGCAACAGCTTGTCGCCTTCTGACACCAGGCCCAAGCCCTTGACAAGCTGTTCAGCTGTCTTCAGTGTGACACCGCCCTGACGAAGCCAGGCGTTGACGCCAGCATCACAGGGAAGTTGCTCCCAGTCGACCACCTGCACAGCTCAGCAGCTCATGTGAGCATGCTAGGCTCAGCAGCACTACGCTAGGCTAACCATAGGCATGAACCAGTGGGCCGGCCGTCTGTGTCTGCCACAGTCTGGCCGGTGTTTCCAATAATGTGTAGTGCGGAATTAGTAGTGCGTAGTGCGGAGTTACCGCTGAGCCCGCGGAGACCACCGAGATTCCCGGCCTCTGTGTCTCACATCGTGTTCATTGGCGGAGATTGCACAGCCCATCTCGGCTCCTCAGCTCTTCAGCTTGCTTAGTGGTCGCCACCTGCCATCAGCTCTTTATTGCCAGCAAATAGGCTTGGGCTCGAGGTCTCGCGCTGAGGTGCTCTTACGCAGGCTCCTTCTTCTGCCAGTCGTTCTGGATAATTCAAGCCATAACCGCAACTAGCACGCTGCCCTTTAGAACACTAGAGTGGCCATAGACAGTGAGGTAGCGGCCGCAGCACGCATCCTCCCTCACCTTCTCAACCACCACAAACTCATCTTTGTTCTGGCTGGAGATGTGAGCTTATAGGGTTGGGGTTAGGGTTAGGGTCAGGCGTTCCCAACTACCTGAAAACCCACCCCATGTGATACGAAGCCCGTATCTCCGCAGCCACTCAGTCAAAAATATATGTAAACAGTGCTTTGAACAGAGGAGAGTCATATCTACGAAATGGCAGACGCAGCAAAAACTATCTCGCTCTCAGCGGTGCTCAGTGCCTGTCCAAAGATAAGCATTTGAATTCATGCGATTCCGCACTAGCACGCTTCGCCACGCTGTTGTGAGTGGCACCTGCAACACGCAGCAGCAGTCGGAACATGTTTTGCTTTTGGCATGTGGACGCGACGACGGCAGTCGTGACGACTGGATACCTCTATGAGCTTTTGGTGTTTGGGCCGCTGCAAGCCGCTGTTGGCACGCATGGTCACCCACATTAATCACAACCCTCCCGACCTTGTGCGTTGCATCTGTGATCTGGCGCTCTGCCTTTGCTGACCGCTGTGCTGCAGCTGTGGCATCCTCCTTACGCCGCACTTCAGCACGGAGCTGACCCATATGCTGCTGCAAATCATGAACATCCACAGTCTTCATGGCCTCCTTGAATGTGTGCAGGGACATCAACTGCAGCAGAGCTGGCAGCTCCATGTACCTGCCACCACCAAGCTTAATTTCTTCTTCTTCAAGACATGCGGTTATTCCCAGCCTCAGCCCCCCTCAACCCTCCCTCAGCCCCCCCTCCCACCCCCTACCACTCCCTTCCACCCCCTTCCACTCTCTCCCAGCCCCTTCCCACCCACGCCACCCTGCCTTCCCCTTTGCATCTTACCAAGGGTCTTGCGCCGCATGTAGGTGGACACGATGTGGAATTCACGCCCAACTGTGGATGTCTTGCCTGGCCGGTGAGGGTTGGGGAGGACGCACTGCTCAGAGACGAAGAACTGTCGGCACTTGGAGAGGGCACGGCGGCTGACACCTGTCTCTAGATGCAACCTGACGGTGCTCAAGCAGTGGTGAGCATTGTAGGGTGCAGTCCGGGCTGCTGGCCTCCCCACAGGGCTCTCTTGAGTTGGAATGAAGATGTCAGTTGGTGAGGGTGCTGGGCTGAGCTGCTCCGCCATGCTGCCCATGGGCCGGCCATGGCTATCCAACCTTCCGTAGCCAGCCTCTGCACACCGCCTCAACACCTCCATTGAGACGGGGTGTTGCTCCAAAACCAGCAGCTGCTGCCTCTGCTTGAAGGTGAGTGGGGAGCGGTGGGGGCGGTGTTTGTTCCGGTAGATATGCACCTGACCCTGGAGGCGGTGTCGAGCAGCCCGTAGGGAGTGATTGGTAGCTGCCGCTCTGCATGCCATTTGCTGCAAAGCCGTGTGCTCACCCTGCAGGCTTTGGTGTGCTGCCTGCAGGTCGCCTAGGTCGCCCTGCAACCCATCCACTGTGCCCATAAGGGACTGCTCCACATCCCTCAACCGCTGCACCTCAGCCTGCAGATCACGGTTGGTCGCTTGTGCCGTACAAGCTGCAGCCTTGATGTTGTTAGGGCAATGCAGATAGCCAGCCCTTGGCGACTTGTTCAGTGCATGGAGATGAGCACTCTTTGCCTTGCTTAATTTCTTCTTCTTCATGGTTTGGGATCAAGAGGTGGCTGAGCGGGGCTACGGGCTTGGCTCGGTGGTCAGGGTGATGGGGGCTGATGGATACGGAGATGGGTGAAGGAGAGGTAGGGGGGAGATGGGTGAAGGAGAGGTAGGGGAGAGGTAGGAGGCGTGGAGAAGGAGAGTTAGGGGGCAGGAGGCTGATGGCAGGCTGGGAGGAGGGGCTACTGGGAGCTGGGCGGGGTAGACGAGGTTGGGAGGTGGTGGGTTAGGATGTGTTGGTGGTGGCCACGTGGCGGAGTGGTAAGCCAAGCTCACTCGGCTCCTCGTGCACCTGTAGCCATCAGCATGTGTACCTTGTAAGCGGTATAACTTGTCACATACAAACCCAATGATTGAGTTGCATAGTGCCATGGACGCGTTAATGAGTATGCTACAATGGTATGTGTGAGGTCAGGCTGTTTGTTCAATGGTGCAAAACATAAAGCGGATCATAGCTGGAGGGGGTGACTAGTCCCTACTGTGCCGCCCACCATTACAGCGATACAGCGCTGCCACACACAAACCGGGGTTCCTTCACATCCTCGCCAAGCGGCCTGCACCATCAGGAACCTCGCGCAGCCATGTTTGCCGGACTTCAGTGGTGTGCGCCACCGACATGTCGTGCATCGCTAACGGATAGCCAAGGACGTAGCTTACCGGTGTAGCTAACCACGGTCTGCGATTGGGACACATTCGGGGTCACATGTGGCTGCCCGCATCGAAAGACTCCGATGGCAATTCCAGTCTTACATTAAACGCGCAATTTCACATCGCAGCAGACGCAATAAACGTTACATCAAAAGATTGAGTAGGTGGGCTGCAGTTGCATGAAGATTGCCAACCCCATGTTGGGAACGCCTGAGTTGCAGGGGTGAAGGAGGCGTTGAGGCAGTTCCCAGCAGGGCGAGCGGTGATGGTGGATGAGTTCCGCACCAGCCGGGTCAGCTCAGCCGACAACACCCCTTGCGAGACCCTCCCTGATACGCCGCCTGAGTCCTTCTGGTGAGGGGGTTGAGGATAGGGTCAAGGTGAGGGGTTGGTAGTGTTGGGAGGTGGTGGAGTCAAGGTGACTAGGTAGGGTCAAGATGAAACATCTTACAAATGTGCATATCCCCACGTGTGAAAGTATGGCGAAACGGTTATAATTCCGGGGCCTGATGTGCACAACAAGCAATAACAACATCATCAGGTCAGCACTGGCCTGATGCTGCAAATGATCATACAAATGTGGATGACATGGCACATTACATTCCCTCCCCCACCGCACCCATGTAGGGAGCGCAACTCGACTCGACGAGACGTCTCGACTCGAAAAAGACTCGACTCGACTAGACGGTCGAGATGGACTCGAGATGAGCCTTTTGAATAGCGCACCTGCTTAAGGCACCTGTGTGGACGTTGTGGCGCCGCTCAGCGAATGATATGCTGGCCTGCCTGGGTTGGCGGTTAAAGTTGGTTTGCATAGACATGCCCGGACATGCCCAGCAGCGTCTGAATCGCTAAATGGAGCCCGAGGCCCCTCTCCCGCCTCAGCCCCACCCATGTGCACCCACACCCATGTGCAGGTTCCATGACCGGGACCGCGCTGAACATTCGGCGTTGTGTAGTCGGCCTAGACCCATGCCCCACTGAGCTGTGCTACTAGACTAACCGCCCAGCTAGGAGTGGGTGGAAGCACCCGACAAGGCGTTGTTGCGCAAGTGACGGTGCAAGTTGCAGCGGTAGCCAACTACAACTCAAGACAATCCCAACATCACAAAACATTAATCCCCTCACAAAGGGCATGTGTGTGGGTTGGAGCAACTAGGGGAGCTCAGGCTACAAGCACACACACCAGAATGGCTGAGCTGAAGTGGACATTAGGGCCTTCTAGTCAGGGCCTCCCAACTCTGATGTTTTGGCATGTAAGACCGTCACATGCGACCGATTGCTCCTGGAGCAGGCCGATGGCTTTAGCCCTGCGCGGCATGGCTTTAACGCGGACTCTAGTTGCGGCAGCAACCAGCAGCTGCTTCAATTGTGGTCGATAGGGTGGTTGGGATCCGCCGGCCACCCTCAAGACATCGCGCAGTACAGGCGTGCTGTTGGTGCTCTACGCATAGGCGCTGCTGCCAGCCCGCGAGGTGACATACACGCAGCAGTTCCCACTATTCCTGCGCCGATGGCCGCCAGCACAGGTTACCCGACGAACATCTGATGATGCAGGAGTTTCCGAGTACATCACGGCACACCTAAATGGGCTTTACAAGCTTCAGCTGCGGCTCCACTGAGCAGGTAGGATTTGCAGTAATCCAGCCAAAACTCAGAGAGATGTCGTATTTTTATGCTGTCCCCCGAATCAAAAGCTACTCTACTCATATGCCCAGCTGAGACAGAATAGTCAATATTACTCTCAAATCTCAGTGAGCCATGGATTGTCAATTGCAGGAGCCCAAGCACCACTGACCCTTCCTGCCCACTGTACCTGCCAGCAGCCCACCCTAGCAGGCCCAGCTGCCTACCACCACCTCCCAGCACCTCCTCACTGCCCTTCTGCCTGACATGCCACCCGTCCCAAAACACACGAGAGCAAACAGAGCCAATGGGGCAAAGGCCCAGGCTCACCATGAGGCAGCCAAGAGCATGGAGAAGCTCACCGCTGCGCATGCAGCCCTCACCGCTGCACATGCAGCCGTCACTGCTGACCTTCTCAGCTCCCAGCAGCTGTACAGCCAGCTGAGGGAGCGGCACATCAGCCTGATGGTCTTTGCTGGTCAGCGTGACCAGCAGTGGGAGTTAGACCTGCTGGGGTATATGCAGCAGGTCACCCAGCTGGAGGAGGCGTTCTTGCAGGAGCTGCAGGGCACACAAGCCCAACTCACTGACACAGCGGCTGCCCTGGAGGCCGCTTAGAAAGGCCTGGCCGCAGCCCGCACTGAGCTGGCCCACACCAAGCAGCAGCTGACCACCACCAACAGCAAGCTGGAGCAGCTGCGGGCACAGGTGGCCGCAGCCAACAAGGGCTTAAGCAAGGACCACAAGGACAAGTGGAATCTCCTAATGCGCTCCAGGGTGTCACTGCCCTTCTTGCGAGGCATGCTCAGCAGCCAAGGCACCAAGCCAGCCACGCAGCCAGCCTGCCACCCAGCCACCCAGTCCACCTGCCTGGCCCGCCCCCGCAACCAGGAGCGTGACACGCACACGGGGGGGTACACAGCTGAGTACATCCTGAGCCATGAGCGCCTGCTCTGCCTCCCAGGCGTCTCAGCAGAACAGTTGGGCACCCTGTGCACTGCTGTCGTTGGGGCTGTTTTCCCTGGAGCTGATCCAGGCCGGCAGGCCAGCGCCACCACCCACCGGCGCAACCATGACTTGCTCCAGACCTACATACACGAGGCCCACACAGGTTGGTAAGGGGTAGGGGTCATGGCATGGCATGGCATGCCATTGCAAGGATGTTAGCTTCACACATGGCCAGGCTTCACATGGGGGGCTGGCAGCACCACACACTAGAGGGGGGTGGCCAAGCCACATGGGTCACATGGCTAGGCAGCAGGCAGGCAGGAAAGTGTGCAAAGTCTAAACTACTTGTGTGTGCCCATGTGATTGCAGTCTGGCTGAGGCGATCATTCGCCGTTCACGTGCAGTTGGACGGCTGCACTATCCCTGCACACGGCAAGGTTGTGCTCTACCGTGTGACTGCAGCTGTCCGCTGCTTCAGCCCTAGCCCAGCTGCTGCGGCTGCCCCAGCCCCTGCGGTTGGCTCCCCCAGCCCTGCCCCAGCTGCTGCGGCTGGCTCCCCCAGCCCTGCCCCAGCCCCTGCGGTTGGCTCCCCCAGCCCTGCCCCAGCTGCTGCGGCTGGCTCACCCAGCTCTGCCCCAGCCCCCCTGCCCACTGCGCGCACACCTGAGGTACAGGAGATGTCATCTCCGACCCCCCAACTTGAGGTGAAGGCGCGGGTGGTGGCCGTCAGGAAGTGTCCGGACAGCTCGTCATACCCAGCTGTTCAGCAGTTTGTGGACGTCTGCAGGAAGCAAGGGGTATGGGGGTCTCTAGCCAGCATCACAGTGGACAGCGCAGCTGGCAATATTGGGCGCATCAGCGGGTTGGCTGTCAGCATCAATGCCTTGCGCAGACAGCAAGGGCTGGCCCTCATCATCTTCTGGCCATGTGTCAGCCACCAGATTCACAACGCGTTGCACAAGGCAATGACAACATGGGGCAAGGCAGAGGGCTGGGGCAGACAGGGTTTGCAAGCGCAGCTAGCCCTCAGCATTGAGCAGCTGTGCAGCCTCACCAAGAAGCACTGGGACCTGCTGGGGCTTAGTGTCCAGCACTGCGCCCAGCCCAGCGAGCCCTCGCAGTCTCGATGGGGCAGCTATGTAGATGCTTGCTCCTCCCTCACTCGCGTGCTCAAGCCGGTCACCGCTGCAGTCACCGGCATCATGGAGCGGCAGGGCAAGGCAGCACCAGCTTGGGCAGGAGACCTGTGGGCAGCAGGCCAGCCGTGCAGTCTAGGCCTACGCACACACCTAGTGGAGTTCTTTGGGGCAGCACCCAGCTCAAACCACGCAGTGGAGTCCAGCCTGCAACACACAAAGCACGGCAACAGTGCCAAGCAGGGGCTGGATGCCATGATCGGCAGCATCAACAATAAGCTCGACCCGGGGGCACTCGCCAACATCGACTTGGCAGACTTCGAGGCTCGGCTCCTCACGCTCCGCAAGCAGAAGCGTGACAAGGAGACAACCTCAGCAGACGACAACCGGGAGGCCAAGGCAGCACGCAAGACGGAGGAGTCTGCGTGCATGGTAGACGGGAACGCCAAGATGGTGTTGAATGTGCCCACCCAGGTCCCCCTGCAGCAGCTGCATCAGGCATTCCAGCAACACGCACGGGGTGCAGACTACAGCAATACCTCAGCCAAGGAGGCAACCCGGTTCACACGCGAGCAGCTCAGGGCCTACCTCCTTTACCACAAGGTGCCGCCCCGGGATCAGCCAGTCGGCAACACCCTGGTGGCAGGCTGGCAGAAGGCCGTGCACAAGCACATTGCTGAGCGTGGCAGCCCCACCGGGCATGGGGTGTTGCCATAGGGCTCTGCTTTGTTGCCATGGGCGTGTAGCTAATGGACAAGAGACCAGGCCTAGCTATGGAGTGTACAGATCTTGCCCCGCCATGGGGTGCTAGTATGGGGCTTTGTTGTGGCCATAAGGCAAGACTTGCAGTTGCTCGGGAAGGGTGTTCTGCTACCACATCTGCGATGGGTGCTTGCAGTCCTACTAGATGTTTGCCTTTAGATACTTGTTGCTTATCTACTGTACCCAGCCAGTGGGGGATGCACGTTGTGGCATGCACCTACGGCATGGATTGATGCTAAAGCAAAAGCTGTTAACAAACTCTAGTGCCAGGGGCCTTTGCTATGGAGTGTACAGGCCTGCAGGTGCGAGTGGGGCCAGCTGGGAGGACACGAGGTGCGAGGGAGTGCAACAGGTCATGGCACTGTGGACCGAAGCACATGTCTCGGTGGTGATGTCCCAAAACGATGTAGCGACACAACGAAGGCTTCGCACCTACGCAAATGCTCTTGCTACAACGAACAAAGCACATAACCGGGGAAACGAGCAGAAAAGGCTCAAGTATGAAGAGTCCCGCGGTCAGTTTGACTATCAGGCCACATAGTCTACTGTAACAAGAAGTGAAGGGTGCACATAGTGTTTTGATGAACCGCTAGAGCATACAACCACTCCGTCTTACGCGTGACAGCGCGAGCGACACAAATGACGAGTGAAAGCTAATAGATGTTAAGAGGTATGCGGCTGGTTTAGACGCAACATCAGCAGTGGTGTGGGTGCGTTAAAGAAGCATTTCAGCTTCTTAGATTTCAAACTCGCGATTTCGGCCATCGCAACACAAAGCGCGACTGCACACATACTTGCGTTTGCTTCATCACGGCGTCATTAAGAAGGTCGAGGGTGGAGGAGGCGTGCATGGTGATATCTGCCCACAAAACATAGGCCGGGTTCACGCCTAAGCAGTGCATCATATACATAGTCATGGACGCTCAGGACAGCCGTAGCGTGTAGCCAAGCGAGCCCTCTACATACTGATGTGCTTCGTTCATCAATCCGCAAGTTGTGCGAGAAATAAACCGCGTGAAACGGACACACCCCCTTTTCAAGGGGGTTGGGAGGCCCTGACTTCTAGCGGTAGCCTCCACAACATCTCACAGCCTGTGTTTGATTACAACTCGTGCTGTGTTTTGGTGTAGCATGAGGGTTGTAGAGATCAAAACATGTAGCACAAAGATCTAAACGTCCAATGGGCAAATGTAAAATGGTCCTCACAAATGCCACAGCACCACCTCATTAGAGCATGAGGCTACCCCTCCCATTGAACCACCAACTGTAACGTGCGGGGACGCAACGTCAGATGACCTTTTGACACAAGCTCGAAGGCCGGTCCAGTCGAGGCGGTGACTTCCGACTAGGGTGTTGGGTTACAGCGGTGTATTGCGAGAATGGCTAGAGCTTAGAACGGGGCTCCCTGGGATCGAACCAGTTGTACTCACGAACGCAATGTCGCTAGTCTTTAACCTGCCAAATCTCACTCTACACGTGTAACCCGCGTCCCGCGACGGCTCGCATTCACGAGACAGCCCAGACGACGCGAAGCGGCAATCTCTTCCAGAGGTGCGCACTTTACATTCCTCCCCCTCCAAAGGGGCTTCCGTTCCGCCACGGGTAAAAGCACGTGACTCGCATTGCCTACAACATGCTGATTTAGCTACTGGGCAACCCAAAGGGCGCACCAGGTCACAGCTCAGGGAGCGGTCAAAGACCATCGTGCCGACTAGACACAGGGAAACCATAACCACACAGGTAGCAGCTGACCAGAGGTACAAGCATGCTGAGAATGCCAAAGTCCAGCAGCATACCAGCATGCATGGCCTAGGGCTTACTTTAGGTTGTGAGCTGCATTGTACTCAGCCAGGATCTTGTCACAGCCAACCAAGTTGGAACGTGGCTCCCAGGTGTTGTGGTCGGCATCATAGCCTTCCCACTGCACCAGGTACTCCTTAGCCTTTCCTGCATGCACATGTCTGTGGTCCAGCAGACGCTCAACATAGTACACAGGCTCCTCATCAAGCCACTCAACAGGCGGAGGCATGAAGCCCACATCAGTGCCAGTGTATGGTTTGATGAGTGACACATGGAACACAGGGTGAAGTCGTGACATGGAGGCAGGCAGCTGCAGGTTCACCGCAACCTGGCCAACCAAGTCAAGCACCTTGAAGGGGCCCACGAAACGTGGCAGCAGCTTACGTGCTTTGCCTGGCTTCAACCTCATGTTCTTAGTGCTGAGCAGGACCATTTGACCCACCTTGTAATGCACATCTCGACGGTCCTGGTTGGCATAGGCAGCTTGACGTTGCTGAGCAGCCTGCATGCATAGCTTGGCCTTAGCCACAGCCTCCTGCCACCAAGTAGCATAGGACAGGCCTTCAGGGCACCGCCCCTTGTCAGGTAGAGAGTGGAGCATAGGGGTAATGGGGGACTGTCCGGTATTAACCAGGAACGGTGTAGACTTGATGGACTCTTGCCATGAGTTGTTCACAACAAACTCAGCAAGTGACAGATAGTCAGGCCAATCAGCTTGGGTGGGAGAGATGTAATGACGTAGCATCTCTTCCAACACACGGTTGTACCTCTCAGTCTGGCCATCAGACTGAGGGTGATAGGAGGAAGACAGGGAACCTCTCATGCCCAGCAACTTCTGCACATGGTGCCAGAAAGTGTTGTGGAAATGGGGACCACGGTCAGAGACCATGTCTTTTGGCAGGCCATGCAGTTTGAAGACATTGTCAACAAACAGACGGGCAAAGCCCTTGGCATTCATGCTCTCCTTGCAGGGCACAAAGTGCACCATTTTACTGAGCCTGTCAACAAAGACACAGATGGCATCAAACCCATGTGAAGCAAATGGCAGCTTGGTGATCAGGTCCATTGACACTGACTCCCAACGGTAATCTGGAATGGACAGTGGGTTGAGTAAGCCACCAGGCTTCAGGGTGGAGGACTTGTCACGCTGGCAGGCATCACAGGTAGTGACATAGTGCCTGACATCAGCACGCATGGTGTCCCAGTAGAACACTCGTGACAGCCTCTCAAGGGTTTTGATTATACCCACATGACCAGCATAGGCAGCATCATGCATTTCATGCAGAATGTACTCACGCAGTTCAGGGTCATTGGGAACCATCACTGTGCCCTTGCCAGTGCGCCGCCACAGGCCATGGTCGTCCATGTACATGCCAGACAGATCAGCTTCAGCAGTAAACGCAGGGTCAAGCCGGTAACCATGGACCAGGTGATCAGCCAGTTCCAATGGGTGGGCAGGAGCTGCAGGATAGTGCACTGAGGTGTCAGCAGCAGATGGGGCCTCAAGCTCAGGGAGCCTACTATGGTGAGCAGCAACAGGGTTATCAGACACAGTGGGCCGGGGGGCCAAAGCATCAACGGCAGTGGGGGCATTTGAGGGAGTACCCACAGGTGGAACCTGGGGCAGAGCCTGCGCCATACGCACTTCCCCCCTCTCCAAAGACTGTTTAGCTTGCCGCCGGGTGGTAACAACACACACCATGGCACAGTCCTGGGGTCCAGCAGGTATCCGGGACAGTGGGTCAGCAGGATTAGCATCACCTGGCAGGTACTGCAGGTCAAATGTAAACCGTGACAGGAACTCCATCCACCTAGCCTGACGTCTAGACAGCACCTTCTGGGTGGGCAGAGCAGTCAAAGGCTTATGATCGGTGAAGAGTGTGAATGGTACACCCTCAAGGTAACACCTCCACTCCTTGCATGCAGTGATGAGGGCAAGAAGCTCTTGCTCACCAGTGGTGTAGTTACGCTCAGCAGAAGACAGCTTCTTGCTGAGGTATGCAAGGGGGTAGCCATCTTGCATCAGGACTGCTCCTACTCCTTGGAGTGAGGCATCACAGTAGACCTGGAAGGGCTGGGTGTGATCAGGTAGACGTAGCATGGGGACCTGGGCAACAGCAGCTTTGAGGGAAGCAAAGGCTTTCAGCTCATCAGCAGGCCAATTGTGCCACAGAAATGAGTCACCAGCTTTGCCACACAGATCTGTGAGAGGTGCAGCTAGGACACTGAAATTATGCACAAATTTGCGCACAAAATTAGCAGCACCTAGGAATGACTGGAGCTGTTGCAGGGATTGAGGCACAGGCCAGGAAGAAATGCTCTTGATTTTCTCAGGGTCCACAGCAATAGCACCAGCAAAGATGACATGGCCAAGGAATTTCAGCGTGGTACGCATGAATTCACATTTGGACTGCTTGGCAAAGAGCTTGTTGAGCCTCAGGAGGTCAAAGACCTTTCTGAGATGCTTCAAATGCTCGTCCACAGATTTGGACATGACCAAGATGTCATCCAGGTACACCAGGGCACACTGGTGCAGGACTGGTGCAAAGGCATCATTCATGACACGCTGGAATGTAGCAGGTGCATTGCAGAGCCCAAATGACAGTACCTTGAACTGGTAGTGGCCGTCAGGGGTCCTGAAGGCCGTCTTGGGCACATCTTCAGGGGTGATCCTGATCTGGTTGTAACCTGCTTGAAGGTCTAGGGAAGAAAACACAGTGCAGCCTGACAGCTTATCAAACAAGTCATCAATCCTGGGCAGTGGATACTGATCCCTGATGGTGATCTTGTTGAGCTGACGGTAATCAAGGCACATGCGTAACTCACCAGACTTCTTCTTGACAAACAGGATAGGAGCAGCAAAAGGACTGGAGCTTGGTTCTATCATGCCCTTGGCAAGTAGGTCCTGCACCTGCTTCTTCAGCTCAGCATGCTCATCCTGACTCATGCGGTATTGAGGTACCACAGAGGGTCGTGCATCAAGCACAAGGGGAATGGGATGGCCCACAGGACGCTCAGGTGGCAGAGATGTGATGGGTGCAAACACATCAGCATACTCATCCAGCAAAGCATTGAGTGCCTGGGACACACCTGGAGGTAGGTCAGGTTCAGCTGGAGCTGGATCAGGGGTACTTGAGTTGTCCACAGTGATCAGGGCCAGGACACCTGTGCCTCCTTTTCGTAACCACCTGGCAGCAACTTTTGCAGAAGCCAGAGGGGGTTTTGCACGTAGAGCATTGACCAGGAAAGAGGCAGGGTTGCTTACAGCAGACTGCCCTGACTGAGACACACCAGCAGAAGGACATGGCAGCACTACTGGCTCACTCTTGTCACATGCCAGGCTGAGTGTCTTGTCCTGGTATGACATCACGGCCTCATGCTCATTCAACCAGTCATTCCCTAGCAAGACATCAAAGTCTGGCAAGAGGGAAGGCATGACATTGAGTTGGCAGGGTACTGTAACACCTGGCAACCTCAGCTCAGCCTTAACAAACTGGGAACAGCTCAACACAGTGTTGTTAGCAGCATGCCACTCTTGCATGTGCTTCAACATGTGACAGGTACAGCATGTGCAGCAACAAATGATGCACTGACAAAGCTGTGGGTAGCACCAGTGTCACACAGGACACGTGCAGGGTGCTCATTCAGGTGACCAGCAAAGGCAAAGTGCAGGGATTCCCCATCAGCATGTGCAGCAGTCAGCACATGAGCAGGTTCACACACAATGCATGCCTCAGAGTACTCAGCACAGTTTTGGTTTACTGGCTCAGCAAACTCCTATTTGCGCTAATACTTCTGAAAGTGCTTCACCATGCCATTGGCCTCCATCCTGGCAGTCAAAGGGGGTCTACCCTGGTACTGCCTGGAGGGACCAGCATGGTCACCACCACGATCAGGGCTGCGGTCACGCTTTGCAGCCTTGTAGGGGGCAGAGCCACCCTTCTTCAGGTCTTGCATCAGCTCCCAGGTACCAGCATCCTTCATGGCCTCTTCCTTGCTCATGCCAGAGGCCTTCCTCTTGCAGTGCTTTGTCCAGTGGGATGACAATCCACAGTGGTAGCAGTAGCCACTGGCAGGAGGGGGACCCTCACTGTCAGCAGAGGGAGCAGCAGGACGCCCAGGAGGTGGACCAGGAAACCTGGCCAGGTTTTGCAGCCCACGTTGCACTTGGGCCACCTGGTGCACAGCAGCAACCGGGCGCCTTGAGGCAGGATGCACACCAGAGCCAGCAGCAGCCACAAGGGCCTTGTGGTTGGTGATGGCAGCTTTAATGGCTTCATACAAAGTGGGGGCCACAAGGGCACGCAGATCCTTGGCAACAGGACCACGCAGATCTGCTGACAGGCCACGCTGGAAGACATTCACAAGCATGGAGTCTGTCATGCAGTCCTTGCCAGCCAAGGTGAGGGTGTTCCTGAAGTCAGTAATGTATGCTGACAGGGCAACACCATTAGTCATACGCAGGTGAGTGGAGTCAAGGAGCTTAGCACGTGCTGCATCAGCATCAGTGGTCAGGTCCTCCCCTACAAACTCAAGGAACTGCTTAGACAGGTAGTGCCAAGTGGGGTAGCCAGAGTATGTCAGGGCATATGAGTCCCTAACAGACTGGAACCAGACATCCCTGGCCTTGCCTGACAGGAAAGAGGGCAGAGCAAGAGCAGGGTCCAGGCCATGTGCAACACAGTGTGCTTCAAGGTCTTCCAGGAATGACAGAGCACGGCGACCGGAGGTCGAACTGGCATCAGTCCACCGCTCAGTCACGGGCAACCCGCGACGTGAGTTGGAATCATGACCAGCAACAGCAGTGGCATTGGCAGGCAGGGGTGCAGCAGCGGGGTTAACCCCAGCATACTTGTCCCGCACAACAGCAAGTGTGCGAGGGTTCGAAGTGCCGGGTGAACCCGAGGCAACATCTTTCTGCGCAACAGGCTGGTGCATTGCAGCAGTCAAGTGTTGGAGTGCGCGCAGAGCAGCGGCCAAAGGCCTGACTAGCTGCGACGCTACTTCGACTGGCCTCTTAGCTGGACTAGGGCTAGCTGGCAGCAAAGCAGCATCAGCAGCACGCTTAGCAGCAGCAGGAGGACTCACCAGCGAACCAGCTTGCTGGTTGTTGGCCTGCGCTGCGACCAGATGCGCCTGGAGGGTGGCAATTTGCGCGTTGAGCTCGTCGACTGGAGTCGAAGTGCTGTCGAATTGGTCCAAGCCAAACTCGTCCAGAAGCTCCTCTTCTTCAGCCAACTGTTGGCCTCCTGCGGGAAGTGAAGCGGGCAACTCGCCCGGCTCCGGTGCTGCACCGAGTGCAGGACCCGTCTCTGCTGTAGCTGTAACAGCTGAAGCTGGAGGAAGGACGCCAGAGGCGCCATTGGTCTTGTTCGCCGAAGCGACATTTTGGGTAGTTGAAGTCATGTTGACTGGACCGCGAGTTTAAATGCTCGGGGTCGGAAACCAGCTGTAACGTGCGGGGACGCAACGTCACATGACCTTTTGACACAAGCTCGAAGGCCGGTCCAGTCGAGGCGGTGACTTCCGACTAGGGTGTTGGGTTACAGCGGTGTATTGCGAGAATGGCTAGAGCTTAGAACGGGGCTCCCTGGGATCGAACCAGTTGTACTCACGAACGCAATGTCGCTAGTCTTTAACCTGCCAAATCTCACTCTACACGTGTAACCCGCGTCCCGCGACGGCTCGCATTCTCAGGTGTCCCCAACATTCAAAAAATGGCTGGAAATGATAGGAAACCGACCCCTGGTAATCAAAACGACGCCGCGTCTCAGCCACGTGGTTTCTATTTAGGTTTCGCACATCCCTGGATAGAGGACTCTGTCAGCTATGCGGTGCAGCTTGTAACATTAAATACTGTGCACTGTGCTGAGTGCTATGGCGGCTCGAATCTTGACATTCAAATTCATGCCAGTTTTGCTCATGCGAGCCTCGCCGCGACCGACCGCCGCGACCGACGTGGCCCAGTAGCCTCTGCAAACAGTCAGGGACAGTCGCCGCAGTCAAAACAATGCACATGGCACGCAAAACCGATGTAACGACGCCCCTCCACCCATGCTCGGAAGTATACAACGCTGGTGCATTGCTTGACCGCTTCGTGAGTAGTACCTACTACCTGGCCACTCTGTAAGGCCACTCAAGGTGTGTAGGACATTGCTACGTTACCTTGCTCGACTTGTTGGGTCCGGTCCCTCCCGCCCGCCCTCCGCTTGCGTGTCGAGCTGGTGTCCAGCTCCGCCCTGACCCCTCGGTCATCAGCAGCTCATTCTCTGCCTGCACCTCCTGGGCAATGTCGTTAGCCCTCCTTGCTGTAGCTTTGAGGCCATTAGGACTGTGCAGATGAGCAGCCCTTGGTGACTTTACAAGTGCTGCAAGATGAGCACGCTGCCGGCTGGGACTCATGGGTTTGCGTCTTGCAATGACTTGCTAGGGCCAGGGGGCGACATTGAGAGGGGCTGGGAGGGGGTGGGAAGGGGTGGGCATGGGTGGGAGGGGGTGGGAGGGGGTGGCGGGGGTGGGAGGGGCTGGGAAGGGGTGGGAAGGGGTGGGAGGGGGTGGGAAGGATCGGCGGGGCAGTGAGGGGGCAGTGAGGGGGTGGGAGGGGGTGGGAGGCTTCTGCGGGGGCTGGGAGGTGGTGGGGCTGCAAGGGGGTGCGAGGGGGCAGGGTCCAGGCGGTCGGAGTAGGCTAGTCAATTCTGCAAGGCAGAGTCGGGTCACGCCAAAGGGTGAGGAGGCGGCCCTGGTTAATGGATTGCCGTGCTTTCTATTCCAGCAGCTGTGTCGTAGAGTTACGAACAGAGTAATGACTCGAAATTCTAATAACTCAGAGTGGTCAGCTCACAACATGCCGATTTGTGCAAGGGGGTCCCTTTTTCTGTGTGGCTGGCTAGAGAAACCTCTATCCATTGGCACCTCGCTGCAATGTCGAGTCATTACTAGCCCCACGATGGCCCTCCAACACCGCCTGCACCAACAAAAGGCTCGCGGAGCGAGCCTGGCGGGCTGTGCTGTGATTGTACTTCCGGCTGGATGCCAGGCGGAGTTCGCTCATTGGTGCCACTACTCACCACTAGAACAATCAATAGTGAGCAGCTGAGGTGTGTCCGTGCTCGCTTGCGCCGGCACGGACTCTGATACAAGGATTAACGCGCCGCTTGCCAGTAGATGCGGAGTTATTCGCAGGTGCCAATGCAACAAACGCTACCGAAATCGGTGCACTTCGTAGCGAGTACTTGCATGAAGATTACCAACCCCATGTTGGGGACTCCTGACGCATTCACGAGACAGCCCAGACGACGCGAAGCGGCAATCTCTTCCAGAGGTGCGCACTTTACACCAACCCCCCTAACGATAAGGGACAACGGCTTTTCCGGACTCATTTCTGCACGGATTTACACGCGGATTGAAGCGTCGGAAAGCGGCTGCGCTCAGTCACACGCTGAGCTGGTCGGGCATGTTGCCGGGTATGCGACCCTACCGAGCCTGCGGACTTGATGTACGCTGACCCAGTATCTGTGAGTTCCTGATTAACGCGATGGATAGTGCGCGATGTGCGAGGAGCCCGACCCCATGTCCAACATCGTGACCAACATGCGCTGACTCAGGGGCTCTGAAACTAGGCTCTGGGGCTCTGGAACTAGGAGGAGACCACAGTAGGAGCACAGCAGTGGCAACTGCATCAATCATTTGTTGATTAGGCTCCAAGAGGTGGGATAACCCTCCTCCATGCTGCCCACTCTGCTGATGCCCGTTTGACAACCATCAAACTAAATCAAACTCTCCAGCCTTGCGTCACTGGCTAGGGAACTCACTGTGAACCCCCTGCCAAAGTCTCAACTATTGCTGAGTATTGCTAATAGGGGTTTTAGAAGCTGGCGTGTGCACATGCCTGCAGCATGCCGACATCCAGATATCACCCCTACAAACGGAAGGAGGGCCAGGCTGGCCGCTGTGCGTGTTGTGTGAGGTCTACGCCAGCTGGCAGCACTGGCTGGGTGGAGATTCATGTGGAGAGGGAGGCTGTGTAAGATGATGTTGAGAAAACTGGGCTCCATGCGTAAAGTGTACCGCAGCGGAGAACTATGCGTCTTGCGTTGTGGGTGTTGTGAAGCAGCAGTTAAAAGGCCCATTGCGCAGAGCGAAACCGTTCGCGTGCCTGGCAGACTGCCGGTCACCGTGGGTGCCAGCAGCTCGGGCGCGCAGGCGCAAGCGCGGCGCAGAGATAAGGCATCTCGCGTTAAAATGACAACTCAACTCTCACCAGGCGCGGCACAAAGTCAAATGTCCCTTACGTGGTGGTTCAATGGGAGGGGTAGCCATGACCCGGGACCATTTTCCCAAAAAACGCTAAATTCAAAGATAATTTGAACCTTCTTTTGAAATTTGCAGAGGTTGGGCAGCAGCTTAGCGACTGCCAACCGCACTACGTGCTACGTCGAAGTGCGCTTCAGATTCGGGGCCACCAAGGAGGCGCTGAGGCGCAGTAGCTTGCGCACACACTTTTTTTAAGTTACTTGTAATTACTTCAATTATCTACGAGGACCCCCGCACGTGGGCACCGAAGGCAAGATTGCTGAAGATTATTGAATCGAATGTCGAGTCGTTGATGGTCGTTAGCACCATCAGCGCATTAGCACGGCCAGCAGCCTGTACAATGGCAAGCCCCCTCACCACTGCGGGTGTCCTCGCCATAATAGAGCATATACTGCGACTGCCGACTGCCGAAATACTGCCATGTGCGCGGCGCCTAAGCCCAACCCAGTTCGCTCAGGTCTGGTCAGCCCTCACCACCACGTTAAATCGCCACGTTGAATGGCCACGTTAAATCGCCACGTTAAATCACCACGTTAAATGGCAGGCATCACGAAGGCTTGGCAGCGGTATGCAGAGTCAGCCACAATGGACAAAGGCATCCACACTCACCCAACATCCTTGCCACCTTCCCACAGAAGCTGCCCCAAATCACCATGCATGATATGCCACCACAAGTCGCTCTCCTCGAAAGCTCGGCTGTCATGTTAACGACAAAGAGAGCAAGCATGTTTGTAGCGAACGGCTCCTCGAAGCCTAGCTCGCCTCCGAGTACTTCTGTACTGCAGTGTGACATGGTGGGCGAAAGGGGCAGGTGGGCCTTCGCGCACACCTGCTTCAGAGGTTCGACTCCTCGGGGGAAACGTTCTAAACCCTGGCCGTGTCACGCTGTGGGAACGAAGGTAGTTAACGGTTGTCAGCGTGGTGCCTTGCACGCTACATTTTGGTTTCCGACCGACGTTGCTTAACGTTACCTTCCTTTCCTAAGCAATATGACTGCTAACAAGGAACCTCCGCCTGGCGGAGACAAACGGGCTGAGCGTCCCGCTCCAGGGGGCCAGACTCCTGGTTCCCCGCCCCCAGCGACTCCAAGCACGGCCGCTGGAGCCCCAGCAGGACTCCCTGTTGCAGCTGGGGCGCCAATTACTGGCACGGCACCTGCTGCCAACAACACGCCCTCTCTTTCTGATACAGCCCCTGTTTTCGCAGACGTCGAGAAGATCACAGGCCTGCAGCCCGCCCAAGCGCTGGACTTGCTGAGATCTGTTCTTACTTCTCTGAACAGCATCGTTTCTGCTCAGCCTCAGGCTGCTCCTGTTCCTCCTGCGACTGCTGCTGGCGTTGGCCCTCTCTCGTATGCGGGAGCCCTGACAGCTGCGCCCATCCTCCCTGAAGTCGGCACTTCTGCCGCAGCAGCTGCGGCTGATGAGATCCAGCGCCTGCGCCAGCAGCTGGTGGGGGTCACTGCGCACCTGGAGGCTGCCCAAAACGAGGCTGTCCGCGTGCGAGCTGAGCTCTCGGAGATGGAAAGCCTGCAGGACCGCCAGAATGTGGTGGTGAGTGGAGAGCAAGGTGTTGCAGCCATTCGCAGCCAGTCGGACAGGCCTGTTGTGAACAGAAACAGTGGCACGTCTGCTGCGTTGCCTGCTCCTGGTGCTGCGCCAGCCTTATCAGGCACTGCTGCACCTGTAGCCCCATTGTCGGGCAGACAGACACCTTTGTCTCAGGTTGCACCTCCTGCTAATGCGACACTTGCTGCGCCAGTCCCTATGTCCAGGGTTAAGATCCCAGGTCCTGACAAATGGACGGACCAGTGCCTTGCCACTTCCCGAGTAGCAGAAATCTTCTGTGAGGATCTTGAGGTGCATTGTGCATATCTGCGCATAGACCCTGCTGATGCCCTGCCTAATTTCTTGACAGGCAAGGCCAGAGAAGTATGGTACCCAGCAACCAGGAATGCTCACATTCTTGCCCATGGTTCTAGGCCAACATGGGCCCACCTGCGTGCTTCCTTTAAGGAAATGGCTGGTGATGACCTGCGCAATGAGTCAGATGTGCACCGCAGGAAACTCCTGGATCCCAATGCCTTGCGCATGTCAGCAGGATCCACTTTGAATGCTTACATCACTGATTTCAGGAACACTCTGACAGTGGCAGGCTCTACCTGCATGGCGCCAGCTATGCTGGTGGCCACCTTCATTAGGGGCTCACATCTGAGCTGCAGTCCTCGGTGGTACATGATCTTGCCCTGATGCGTGACCCCACCCTGAACGATGCCATTCAGGCTGCTGTGAATGCACAGAAGGTACTGTTTGCAGTAGCTACCAACCATGTGGGACGTCGCCCACCTGCTCCCCATGTGGCTGCCTTTGTGCCCCCTAAGCAGATGAACCGCCTCAGGACTCCCCCTGGCATTGCTGGAGGACCACCCCCTCCTGCCCATCGTGGCCCTTACTGGGACGTGTCCAGCAGCAGCAGCAGTGGAGGACACCGTGGCAGCCGCCACAGCAGCCAAGGTGGGGGTCGCCATGCTGGCCGTGCTGCCCAGGCTCCCCCGGCCACGGCCCCTGTGTGCCCAGCACCTGCTGCTGGCGGGTCCACCCTGCCAATTCCTGGCTATGCGTGCCATCACTGCTGGAACCCCAACCACTTCCGTGACTACTGCAACCTGAAGCACCTGCCAGCAGATGAGGCCCGCCGGGTCAGCGGCTACCCCCGCCCTGCTTCCCTGGGCCCTCCTTCCCGCCATGCCAACCCTCATGGGGATCTTCCCCCCCGGCCCCAGAAGCGGGACCGCAGCCCTCCTGGCAAAGGGGGCTGGAAGCAGCAAGGCTCCAGGGGTGACCGGCGCCGTTGAGGCTTTGCCCAACCAGTGCGCCAGGCCTGTGTTGGTGCCTGTGGGACTGTGCCAGTTAAGCAGGCATGTTTGCCAAGGGACAGTGCTGCAGACGACAGTGTTTTACACTTCTCGTTCTCTGGCAAGTGAATGGTAGAGACTGCACCATGCTCTTTGATAGCGGTGCGGCAGCAAGTTTCATTAACTGTGCAGCTGTTGAGGTATACTCTCTGAGTAGCTACAGACTGCAGCAGCCTAGGGAATTCCAGGTTGCAAATGGCCAGCCTGTCATGTGCACACATGCATGCACTGTACAGCTGCAAGTCCAGTCTTTGAACTGCCAAGTAGACTTGTTAGTTATGCCAGAGATGTTCTCTGCTTTTGATGTGTTAATGGGTAGCGACTGGTTGCAGTCCAATGGTGCATTGCTGGATTACCTGGCGCGTACAGTGACCCTGCAGATGTCAGCTAACAAGACCGTGCTCAAGTGTGAGCCTGCAGCGCCAATTCTGGCCCCACACTGTGCCCATATACTGGCCAAGCATAGTCATGCTACAGTGTCAGCTAAGGTTGCCTACAAGTGGTTAAGAAAAGGAGGCCAATCTCTGGTCGCTCTGATATCCTCTCAACCCGTCAACCTTACCCCCCCTCCAGCAAATCTGCTGTCCGTGCACCCTACCCCTTCTCCAGCAAATCTGCTGTCCAATGACCCTGTCCCTCACACTCAATCAACAACCTCACCCCCTGACACACCTATCAATTACCCTACCAACATTCCCCATGCTGTGGCAGCTCAGCTGACAGCGCTCATATCTGAGTTTGAGGACGTCTTCGCACCCTTCAATAAACTGCCCCCTCAACGTCCAGTGGGACATACCATCCCTCTTCAGCCTGGCTGTAAGCCACCAGCTCTGCCGTCTTATAAGATGAGCCAACCTGAGCTGCTGGAGATGAAGAAACAGGTTGTTGCTTTCCTGGAACAGGGCATCATTGAGCCGTCATCCTCACCCTATGCTGCCCCTGTCCTCTTTGTGAAAAAGAAGTCAGGTGAGTTAAGGATGTGCGTGGATTACCGCCAGCTCAATAAGATTACCTTGAGGGATCAGTACCCACTGCCTAGAGTGGATGACCTGTTTGACAGGTTAGCTGGTTGCACGGTGTTCTCATCACTTGACCTACAGGCTGGTTATCACCAGATTAGGATCCCTGATGAGGATGTGCCCAAGACAGCTTTCAGGACACCTACTGGCTTGTACCAGTTTAAGGTGCTATACTTTGGATTAACCAATGCACCTGCCACGTTTCAGCGTGTTATGAATAATGCTTTTGCTGATGTCATTAATGACTGTGCCCTGGTGTATATTGATGATATACTCATCATGTCCAAATCAGTTCCAGATCACTTCAATCATCTGAGGAGAGTCTTGGAGCTGCTCAGGAAACATCAGTTCCAAGCCAAGCTGTCAAAATGTGAGTTTCTCAAAACTGCCCTAAAATTTCTGGGTCACATTGTCAGTGATCAGGGTATTGCTGTAGACCCTGACAAGGTGAAATCCATCACCTCTTGGCCTGTGCCACGCAGCTTGACTGCAATGCAACAATTCCTGGGTGCAGCCAATTTTGTGCGCAAATTTGTACACAATTTTAGTGCTCTTGCAGCACCGCTCACTGACCTGACTGGTAAAGCAGGCACTGAGTTTAGTTGGCATAAATGGCCTGATGATAAATTACAGACTTTTGATGCTCTCAAGCATGCCATATCTAAAGTACCTCTACTTAAAATACCTGATATCACTAAGCCTTTCCAGGTATATTGTGATGCCTCTTTGCAAGGCGTTGGAGCTGTGCTCATGCAAGAGGGTTACCCTCTGGCTTATTTAAGCAAAAAGCTGATTCCAGCTGAGAAGAATTACACCACTGGAGAGCAGGAATTACTTGCTATCATTACTGCGTGTAAAGAGTGGCGTTGCTACCTAGAGGGTGTCCCTTTCACTCTTTATACAGATCACAAGCCCTTAGTGGCTCTGAAAACACAAAAAGTCTTATCAAGACGCCAAACCAGATGGTTAGAGTTCCTCTCACGGTATAATTTTACCATAGAATACCTGCCTGGTGATACTAACCCTGCTGACCCCCTGTCACGCATACCTGATGCTCCTGTCACAAACCCTGTCATGGTTATGACCAGGAGCAGGAAGCGCCTTTTGGAGGGGGAGGAAGCTACCGTGCAGCAGCAGCCAGTTGTGCAGCAGCCGCAGCAGGAGCCGCAGCCACAGTTGGTGCTGGAGCAGCCTCTGCCCCCACCCCCTGTGCCTTTGCACCCTCTGCATGCTGTCAATATGACAGAGCAGCTGCTGGCAGCGTATGCAGCAGATGAGGCTTTTGCCAGCATGGTGGATCAGTATGATCAGGATCAGCATGGGCTGTATCGCACCAGAGAAAGGAACCAGATAGTGGTCCCTAACTGCCCAGAGCTCAAAACCAGGATATTGGTGGAGATGCATGATGCGCAGTTTGCAGGTCATGTGGGCATTACCAAAACGCTGGAGCGTATCTCCAGGATGTTCTGGTGGCCCCGCATGAGGTCTGAGGTACGCCATTATGTGGCCAACTGTGATGCTTGCCAGCGTAACAAATCTGTTAATACCAAACCTGGAGGCCTGCTCACGCCTCTGGCCATACCCTATGACAGATGGGAGTCTATTTCAATGGACCTAATTACTAAGCTACCTCCTGGTGAGCATGGCTTTGATGCCATTGCCGTGTTTGTAGACAGGCTATCTAAAATGGTGCACTTTGTGCCTTGCCGTGAGTCTATGAATGCTGAGAGCTTTGCCCGTCTCTTCATTGACAATGTGTTTAAACACCATGGAGTACCCAGAGAAATCATCTCTGATAGGGGCTCCCATTTTACTAATCATTTCTGGGCGTCAATTATGACCATTCTTGGTGTAAAGGAATGTAAGTCTAGTGCCTATCATCCACAGTCTGATGGCCAAACTGAGAGGTACAATCGTACCCTAGAGGAAATGCTTCGCCATTATATCTCACCTGCTCAGTCTGACTGGCCCTTCTTCCTATCTCTGGCTGAGTTTGCTGTCAACAATAGTTGGCAGGAGTCCATCCAGTCCACGCCCTTCTTGGTCAATACTGGCCAGTCACCTCTGACACCTGCCCTGCTGGAGCTGCCTGGTGAGGTGTACTGCCCCACTGCCAGGAGACTGTCTGAGTGGTGGCAGAGCAATGTCAAGCAGGCTCGCCACTTCATGGAACTGGCTCAGCGGCGGCAGGCCTATATGGCCAACAAGGGACGCAAGGAAGTGGAGTACCACACTGGTCAGTTGGTGCTTCTTAGCACTAAGAACCTCAGGATGAAGCCAGGTAAGGCTAAGAAGCTGCTGCCTAGGTTCATAGGACCTTTCAAGGTGCTAGAGCATGTAGGTCCTGTTGCTGTTCGCCTAGACCTGCCACAAGCCATGGCACGCATGCACCCTGTGTTCCATGTGTCTCTTCTGAGACCCTACACCAGTGAGCATCCTCATTTGCCTCCTCCTGTGGAGTGGTTGGATGAGGCGCCTCTGTATGAGGTGGAAAAGTTGCTTGCCCATCGTGGCGTACGTGCTGGTAAAGCACGAGGCTACTTAGTTAAGTGGCAGGGTTATGATGACTCTTACAACACATGGGAGCCAAGGAATAACCTTGTGAACTGCCTGGAAGTGTTGACTGCATATAATGCAGTGCATGGTTTGTCCTAGCATCACTAATTAGTGTTGCGAGTCCTCGTGTTCTCACGAGGGCGGAACGTTTCCTCTTTGGAGGGGGAGGAATGTAGCGAACGGCTCCTCGAAGCCTAGCTCGCCTCCGAGTACTTCTGTACTGCAGTGTGACATGGTGGGCGAAAGGGGCAGGTGGGCCTTCGCGCACACCTGCTTCAGAGGTTCGACTCCTCGGGGGAAACGTTCTAAACCCTGGCCGTGTCACGCTGTGGGAACGAAGGTAGTTAACGGTTGTCAGCGTGGTGCCTTGCACGCTACAATGTTCATGCTAGACAAACTTACTGCGGGGGGGCGAGGTCGACCACAAGAGGCAAGATGGCTGCCAACAGCAGCGGAAGAATGCCTAGGGCAATGACCATCTCAAGGTCATCATCGTTGTCGACGTCGTCCATCCAGCCGTGGCCGCCATCCCACATGCCCATTGCCATTGCGGAGTAAATGCGATATGGGAAAGGTCAAGCTTGCGCCTCAGCGACCCCTGACCAGCACGGCGGCAAATCAGTACGTCATTCCTCT
This sequence comes from Haematococcus lacustris, assembly GCA_030144725.1. Lineage (NCBI taxonomy): Eukaryota > Viridiplantae > Chlorophyta > Chlorophyceae > Chlamydomonadales > Haematococcaceae > Haematococcus > Haematococcus lacustris. Next base: position 1,966,169 of record JASKMD010000007.1, read on the forward strand.
CATTCTAAGGCAAATCTTCAAATTATCTTCAAATTATCTTCAAATTTGCCGCGTTCAGAAAATGGTCCCCGGTTTGTTTAACAATGGGCCTATCCGCGAACGGGCTCGTAATTCAAATTTTCTTGGATTTTCTAGTTCGGTAGTGGTTGCGCCAACCGCCTGCGCCTGCGCCTGCGCCTTTGCCACTACCAACCCATCTGCCGGGCCCTGCTGGATACTGATAGCAGCGACGATGAGCGCCAGCGGCAGCAAGACGATTCCGACGCTGACGCTGACAGGCTTCGAGGGCAGAATTGCGACTTTCTTCTTTACCTGCAGTTGTACGAACTCGAAGGGAGAGCTGGGTGAGTATGGGGGCGCCCGCCATTTCGCAGGCCCCTTGCCCGCCGCAACCCCGCATCTTGCACACTGTGCGCAGGCGGGAATGGGACGTACTGCCCAGGTCTCTTGACCACTACAAGACTGTCACAAAAGCCGTCGATGCAAATGGCGCATCTGCTCCAACGTCAGCGTCGTGGGCTGAATCCCTGTAGCTAATAGGGACGCCGCTGCCAGGGCATTCGCCTCCACCAGCAGACCCTCCATGCTGGGCTATTTAGCACCAGCACGAAGCCGACCACGTGCGTGTGTGTGAAAGAGATTATTTTCAATTTACCGTACTATCTCTTTTGATTCGCGAGGCCCCGAAAAATAAAATTAAATACTCTTTCCCGACCCAAAAAAAAGATTGTTTATTTCTTCCCGATGCAAACAATGCTGCAAAACACAGTTCTGAGGATGTGGGTGTGCTTATAAATATTCTAGGCTGCCATACCTTGCATACCATGTCAATCCTCCATGGTTCTAGCACTTCTTGCACATGTCACCATGTCAAGCTACCCGGTCACCCAGTCAAAGCCAGTATGCAAGTGGGTAGTGTCACCGTGCACCAAGTCACCAAATCTTGACTTTGCACTAGACAGGGCACTGAACCTCCCCCATGAAGTCATGGTGCTCCTGTGGCTGCTTGCAGTGCCGGCATATCTCTGCATCCTCCTCTAAACACTCGAACTTGCGTGCCCTTGCAGTCACCCATGCCGCAGCTTTGGCCAAGGCGAAGACCCCAGCAGCTGACTTGCTGCGGCCTGCCACACCGGCTGCTGCCCTAGACTGGCCAACCACCCCTACAGCTGACTTCTTGCAGCCAGCCACCCCGGCTGCTAACTTGCTAACTACAAGCCTAACACAAACTAACACAAAGCGGTCCATCGCATCGATATTTATGCAGGTCAAATAATTGTTTGACCACTTCGCGATTTAGTCAAAAACCACATTGTTTACTCGTTCGCGATTTCGCGAGGCCAAAAAAACGATTCGCGGCGGGGGAAACCAGGCCGAGAAAAAGCAGAAAATTTGAAAGTTATCTGTGCCGAGTGAGGACCCTAAACGTCGACCATTTGCAGCGCTGGACCACTCCCCGGGCTGTTGTTATAGCACAATAGAATCCTTCGGGGTCAGACCAGTTAGAGCTGCAGCCAGTCGTGCGGGCGGCCAAAAAGCGTAGCGGTTGGGGCGAATAATTTGAAAGTTTTTCTCGTCGGTTCGCGGATAGGCCCAATGTATAACTTCAATTTACCCGGATCTAAACGTTTTTGGCCCATGTTTTAGAAGGCTGTAACAAAGGCAACCGACATCCAATTATAGCAAAAATTCCGTCAATTACAGCAAAAAGTGCGGCTGCGCCGCAATAACTGCAAGGAACAGCGAAGCTTTCGCGTGGGGGGGGTGCGGTGGCGCTTGAAGAGGCCATCCTCGCTCTTATGATTGAAAACCCGGTCGGCTGGCTGCAGTTCCGCCCCTGAGATCGCCCAGTCACACCAGTCACACCGTGTGCGCCGCTGTGTTGTACTGCTATGCTAGCCTTGTAAATTGAAGTTATACAAGTTAACTGCAACGCCTCAGCTTTTCCGGGTTTGTAAACGACCTCGGCCTCGCAGTTCCTCGTGAACGCTCTCGACCTCCGCCAGGGGCCTCCGGCCCCTGGCGTCGGTCTCGAGCGTTCACTCGGAACTGCTTCGGCCTCGGTCGTTTACAAACCCGGAAAAGCTTCGTCGTTGCAGTTATCCTCATCTTAACAAAGTTTAAGAAAGGGAGAATGTTTAACAAATGTTTAACACGACCGCCAGGTCGCGCTCCGCAGTCGCGATGGAAGGCGAAGCAACCGCGACCCCAATGTTCGAACCAATGCACACACGCAGCCTTCCCGCGAACCAAAGCTACACGCAGAGCTACAGTGCTCGGCTGATGTTTCACTATGATGTAACTGGGCTTGTAGCAGGCCATTGTAAGGGCGCGCTCCGCGTAGTCCCTTAGTGTCGTCTGGGCTGTCGCGGTTAACCCGAGGCAGCTACAGGATATCGGTCACACCGCATTAGTGTGAGTTGGCAGGTAAAGCCTAGCAGCGTAAGCTGTGAGGACAACTGGTTCGATTCCAGGGGGCCCCGTTCTAAGCCCTAGCCTTCTCACGGTGGTGCCTTGTGGCCGACTGTTACAGTGCCCGCGGCTCGAGTGCCCTCGCGGCCGGCTCAGTGTTACATATGGTTCAAACGGTCCAACGTCGCCTTTATGAGGCTGCACGTTACAAGTGGTTTCCGACCGATAAGCCAATTACTGTAAACACTCCGCCTCGACCATGTAAAAGATGGTTCGAAGTGTTTGCGTGACTTGCACAGTCGCTGTAGAGGATTAGGCTCGCGCTAAGCGCTCTTAAACAAAGCCTCGATACATACAAAACATCGAGCTCGCCGAAATGGGGCCGAGAATAAGGCATATCTGGAGACCCTCTATGAGCGGACCCGTGCATTGTAGGATGTGTCGACCTTGCAGGCGAGCGTGACAGTGGCGGAAAAGCTGGCGAGCGGGACGTGCCTAGTGAGCAGCTCCGGCCGGCCCCCTGGCCCGCGAGGACCTCCTGGGCGCTATTCACGCAGAAGCTTGCCGCTGCTGAAGCCGTTGCTGCTGGGGTAAGTCGCGCTGATGCTCTTACTCTTGCGCCCCAGCCGGGCTCAGCCCTCCATGCAGGCAGGAATGCAGCCTTGCAATACTGTGGCTAGCACCTTCGACATGCAATGTTTCACTGCTCGTCGACCTGCTGCTAATGCTGGTGTACCCCAGTCTGCTTGCTTGCAGGAGGCTGGTCCCCAGCCTGCAGGTGGGTCTACAGGTCCCCAAGCTTCTGTTGCAGCCCTTATAAGCAATGGCACCTCTGCTGCTCAGCCTGCTGCTCAGCCTGCTGCCCAGCCTGCTGTGCACAGTGTTGCTGCTGTTGCACACCAGTCCGCTTGCTTGCAGGAGGCTGGTCCCCAGCCTGCAGGTGGGTCTACATGTCCCCATGCATCTGTTGCAGCCCCTATAGGTAATGGCACCTTTGCTGCCCAGCCTGCTGCTCAGCCTGCTGCCCAGCCAGCTGTGCACGGTGTTGCTACTGTTGCACACCAGTCTGCTGTTCTGCAGGTAGCTGGTCCCCAACCTGCAGGTGGGTCTACAGGTCCCCATGCTTATGCTGCAGACCATGAAGGTAATGGTGCCTCTGCTGCCCAGCCTGCTGCCCAACCTGTTGTGCACAATGCTCCATGCACTACTGCTGCTGCTGCATCTGTTGCACGTGCTGCATACACTGCTGCACACGCAACAGTGGCCCAGGGTGCTCCTGCCTCTGGCAGGACTCCCGTAGGACAGAGCCCTTGTAGGCCTATCCCCAAGCCATCAGCATTTATTGCTGCAACCTGTCAAAAGTATGCTGGGATAGTTGGTGGCTCTGTCCCACTCCCACCTGCTGCTATGCCTCAGGCTCATGACACTGTGGTGCACCCCCACAGGGGCTTGCCCCCTGTTGAGCATTGGTCTGATAACAGCCTTGCTTAGGGTAAACGTGTTGTCACCTTCCTCAAGGATCTGGAGGTGCACTGTGCTAACAATAACCTTAATCCTGCCCTTGCACTGCCATCCTCATGTTCAAGTCCATCAGGTATTCAGATGCCTTGACACACAGTGGGTATACCTGCATCCTATCTTTGCAAGCACTTCATTGAGATGGTAGGGGAAGACTATGACTGACCTTAACCATGCTCATGGCCAGCTAATGAACTCTAAGCTGCTGTGCATGTCTCTAAGTGTGACCCTGCAGGAGTACATTACAAACCACAGCAATACCATCACTTTGTGTGGTGAAGGGTGCATGAACATGGCATTGACTGGCAAAGGACCTCATGTCCTTGGCACACCCCACTCTTGACGATGCTGTGGCTTCAGCCATAGACAACCACAAGGGCATTGTTGCTGCTGCTGGTTCTGGGGTCACCCCTAGTAAGTGTGGTGGTGTTAGTGTTGTGGCTGCTGTTCGCCCGCAGATCGCCGCCGTCCGGGCAGCCCTCACTCTTACTCCGGCCTGGTCACTCCGGCCGCGCCGGTGGCGCTGGTGGCTCCGCCACTCCCCGTGCCTACCCTGCAGCTCCCACGGCTCCGCCGTCTGATACCCCGCCTACCGCGGTATGATGTGTCTTTGGGTGATGACTGGCTGTATGCTGTAACCCCACACACTCATTGATCAACACCGACTTTGCTGTCAAGCACGCATTGCCACTTGTACTCCAAAGCTCATCATTGGCTGCTGGCTGCTGGCACACTTCTTGTGTGACACTGGTGCCACTCACTCTTTCATCAGCATAGCATTTGCTTCCAAGCATGCCCTGCTGCTATCTGCTCTCCCCACAACACATCAGTGGTCCCTGGCTGACAACACCACCCTATCATGCCATCAGTTTGCAGCTGTAGACCTGTGTCTGCCTGGCCACTGTGCCACAAGCAAGCTGACGGTCATGCCTAGCTTTGTGCAAGGTTATGATGTGCTTCTGGGTGATGACTGGCTGTTTGCCAACAAGGCTATCCTTTCTTATGAGGGTAAAACCCTTTCTCTTTCTGCTGCTGGCAAGACTGCTGTGACTCTGCCATGTCCTGCTGTGGCAGCCCCTAAGTATGTTGGGCAATGTTCTGCTGTAAGACCAACCCCTGCATTCTTAATCAATGCTCTCAAAGACAAACCTGAGTTAATCTCAGCTACCCAAGCGTCCAGGTGGCTCCTTAAAGGAGGCCGTGCTGTTGTGGCCTTAGTCATGGCTGAAGGCTCAGCCTCTGCCAATCCTGGTACACCCAGTGACAATGACAACCAGCACATACCTGCAGCTATTAAAGCTGAGCTACAAACTCTACTCGATGAGTACAGTGATGTGTTTAAACCACTCACTGATACCCCTCCTGAACGTCCTGTGGGTCATACCATACCCCTGGTCCCTGACGCCCGTCCACCTGTGACCCCCATGTACCGTCTCAGTAAACCTGAGCAAGAGGAGCAGCAAAGGTATGATTGAGCCCAGCTCCTCCCCCTATGCTGCACCCATCCTGTTTGTGCAGAAGAAGTCAGGTGAGCTACACTCACGATAAATAAGGCCGAGGCGAGGGCCTTTTTTGCATCGGAAGGACATTCTGCTCCGATAGAACGATAGAGCGTTGAGTTTAAGGGGGACCTCGCTCTTGAATGAAGTCCTAACTCGCAGCGGTTGCGGAGATATAACAATCCGCGCGCGAGGTACCCCCCCCTTTTTAGGAATCTGTACAGATGCCCGTCTAATGGCCCCGCCATCTGTACAGATGCTTGTCAATGGGCTTAAGGATATGCGTCATTTGTACAGATTCTTTCCTTGCATCTGTACAGATACGTAATGTTGGCATCTGTACAGATTCCTTATAGCTATCTGTTCAGATGTGTGCGTCTGTTCAGAAAAACCTCTAAGCATCTGTACAGATAAATCATAGGTTGTATCTGTACAGATGTTAGTGGTGTATCTGTACAGAAAGTTAGGATGCTATCTATACAGATGGCAAGCGTGAGAATGCAGATACGTATGTGCATTGACTACCGTCAGCTCAACAAGCTCACACTACGTGACCAATACCCTCTGCCCAGGATTGATGATCTGTTTGACAGGTTGTCAGGGTGTTCTGTCTTCTCCTCCCTGGACCTCTAGGCTGGTTACCACCAGATCAGGATCACCCCTGAGGACGTCCCCAAGACAGCCTTCAGGACCCCTGAAGGTCACTTCCAATTCAAGGTGCTGTCTTTTGGCCTGACCAATGCCCCTGCCACCTGCCAGCGTGTCATGAATGATGCTTTTGCACCTGTCCTGGGCAAGTGTGCACTAGTGTATCTAGATGACATACTGGTCATGTCTAAGTCTCTACCTGAGCACCTGCAGCACCTACGCCTTGTCTTTGACCTGCTGCCTAAAAACAAACTGTATGCCAAGATGTCCAAATGTGAGTTCATGCAGCTCACCCTCAGGTTTCTTGGGCATGTGATTTCAGCTGGTGCCATCTCTGTGGACCCTGATAAGGTGAGGGCCATTGTTGACTGGCCTGTCCCTTCGTCCCTGACCCAGCTGCAGTCCTTCCTGGGTGCTGCCAACTTTGTTCGCAAGTTTGTGCATAACTTCAGTGCCATCTCAGCACCCCTGACTGATCTGTGTGGCAAGCTCAGTGCCACATTCCCCTGGCACTCCTGGCCTGACCATGAACGTCATGCCTTCTATGAGCTCAAAGCTGCTGTGGCTAACGTGCCTATGCTGCGCCTGCCAGATCACACCCAACCCTTCCAGGTGTACTGTGATGCCTCACTCCAAGGAGTAGGTGCAGTCCTGATGCAGGATGGGTACCCCCTTGCCTATCTGAGCAAGAAGTTGTCCTCTGCTGAGGTCAACTACACCACAGGTGAGCAAGAGATGCTTGCTCTTGTCACCGCATGCAAAGAATGGCGTTGCTACCTTGAAGGTGTGCCATCCACTCTGTTCACCGACCATACGCCTTTGATTTCACTGCCTACACAGAAGAATCTGTCTAGGCGTCAGGCTAGGTGGATGGAGCTGCTGTCTAGGTTTGACTTTAAGCTGGAGTATATTCCTGGCCCTGTCAACCCAGCAGATCCTTTATCCCGGTTAATCACTGGCCCCCAGGAAGGTGCCACTGTGTGTGCAATGCTCACCAGACGGCAGGCCAAACTTTCCTGTGGGGGGGAGGGAGCTAGTGGTGCTCGAGCCCTTGAGGCCAATGCCCCTGCTGCCGTCACTGCGAAATCCTCCTCAACTCCAGAGATTACTGAAAATACTGCTGATACAAGCCATAACAGGGACCTCGTTCCCCTGGTCACCTGTACATCTGACACCTCAGTGCACTATCCTGCGGCTCCTGCCCATCCTCTGGGTTTGTCTGATCAACTCATCCAAGGATACCGGCTTGACCCTGCGTTTAATGCTGAAGCTGATCTGTCCAGCATGTACCAGGACACACATGGCCTATGGCGGCTCACTAGTAAGGATAAGGTAGTGGTCCCCAATGACTCTGAGCTGCGCAACCACATCTTGCACGAGATGCATGATGCAGTCTATTCAGGTCATGTGGGTATCAGCAAAACCCTGGAACGTGTGTCACGTGTGTTTTGGTGGAACACAATGCGTGCTGACGTCAGGTACTATGTGTCCACATGTGATGCCTGTCAACGTGACAAGGCGTCCTCTCTCAGGCCAGGTGGCCTACTCAACCCTCTGTCTATACCTGACTACCGCTGGGAGTCTGTGTCCATGGACTCCATTACCAAGCTACCTGCTGGATCTCATGGGTATGATGCTATCTGTGTCTTTGTGGACAGGCTCAGCAAGATGGTCCACTTTGTGCCCTGCCGTGAGGACTTGAAGGCACGCCGTTTTGCACAACTGTTCATTGACCATGTGTACAAACTGCATGGCATGCCTGCTGAGCTGATCTCTGACCGGGGCTCACTGTTCACAAGTGTGTTCTGGCGTGAGGTCACGAGGCGCTGTGGCTCTAAGCCTGCCCTCTCATCATCTTATCATCCACAGTCTGATGGCCAGACAGAGAGGTACAACCGTGTGTTAGAAGAGATGCTCAGGCACTACATCTCACCTACTCAATCTGACTGGCCTGACTACTTAGCCTTGGCTGAGTTTGCTGTCAACAACTCGTGGCAGGAATCCATCCAGTCCACCCCCTTCCTGGTCAACACAGGTCAGTCCCCTGTGACTGTTGGCCTACGTGATCTGCCTTATGGGGGCCGTTGTCCCTCTGCTCATGCCTTTACCCGCTGGTGGCAGGATGCTGTTGCCAATGCCAGGAAGTGCATGGCTGCAGCCCAATCCCGTCAGGCTGCCTATGCCAACAAGGCCAGGCGCGACGTTGAGTACAAGGTGGGCCAGAAGGTGTTGCTCAGCACCAAGAACCTCAAGCTTCAGCCTGGGAAGGCTCGTAAGCTCATACCTAGGTATGTGGGTCCCTTTGAGATCCTGCTGCTTGTTGGTGCAGTAGCTGTCAAGCTAGACCTGCCTGCCAGCATGAGCCGTCTGCACCCTGTCTTCCATGTGTCACTCATCAAGCCTTACACTGGCACTGATGTTGGCTTCATGCCACTTCCTGTGACCTGGATGGATGAGACCCCTGTGTACTATGTTGAGCGTTTGCTTGACCACAAGGGTGTCAAGGACAACAAGGCCAGTTTCTACCTGGTGCAGTGGGAGGGCTATGACTCCACTCACAACACCTGGGAGCCCAGGTCCAACCTGACTGACTGTGACAAGGTCTTGGCTGAATACAATGCTATCCATCATCTTAAGTAAGTCCCCTGCATGCATGCTGCCGCGCTGCTGCACTAAGGCACTCTCTTCTCTGTGCTTACAAAGCCTATGGTTATATGTTACAATTCCCCTATTACAGTTGGTCTCTGACCACACCCAGCTTTGACCTGGCTCTACCTTCATGGTACCCAGTAGCTAACCAAGTGAGACCTAGGTCTTGCGAGTCTCGGGTTTAACCTGAGGCGGAACGAGGCATCCCCTTGGGGGGGAGGAATGTAAGGGCGCGCTCCGCGTAGTCCCTTAGTGTCGTCTGGGCTGTCGCGGTTAACCCGAGGCAGCTACAGGATATCGGTCACACCGCATTAGTGTGAGTTGGCAGGTAAAGCCTAGCAGCGTAAGCTGTGAGGACAACTGGTTCGATTCCAGGGGGCCCCGTTCTAAGCCCTAGCCTTCTAACGGTGGTGCCTTGTGGCCGACTGTTACAGTGCCCGCGGCTCGAGTGCCCTCGCGGCCGGCTCAGTGTTACATATGGTTCAAACGGTCCAACGTCGCCTTTATGAGGCTGCACGTTACAGCCATGGCTGGTCGGCTGTAGCTTTTGGGGTTGGCTGTAGCTCTGGGGGTGTTTTTTTTATATGGTGACGAACAAGGAGGCTATTGTCCCGTTAGCTGGGGTGGTGGCAGGCATGATGGCGTCAAGCATCGCAAGCGCAAATGCACAAAGTGCGCCGTGCAAGTCGTGCAAGTCAGGCTGCGGGGCTTTTCAGGCTAACTAGTCAAGCACTCTCCGCACCAGCGGGACTAGCTAAGTATACTCCGGGGGGCTACAGCTCTCTATGGCGCGACGGGAGGCACATTACAACTTCAGCATTAAATAAGGTCAACAAGCTAGTCAAGCTTGTGTGCTTGTTATGCTAGGCGCAACCAGCCGTGTCGAAAATCGCTGCTACAAAAGGACCACATTGACTGCGCGGCTTACTCAGCGGCTTGCTTAGCCGCTCGGAGGCAAAGCCCACTCAATGAAGCCTATTGCCTGGCTCTTTAGATGTCGGGAGCGTACTGTGTTGCATACTCGTGCATACTTTGTGCCGGAAGACCTCAATCAAACCCCCATCGCACTCCGGGTCGTCAGGGTGTTAGGCTTAAGGCTTTAACGTTACATCCCTTTACATTACGGGAGAAGTAAGAATTTTTATTTTCCCGTAAATATCAGCAATTTTTACACCCATTCTTACTTGTGTCCGTCCTAGCAGCACTATCTGGAACGATCCGCCCTATCTAGCACAAGCCTCCTAACAAGCCCAAGCCCCCTATCTAGCCCGAGCCCCCTATTTAGCCCAAGCCCCCTATCTAGCACAAGCCCCCTATCTAGCACAAGCCCCCCTATCTAAAACAATCCGCCCTATCCTATCAATGCAGCCAGTAACTTCATCTTTGCGGCCTTGCTGGCTGCCTCACTAGCCCTGAACTCTTCAAAGCCTTGGGCTATCCCTGGATCAATGGCTCCATCCGCATGCGCTGTGATAGCTGGATGCCAAGCGGCCTGCCAAGTGCTGGGTGCGGGTCCCCATGATGCCGTATGCCAAACGCATGGCCAGATGCCAGGTCCTGGGGTGGGAGGTGGGCCTCCGTACGCAGCCGGAGCCGCTGCCGCATGCCCGCTCATAGGCCAGCTGCCAGGTCCTGGGGTGGGAGGGGGGCCTCCGTACGCAGCCGATGCCACTGCCGCATGCCCGCTCATAGGCCAGCTGCCAGGTCCTGGGGTGGGAGGGGGGCCTCCGTACGCAGCCGGTGCCGCTGCCGCATGCCCGCTCATGGGCCAGCTGCCAGGTCCTGGGGTGGGAGGGGGGCCTCCGTACGCAGGCGGAGCCGCTGCCGCGTGCCCGCTCATGGGCAGGATGGGAGCGATGTCATTCTCACTGATCTTGACCCGGTGATGTTCACCACGCACAGTACGGGCAAGGGAAGAGATGCGCTGGCGCAAAGAATCTGCGTTGCACTTCCCCCCATCCTTGGACCTGCGGTACCCTGCACAAGGTGCACAATATAGTCGTGTATACTGTACTGATACGCCCTGTTGGTGATTTCACCAAATCAATTTGTCACCAAATTGTATCACCATTTGTTTGAGATGCGGCTGTCACCAAATTTGTAGCAGCACCCTCAAGTTCACCATAACTCTATGGTAAAGCTGAAAACAAGCTTTGAGGGCTGCTGCCACGGTGGAGGCTGATGGAAGTGACAGCTGCAGTGCCAGCAGCTCAGCCAACAGCAGCTCTGATAGCGGTGAGGGCGAGAGTGATAGTGAGGATGATGAGGCTGTGATGGAAGCAGCCACACGCTTTAGTGCTCGAAGGCGGCTGCCCCACTAATGAACAAATACATATGTGGACAATGTGCTATTGCTAGGTGTTGCACTTGGCAACCCTTTGGCTTCGTAGATCTATTGAGAATAAGGAGTCACCAAACATGTATCACTTCAATGTTTGAGCCAGGCGTTGTCACCAAATATGTGCCAATAGGGCCTTTAGGACCCTTTTTTTGGGTTTCACCAAATCAGCATATCACCAACAGGGCGTATCAGTACAGTAACACCTGGTGCACTAGACAGGCTCTAGGTAGGTTGCAAGGCACCCTGGCAGCCTTGCCTACCTGTTGCAAGGGTGCACAACACCATGCACAGAACCTTGGGCATCTTCATAGGTGGCTGCATCGCTCTTCGATAGTGACAGGGCGCTTGCGTAGGAACAGCCGCAACGCAGCCATAACCTCTTAAGAAGCTACCTCACCATCTGCATGGCAATACAAACGAGGATTATGTTGTATATGGGGCAAGGCAAGGCGGGGAAAGGCAGGCCTTAGCTAGGTCAGCGGGTCACTGACAAGCGTATGTGCCGTTATCTAGCACATCCTCAAACATCTGGTAGCTGGTCTTGAGTTGACTCTTGTCTTTGGCTTGGGTCGAGGCGGCTGCCTTGCTTCGTGTTGCCAAATCAGCGAACTTGGGAGCCTTGATGAATGCCCTTAACACGGCATCCTCTTTTGCATCCTCTCCTGCATATCATGGCATCCAGTACAATGTCAGTCTTGGTAGCGGGGTCAGTCAACGACTAATATGAGACGGTACCGATCACCTGCGGCCTTGCCTGACAGGCGTCCAGATCTCCTGGTGGGAAATGGTGGTACGTTGCTTGCTGGGACCGGCATTGTGGCTGTTGCGACTGCTGGGACTCCTTGCTCGGAGCTTCCTCTGCATCGCAACATCGTAACATCGTAACCGCCAGGAGTCAAACAGTCAACGCTGGTCGACAGTCTGATTAGGGACTCACCATTGATCCTAGCTGCCGCTAGACGTGCAGTGGCGATGTCGATGGGTGGTAGCAGGTTAAATTGTCCGATGGACATGTCATCGCCGCAGTCTTCCTCCTCAATCTCGCAGTCTTCCTCTTCGACCTCGCAGTCCGAAGTTACGACGCTGTTTGGCATAGCGGTGGTTTGTGTGCGTGGCTGGAAGGCCGGACTGTTTTGGGGGATGTGACCCCAGTGACATTTAACCGCGACTTGCACGGCTTGCAGGAGTTGGTCCGGAGAGGTTGCGCTGCTCGCCACAACTAGGAGCAGGCTGTGTGCGTGGCTGTAGGATGCCGGAGACAACGTGGCCTCCGCGGAGTTTTACTGTAACCGCTGCCTAACCGCAATTTTTACTGAAAAAGTGCAGACTTTTATTGTAACCGCTGCCTAACCGCAATTTTTACTGAAAAAGTGCCGCTGATTTACTGTAACCACCGCCTAACCGCAAATTTTACTGAGAAAGTGCGTCAACCGCTGCCTAACCGCGATTTTTACTGATAAAGTGCAGGGTGCGGCGACAGAGTTGCGCGTTGTACACGCGCTGATGCTGCTGGCTTATAACTTACACGTAGTAGCCTCGAGCCACCCGTAATGTAAAGGGATACTGTATAATGTCTCGGCCCGCGCTGTTCACGTTTAAATAACGACCTCGGCCTCGTCTCAAGCTGCGTAAACGACTCGGCTACGCCTCGTCGTTTACTGCAACTTTCGACGAGGTCTCGGTCGTTATTTTCCCGTAACAGCTTGGCCTCTGACATTATACTATACGTTAAACATTTGTTAAACCACGTTAACAGGCCCAAACATCAGGATGTTAACGTTAACAGTCGTGCCCTACACCTCATGTCCTGCATGTTTTGTCGTCGTGGATGAAAGTATGGTGAGCTTTATCAACACATGTTGGCACAGGGTTGATTGATGCATCATTGAAGAAATGTACGTGACATTTCTTTACGTGAGCTCTAATGCTCCTCACATCCCGGCAGCAGAGGTGCATCTGAGCTTCGCTGAAAAGCTATAAATGTTGCACTTGACTTCAGTCAGCTTCGAGGTCGTACATCACACAGGGCCCGAGCCCCTGATGTCAGGCAGTTCATGAAGCCAGACATGAACACTTTTGGCTGATTGAACACATTGCATGTTTAATAGGGGCAGCCTTGTGAGTGTTGGCAGAGCAACCACAGCTACACGTGGGCTAAGACGGTATGGGTGGTGCAGGCGTCAACTGGATAAAGGCAGCGAGGTAACAAAACAAAATGTCTTGAGTGTGCCTTTGAGCCCTTCCAGATGTGAGGCGCGGACTTGGTCAAGAACGGGTGCACTAGGACAGGTCCCGTAGAGTTTCCTGCCATCTCTGTAGTGGGATCTTCTGACCTGCCTCCACATCCTGCAAAAGGGTCAGCATCAGGGTAAGGAGACGGGTAGAGAGATGCAGGCATCACCATGAGCACAATGGTTTTACAAGCGTAGAAATGACCTGAGGTAGCGAACTTGGAGGCCGGTAGACCCACCATTGCTGTCAATGTCAGAATCGTTCCACTGAAGAAGCACTAAGCTCAAGGGCCATAACCAGGTCGCACGGCTTGGCCATGCTTGCCCACCTCTCACCCTCAACCCTTCTTACTTTGCCCTGTCCTTCCACGCCCTCTCCTAGCTGCTGCCTTACCTGTTTGGCCAGCTCGACCCAGAGCAACAGCTTCTTGATAGGCACGGTCTTGCCCACATGGCTGGTCAAGGCATCCACAGCATCAGGGATGTCAGGGAGGCTAAAGACGTCCAGGGAGCGCACCACACGCACTATCTCATCCACGCGGAGGGAGGGCACGTGCAGGCTGACGTTGAACACCTCATCTGCATGGGTAGCAGGGGGCAGCTGGGCAATAGAGCAGGCAGGCAGGGCAGACCTGAGGGGAGCAGAGGCAAGGTGACTGCAATGCCAGAAACGCCACTACCACAGCGCCCGGTGGTGCACTACTTGCTATCAGCGTCTTGTGTTGTCGACATAGCTGTGCGCTTAGCATTTTCAGTACATGATGAGCATCAGTGAGCATGAAGAGACAAGGTTGAATGCAACTAAGTGCTGGGGGCTAATGGCTAGTGCAAGTTGGTTGGCAAGTGCGGCGACATGATTGAACACTTACACAGTTGCTTCCCTTGGCCATCCCAGTAGCCACATCACTAGAGCAGGACAGATAATGTGATCTGAAGCAAGATGCAAGGCAAGCATGGAGGGTGTGGAGTGGCAGGCATAGCCGTAGTCTGCCCTCAGTATAGTGGTGTATCGTCCCAGCGTGGACTCAGTGATTTTCAGTACAAGTAAGGCATCATGGGGCGCTCCCGACATGCAGGCTCAATGGCGTGGGTGCAGAGTGGCATGACAATGGCATGCAAGTCAAGCATACCCAGCAGCAGTCTATGCCAAGCTCAATATCCACTGGAGTGTACGTGCTGCGTGATGTAAGCCTCTAGCAGGCCCGTTACATAAGTCATGCCAACCAGCATGGAATGTGCAAAGATGAATGTACTGCTATTGCAAGCACAGTGCGGGTAGTGCCTGGAGAATTGAAGAAGCCAAGGTTTGATCATGTGGCACGGGAGGGGCAGTGAGTATTCATGCCCCAGTGCTGGTTTGGCGAACAAGGCCATACTGCCTTGGACACTTACTGATCCCCATGCTCTCCATGACGTCGCCATTGGACGAGGTGCCCAGGATGAGCAGCTTGTGCCCTGGGGGAGGCTGACGCTTGATGAACACCAGGAGCGTCTGCGGCAATGAGCCAGGGCCAGACCACAAGCTGCTTGATGCAGCCACCCATGCTGTGCAGGGAATCAGCACACCCATACTTGAACACTCGTATCCATCCCTACCACAACTACTGCTTGTAACCCTCAGCAGCAGCAGCAGCAGCAGCAGCAGCAGCAGCAGCAGCAGCAGCAGCAGCAGCAGCAGCAGCAGCAGCAGCAGCAGCAGCAGCTTGTTTATGAGCCGTACCATGAACTATCTCTCCTCAAGGCATACCCAGGGGCCACGTCAACCTCAGCTATCAGCAGGGGCCAGCAGCCGTGGTGAAGGGCTTGCCTGGAGCACTGCATTTGAGAAGCGTGGGCCAATGGCCACGTACTCCAGCAACCGCTCAATGTCGTCCAGGATGATAATGGAGAGTGGCGAGCGGTACGCATCTTCAAAGACCCGTGAGATTTGGCTGCACTTTTGCTGCGAAGACCAGGTGAGCAGTGTGTCAGTCACTCAGGCTGATGAGCCTTGAGGTAGGCTGGCAGGAGGGAAGGCAGGCCGATCTGCCCTTCACTTAAGCTAAAGTAGAACACATGCATGATGGTGGCTGCAGCATCATGTCATCACTTGCAGTTGTGAGTTTGGGGTGTAGCATCAGCGGCTAGGGCCATGGTGCAGGCAGCGGTGTTGGTTGCTTTTGGGTGGTGCAGGCAGCGGTGCTGGTTGCTGGTGAGCTGGCAGCAGCCACACCTGCTCAGGATAGCCCACTAGAGTCTCCGGCCCAATGACTTTGACAAAAGGGAACTCTGACTGCAGAGCCACGGTGGCTGACATGCTGCTCTTGCCTGACCCCACTGGGCCCTCCAGTATGCAAGTCAGCAGCGGCGTCTTGTCGCTGTCATGCACCTGGGCGCATACAAGCACCTCCCAGTACCAATGTGAGCGGACCAAAGCACACAGAATGCATGTGGCACTCCTGCTATCCAGTAGCAGCACAGCTGGCAGTGGTGTGGGGTTAGGCAAGTGGCCTCCATACGGGTCAGTACGCTGTCACCAGGTGGTGGGCTAGCTGCTTGTCAGCTGCCCTGGAAGGCTGAGGAGGCTCCATCAATGCAGTGGTACACAGAAAGGTTCCTAATCTGGTTAACTTTTGACACAGCTGACAAAGCCGTTGGGCGCCCACGTTTTGCAATCACCCCACCCCGCTTGATGACTCTGTGGAGGGTGGTATATGGAACGCCATGTTCCCGGGCCACAGCTGCCATGGATGGCTGTGGCTGCCCCCTCTTGACCTTCATGTAAGCATTAGCAGCTGTCAAGAGCCTTTTGGCTCTTTCGCCTGTGCTGTCTTGAGCCAAGCTGGAATGTCGAGAAGCACCAGTGGTCAGTTTGGCCATAAATGCTGGTGGTGTGCGGCAAGACCTGGGCGCATGAGGCCGAAAAAATGACATGAGAGTTGAGAGAGAACATTCTCAACGCAAGACCGCGGCCAAAGGGTAGCAATAAACCAAAGCGCACCAACTGCGTTACATTGGGTACCCACCAAGGTGCCTAGAAGGGCCACGCTCGCATGGGTATTTCGTCACGCTAGTGCACACGGGACACGGGACCAACGGCCGGTAGGGTTCAAACGGGCGTAACCGGCGGCAGTCAAATCTCAGCCGACAAAACGCGATAGTCCGCCGCAAACCGACCGACAATGTCCTCATAACCTCTGAAGACCGTGTATGAAAGGAGGCATGCGTGTTGAAGAGCGGAAATGGGAGAACGGCCAATATAGGCCTAGCCAAATTAGGAACCTTTCTGTGTACTGCGCCACATAACCGCATCACTGACCCCAAGCTGCATGGTTCGGACCCTGATGTAATGCAAGACACCCAAGTGAGGAAATGACTGTGAGCAGTAGCAGAGCAAGCCAGACCGCAGCAACACTTCCTTGGCACCCACCTGGCGCACCAACGTCCGCAGCGTGGCCATGATGTGGTCAAAAGCCTCGCCACAGGAGATGATGCCATGCACGCAGACCTGCTGCAGTTCCTCTGTGGCTGCGCCAAAGGCTGGCTTCACCTCAAGCAGGGAGTGGGTGAAGTCCTCCATGGTCACCTGCACCTCACGACAGCTGGCAGCCATCATGCAGGACGTGCCCAGCATGTGCAGGCTACTCCACACACAGCAACCCTCCCAACCTCTTCTGGCATGCCAAACACCTCAACAGGGAAACCTGCAGTAGCCCCCAAGGCAATGCACCACCCACCTTGATGGCGTCCTCATCCAGTGGTTTGTGTAAGTCGTTGATGTCCACCTGCCTGTTCAAGGCATACGCCACCGCATCCTTGACCAGCCCCTCAATCTCAGCGCCACTGAAGTTCTTGGTGCGCTCTGACAGGTGCATCAGGTCCACGTCACGAGCCAAGAAGGAGTTCTCTGACATCTGCACACAACCAATGGGAGCCAATCATATTGCCTTCCTGGCGATAGACCTCACCCATGCCATGGGAGGGCCCCTGCCTCTGCCTTGTTGATGCCATGACTTCACAATGCCAATGCAGAACTCACTAAGCAGAAGGCACTGAGCATGATGTGCACTGGCTGCTCATCCCAGCGCCTGCACCCAGCAACTGCTAGAGCAAAGCATCCTTGGCCAGGGAACTTGGATCAAGTAATTGTGAAGGTGGTAATGGGGGCTGACATACCTTATTGGTGTGAATCTTCAGGATCTGTAGTCGGCCTGCAGCATCAGGCAGTCCAATCTCAATCTGCACCTCCAGACGCCCGGGTCGCAGCAAGGCTTCATCGAGCATGTCTCTCCTACACAAGCGGAAGCACACATGCTGACACAATGCCTTTTGCAATACCTGCAGCACTTGCATGCTCAGCTGCACACACAGCTGGCTCTGACACGGGGCTTGTTGCCCACGCCAGCAGCAGCAACAGTTGCATCAGGGCTCCCTGCTGTTAAAGGCTAGCTCTGCATATGTGCAGGCCACTGCTGGCCCACACAGTAGCATGATGCATAGGCATACATCAGCACCCTGCATGCATCCATTGTGTTGGCACAGAGGACGGGGGATAGGAAAGAGGGAAGTGCACAACATCAGCCAGCAGATCAGCACGCGCAGCAACAACCTCCACAACGCTTACCCACCGGCCCACCACGCCCACTGCTACCCAATGCAACTGCAGCAAGGCTCTGTCAAACTGTGTGGCACAAGCATTGGGCCCAAACTCTACTCCAAACCAGCAATCAGCGCTGACACAGTGCAGTGAGGCACAGCGTGCATGCAACAACCGAGCCTGGACGCCATCTACTGTTCGGCGATGTTTGGCCAATGCCAATGCAGTCATAGTGCAGGGGCCGACACTCAGCAGCAGCCTGCCTATGCAGAGCCGTGCCTGTTGGTCATGCCAATCAGCAGGATGTTGTTCAGCGCGTCCACACCGTCAATCTTGGTCAGCAGTTGATTTACCACGGTGTCATGCACGCCTGAACCGTCACGCACGCTGCCGCGCTGCTTGCAGACCGCATCAATCTCATCAAAGATGATGATGTGCAGCTCAGAGGAGTCCCCCTGGAGGCAGGCATTGCAGAGTCAGATCTGTAACCAGTGCAACGGGCAGGGTTCAGGTCAGCAGGCCCAAGCCATGGATAGGGCTGGCTTAGCACTTGCCCAGCAGGAATCCCCGTCACTGTGCCTGGCATCAGGCCAACCTGGTAATCCCAGCTACTATGAACAGGCTACACAACCACTCTGCAAGGACATTACCAGGAAATGATGAGTCGTGCCTCAATTCTCCCATGGGCAGGACCTCATGGCTTGCAGGGCCTGCTGCCTGGCGCTGATGCAGACACTGCGAAAGACTGACTGGTTGATCCCACATCCTTGGCAGCGGCTCACCTTTGCCTTGTACTCCTCATCTGCCTCAGCAAAGAGGTTGCGGATGTTTTCCTCAGACTGGCCCACGTACTTATTCAGCACCTGCGTCCATCACCACAAAAGCAAACCGGTAAGTACATGGCATGACAAGGCATGTCAACAGCGAGGGGAGACGCAGGTCCCACCAAGCCAAGCACAGTACTCGTTCTTGGCACCTCTCGACATCACCTTCAGCCACTACCCACAGCCCAGCATCTCACCCATAGCACGTGACCCTCTCACCCACCTCTGGGCCATTCACGACCTTTGGCTCCTTGCCATTCAGCATCTTCCCTATTTGCCGTGCAATGAGGGTCTTGCCAGTGCCAGGCGGCCCAAACAGCAGAATCCCCTTCACGTGCTTGATGCCCAGCTTCTGCACGATGCTGGGGGGGAAGACGCGTGATGCAAAGGCACGCCGAAAGATTGCCTCAAACTGTGTGTCCAGCCCACCGATGCCCAGCTGCTCAAAGTTGAGCGTCTTCGTCTTAAACAGCTGTGTGGATGCATAGCCCTTCTGGCCTGTGATCTTGATAGGGTTGTTGCCTGCGTTGGTGAAGATGAAGGCAGTGTTCTCAGCCAAGTAGGCGCGCTGCACATCCTGGCTCTGTCCGGCCACGTCTATCTGCATGTTGCCCACGATGAGCTTGAAATTGCTGCCCTCATGCTCAAACGCAACCAGTTGATTCTGAGTCAGCACCTGCAGCGTGGCACAGGGGGACGACACCCGTGTTGTCTCGCAGGGGCAGGCAGCGCAGCCTGATGCTAAGGTCACGTTGACATGGGAAGCAGCGCGCGTGAAGTAGATTGAGGAAGCTGTGACAAGCAGACCCTGCTGCCACTTAAGAGCGCCAAAGCCACATGGCCAATTGCTTTACCTGGCCAGTGAAGCTGCGAAGCAAGCGGGCAATTAAGGGGTCAGCCGCGAGCTCTGCAGGACGACCCTTGTCGGTGATGGTGCCAACCTCTGCATACACCATGGCTGCAGGGGGCAAGGTAGATGGTGGCTTCCAAGGTGTCAGGTCCAGCACATCCCGCGCCGCCACACGCAGCACCTGTAAGCATGTTCAGCATTACAGCAGGCCACAATACACGTACCTGTCATTTGCATAGGTCAACCACACCTGGGGCCTGACCCTGATGGCAATGGGAGAGTGCAGCACTTGCCTTCCGTTGCAAGCTATTGAGCGCGACAGTCCCATCTTGCACCAGGGGGTGGCCTGCTATACTGAACACACTGCAATGAGGCGAGCCAAGGGCACGCAAGTCTAGTTACCTTCTTTTGAGCGGCTTGCAACCTGGCTTGCAACCTGGAGACATGCACTCACAATCCTTGGGCCTCTACGAACCCATAGACCGTGAGCTTGTCATGTTCCGAGACGTAAAGGTAGTTGGTTGTGGCCGCACCCTGCGAAGTGGGTGCCGGGCAGATGTGGACACCGCTGTTCGATCAGCCCCTCATCTCTTACGCGCCACCGCACCTTGTCCGGGCAGTTCTCTACGACCCTTGACTGAGCCATTGTAGTCGGTGTCAAAACAAATAGGGAGCCATCGAGTTCAGTTCGAGCTTCGCCCTGTTAGCCGCATGCGTCGTCTGTGCGTGCTGGGCTGGTGGGAGACAGCGGGACTAGACCACATGGTCTGTCCCATCGTTTGTGTCTGTCATGGTGTTTGATCCGTCAGCAAGCATGTGCACGGCTTCAAGTTGGAGCCCAAGCACCCCCGTCATTACAGGGTTATTCGCTATCTTATGATTCTTTGAGGAAGCCAAAACATAAGCAGCATACAGACCGTGCCCTTCATGCCTAACTTGAGAAACTCCTACTTTCCCCCATACTGCGTAGTACACCATGAACGATGTAGCGTGGCCCTGCACCGCACATGATCGGAACGGTGACCATGCTGCCTACTTTTGACGATCGGGTTGAAACCCACTACACAATTTCCACATGCTGCCCTGTCGGCCTTGCATCTGCTGTTGAGTACACTGTTACAACAACTAGCCATGGCATCTACGATGTCAGCCAGAACGTGGAGGCTGATGCGGAGGCACCGGACATGGGCCCAGCAGGCTGGGGCCGCTGTGGGTGCTCCTGCCGTGCAGCTGGAGGTACCTGCAGACAGACAGCGGATGCACCCTTCCATCAGCCAAGCCTGCAGATAACTATCTGGGGAGCACCTCAAGCCATCAAAGTGTGTACAGAGAGACATGTATGCCACTCGCCACAGACACGAGCCCTGCTAGCGCCCACCTCCACCCTCTGCTGTTTATGCCACCTTGCACTGAATGCCCTGACAGGCTACCCCTGCTCAGCCCAGACCCACAGCGCTGACACTGAGTGTGGCCAGTGCACCACACTTGCAAGTGCGATTGTATTTGTATTGCGATTGCAATTGCGGGATGTAGAAGTCATGGTTAGCTGATGGTGTGGCTGCAGTGGAAATGATAGAGTCTAGGACATAAAGCCTGTGTCGTTGACTTGGGTGCAGACTTGGGTGCAGCGCCGCACAGTGTGGCCCAGCATGACAACGGCGACACACTGCTCCGCTCATGATGGACAGGTACTTGCTGGGAGGTGAAGCTGCCGCAACAATTCTCCGTAGGGAAAACGGAACAAACAGGATGACCTTGGTGGGGGGACTGTGCCGCCTCCCCCCAGCATCACACAGCCTGCACCCCACATGCTTGATGGGGGATGAGATGGAGCAGCAGCGCGGCACATACCTGCTTGCTACCCCGCGATGGCCGGCGCTGCCGCCTCCGCTCCGCCTGCTCCTGGCTGCGGCTGGAGCCTGGCCCCGGTGCCAGCATCAACCACGCAGCCAGCACTCGGCAGCGCTCAGACAGCAAGTTGGGGTGGGTGCAGCACACCACCTCCTCTGACAGCGCTGGCAGGCCTGCCTGCAGTGGCAGGGCAGCAGCAACACACACCGCTGCACCCTGGCAGTGGAGCAATGAAGCCAGCAGCTTAGGAGGACTGGTGGGCGGCCTGCTGTGCAGCAGGGGAGGGTAAGGCCGAGGTATGGGTTAGGGTTAGGCAGGTCAGCAGGCAGCGCGCAAGGGCCAGGCAGCCCCGCTGACCTGCACCATGGCGTCCAGGCAGGCAGCGTCAGTAGACAGGGTGAGCAGCGCGGAGGCCGCCGCACAGCCGGCCAGGTGCGGGGTCACTGTCCGCAGCTGGTGGTCGGGCGCGTGCAGCAGAGCGGCGCTTGGCGGTGTGGAGGTGGCGGGCGGCCTGAAGCTGATGCGTTGCTCGGCGCCCTCACTCTCTCCCTCCTCCTCCTCCTCCCCCTCTTCTCCCTCGTGCACATCGTCCGCTTCCGCAGTGTGCTGCTGCTGCCGCTGACGGTTGTCGTCTGCGTGTCAATGGCAGAGCAGGCATGGCCGTGTGGGTGCAGCAGGGGCGGGTGGCGGCTGCACTGGCTGTCAAGAAGGCGAGCTGAAGCCGAGGGTAGCAGAGGGAGGGGCACCTCTGGCCTTTGACCGTAGAAGAGTGCACTGCGCTCAGGGACAGCAGCTGGGTTGATACAGCACAATACTCTGACATTTCGGTCTCAAGGCTGAAGGTAGCTGAGTGAGATTACCCACAGTCAAACATGTTGTTTCATGTTGAATAAGTTTGGTTTGTCTGATAAGCAGACCGGAGCAGACCGGAGCTCATCCCCAGCTAGGGCTATGGCACAATGGCTCATATCCACAACATCGGCTAAGTCGAATGTCCTGATGAAAAGTGTCCTGATGACAAATGCCCTGATGCGCAGTGCCTGCATCCAGCATGGTCAGAGGTGGTCACATGCCAGCCTGCTGCTCATAGGGCCATTAGGGCTGGAGGGGCAGGCACAGTGCTGTGCATGACGGGGCAAGCCTGTGGCTGGGTCGCTGGCCGTGGCGTTGCCCTGCTGCATGACACTGATCAGCTGTTGCCAGGTGTCAGGGCGTGTGTTCCGGGCCTCAAACAGTGAAGGAGTGGGCAGCGCCCAGGGCCAGCACCCACATGATGCCTTGCAATGTTGGGTGTTTAGTGGAGGTGAGTGAGGCTGGGCAGCATCTGATGGCACCCAGAGTACACAGCAGCGCGTCAGGGCTGGTCCTGCTCAGTGCTGGAGTAGCGGCAGCAGGGGAGGCAGATGTCAGTATTGAGTTCAGTAGTAGCAGCATCGTGGGGCTGGGCTGACCTGCCAGGAGCGTGAATCCGGCTGGGTGGTGGCGCAAGCCGTGGCGCCTGGCTGCTGCCCACCAGGTGGCCGCCTGGTGCTTGAGGTGCCGGACCTCGTTGAGGGAGGGGCGGCGCACGCACTGACGCACCAGGCCCACAAGAACGGGGACCGCGCCTAACCGTAGAAGCGCCGCCTGCGGGGGCAAGGTCAGGGCTGGGGGTCAGGGGCGGTGCGGCCCAGAAGTGTGCAGGCAGGCAGGCAGACGTGAGCCTGGCCTCCATAGAGGGTCCTGGCAATTTGGGAGGGGCAGATGCTGGGTTAGGGTTTGCAGCCAAGGTGCGGCACAGCCCCACCACCCGCATTGCAGGCAGTGGGCCATGCTGCATAGCCCTGTCACAGGGGTCAGGCAATGCTGTAGGTGGTAGGCGACCATGACCGCCATGTGATGGGAACACCACACAGACAAAACACCGTTTTGTAGTGGTCCACAATTAGTGTGTTCAACTACAATGAAGGCTCAAGGGTGAGAAGGTGCTGGGTGCTGGGTTAGTGCAAAAGGGTTAGGGTTAGGAAAAATGCAAGGCCGCAGGGCCTGAGGGACGGAAGCCTCCAGCAGACAAGGTGACCCTCCACCTGATGCCAGCGCTGTGACAGGCCTTGCCCACCATGGTGACCGCTCTACAGCACATGTGATGACGCGGCTGGGTCAGGTGTCCCCCCCTCTCACATCCAGCCTCAGCCTGCTGCCCTGCCATGATGCCATGATGGTGGCACTGCCAGCCTAACCTGATGCCACCTGCCTGCCTCCCGCCCGGCGCACCTTGACCTCTGCTTGCATCGCCCAGTTGGCCACTGCCAGGCAGGCGTAGCCGGTGTCCAGGCCGTCAGCCTGGTTGGAGAGCAGCGCTACCAGCTGTGTGAGCAGGCCCCTGGCGCAACAGGGGGCAGCAGGCCAACAGCACACTGAGGAGGAGGGCGGGGCAGGGAGAGATGGGGAAGGGGAGGGAAGGAAAGGGGCATGTGGATGGCAGCTCTTTACCACTGCATGCTGTCACCTCGTGGGTGCCTCTTCGATGGTGATGGTGGTGATGATGGCAGGGGGTGGGGTGCAGCAGCAGGCCAAACAGCATCATGTTGGGTGAGGGTATGTGAGGGGACGCATTGGGCAATGGGGGTGGGTCAAGGTAGGGGCGACTAGTGTGATGTGTGTAGGGGCGCAAGGAGGGTGAGACGCGGTGACCAGCGCCATCAGTGCCTGCTGGGGTCAGCGAGTCACCAGCAGCTGCAGCAGGGTCAATGCAACCAAGCACTGCGAACGGATAGGGAAGCATGCTATGCTGCTATGGTCAGGATGGCCACAACTCCTGCTGTGGCGGTGTTTGATGCCACAGCCACAGCCACCACCACAGCTGCTGCCACATCGGGCAGTGGCCGCCACCGCAGCTGCACAGCAGCAGGCCAGGCCAGGCTGGCACCCACTTGAACGTCTTCATCAGCTCCCTGCCGGGTCTGGAGCACGCCACCACCGCCATCACCGCCAGGGCGCAGGCGCGCACCAGCCTGCAGTTGCACCGCCACTGCCGCATGTCAATGCCTGCTTCTGGGGGCCTGCGACCCTGATGATTCCCTACTGCTGCTGCTGGCCCCAAGGGCTTGGGCCAGGCTCCACACGCTCCTGCCCGCTACTGTTCCCGTACTGCGGGCTCTGCGGTGCCTCACCACCAACTGCTGACGCCCTGCCAGGCCTGGTGGCACGCCTTGCTGCAATCTGTTGCCCTGCCCTGTCTTGCATTGACCCACACGCTGCTGCTTGCTCCTAGCTCCTGCTGCTGGCACTGCTGCTGCTGCTGCTGATGCACGCACCGGTTGGGGGAGGTGATGAAGGGCAGGACTTTGGTCAGGTGGCCACGTTCCAACATCATGTCCAGGTTGCAGCGAGCAATGTTGCGCAGCTGTGGGCAAGGAGAACGGGGCACAGGGGGAGAGGCAAATTGAAGCTAGGGGTGCATGCATGCATGCTGCATGGGGCGGCATGGGGGTTTGCAGTATCAATCTTCAGGCATGCGGCCTTGGCAAAGTGCGTGGTGCAGGGGGCCAGCGCTGCCTGGGGTGTGTCTGCCCTTCATACGGGCCAGGCAGGGGCCTGGCTGCTGTCCTTACAGTGAGGAGGGCGATTGCCTGCATGTCAGATGTGCTGGCGGGTGCCAGGTGCAGCGCCACCAGTTTGTCTAGCTCTACCCAGGTCACGTTGGTGTTGGTCAGCAGCTCCACACGCACCAGCTGCAGTCAGGGTGGGCAAAGCCAGGAGGCAACCGTAACGAGTTGGTCTCGAGCCATCACGAACATCAGGAACCTTGAGGGGCGCGAGGGGCTGACCGAGACCGCTGGCCGTTTCCATTCGCAAGTGAGGTTGACGCGTAAACGGAGGAGGGATGGGTTTCACAGGAACCTTGAAATCGAAATGTCCGTGCCGAGGCCACTGCCCTTGACCGTCCCAGCCCGGCAATGACTACTCTGCGGGCGTCGCATTTCTCTCGCTTGCAGCCGGGCTCACCTTGTCTAGTGCATCCAGCTCGTTGTTGCCTTGCTGCATTCCTGCTACCCGCGCAAGCTTGTCTACCGAAACGACTGCAGTTCGTGGGCAGTCGTACCGGGCTTTGAGCCGGCGTTGGACCGGCCTTTTCAAAGACACGGGATGGATGCGAGACAATCATTCATACACAGACCTTAGAACTGCCTCGTTGCTCACAAACGAAACTTGCAAGTTTGCATGCGGTCGACATGCGAACACGGAGCAGCAATGCTATGCTCTCATCCATCGCTATACCACAAACAATGACACCCACACTCAATCGATGCAAATAGGTGCAGATAGTATCGGACAGATCTGAATCACCTTTCCACCTCTTCACCGTTGCAATGCCTCACACAAATAGCCGTAGCGGTGACCTGCCCCAACAGCACAGCCCCGCTACACGTTGGGAGACATCACCTTATCAACACAATAGGCGTGCAACTGGGCATGCAGCGCCTGCCACTCAGCTGCCTTTGCCTGAGCTGCAGCCAGCTCAGCCCGCAGCTGCCGCACCACCTCCACCTCCCCACCTGTCTCCTGACCCTTATTCACCTCCCCACCTGACCGCTTGCCTATTGCTAGCAGCTCCCCACCCGGCCCACGCTTCCTAGCCGTCCCCACCTGACTAGTCTCAGCATCTGACCTTGCGTCAGCACCCAGCCCCTGCTGCCCGTTTCCTGTCTCCAAGACCCTGCAGACCTGACCTTCCAGCTGGCCCACGCCCCCGCCTGCCCAGACCCCATTGGCCAAGCCCCTAGCAGCCATTGCCGCCCCCAGCACCAATCCCTGTTCACTGGCGGCCGCCAGCACGACTGGTGCGCTCTCCCATGCCCGGCAGCAGCCCTGCATGCCCGAGTACTTCACCAGAGGGGCCAAGGGGGCCAGGCGGCGGGGGCCCTTGCGGCCGCTACCACCTCCACTGTCTGCGCCATGCGCTGCTGCTGGGCCACCATGCGCTGCCCCTCCCCCTGCACTGCCGCCTGATGCCAGGTGGGGGGGCTGTGGCAGCAGCAGGGCGCAGGAGACAGGCAGCTTGAAGGGTGTAGTCAGGGTGTGCAGCGGCTGGCGGCTGCGCAGGTCCCACACCACTGCGCTGCCATCCTCACTGCCTGCAGCCACCACAGGACAATCCAAGCGCTGCTGCTGCTGAGCTGTGTGTTCACATGGTCTAGCACAGCCCATCACACATCCTTTACATCGCCTGATTGTGTAATGTGCCAGGAGCTCACACTTGCATGTGAGGCAACCTGTATGTGCTCCACTCCATTTGCCCAAGATCTTACCAGCACACTCCATTTGTACTGCTCAACACCAGACCTCACACAGCATCCTGTGCAAACCCAGCCTGACTTGCAGCTCACCTGACACCAGTAGCTCCCCATCCAACGACATGGCCAGGGCCGTCACCTCCCTGCTGTGGGCTGCCATGCGGGCATGAGGGTGCAGCAGCGCACCACTCTCCCCCAGCCCTGCTCCTCCTGCCTGCAGCCAGCTTGCCCTCTGGGCTCCAAGCTGGCTGCCCCCTGTTCCTTTGGGCTGCTGCTGCTGCAGGTCAGTCACCTCGCCCACTAGGCTGACCTCGTACACGCTGCCATCAGCCCCGCCCACATACAGCGCATGCTCCCCGGCATCCACCACCACAGCTGTAGCCGCCACCGGCAGTGCCACCGTGGCCAGCAGTGCGCCGTCACTGAGGTGGTGCAGCTTGACGCTGCGATCAAGGGAGGCGGAGGCCACTAGGCCAGCGGCCTCCTGCCCTGCAGCACCCAGGGCCAGGGCGGTGACCGGCAGGGAGTGTGAGGACCAGGAGTGCAGGGGCAGGGGGCGGCTGTCAGCGGGGCTGCCCAGGTCCTGGCTGGCATCCAGCAGGTCATGCAGCAGCCAGGACGCCACCAGCGTGTCCTCTGACCCGCTCACTAGCAGGCTGGCAGAGCAGGTGAAGGCGAGGCAGGTCACTGCCTGCAGGGAGGGGTCAGGGGAAGAGTACTGGTGTTGGTCAAGGTGCAAGTGGCCAGAATGCAGCCATGTCACACTGGACTAAGCTGGACCTGACCTTGTAGTGTGCAGGCCAGCTGCGCAGCAGGCGTCCAGAGGCCGTCTCCCACATGTACACTGTGCCTGAGGCCCCGCCCCCCGCCAGCAGCGCGCCGCATGTGCTGGCGGCTAGGGCAGTCAGCTTCTCCTGGGCGAAGCTACGCTGTACCACCTGGTCCTGCATGCCATCACCCAGCAAAAACCACACTCAGGTGCACGCATGAGCAAGAGAACACAACACCTACATGCTCACGATCATGAAAGGCGTAGCGAGTATGCATCATGGGTATTGCTATGCGGAGCAGGCAGGCTGATGCAGGCAGTGTGCATGGTGGCTGCAGGCAGCAGAGCATAGGCAGGCAGCAGAGAGTGCGCAGGGAAACATGGTATTACGTGATTGGGATTGTCCCCCCATCTAAGTCACCAGTTCGCCTGGTAGAGGGTGCAGGCGGCTGGTGTGCCAGATGCGTGGAGTGGTGGATGCTCTGGCTCAGGTTTCCATGGCTCCCAAGGCATGGAGTGGGCCTCGGGGCCTCGAGTCCTCGCCGTGGTGCAGGCAGGCAGCAGCCCGTCGCTGCATGCCCTCACCTTGTGCCACGTCCAGAACAAAACGGTGTCCTTGTTGTTCTGAACTGCCGCAAAGTAATCGGCTCCCAAGCAACACATGCCGTTGCGTGGCGCCGCATTGCCTTTGTACGAGGTAAGGAGGGTGCCAGTATGGAGGTCCCTGCAAGTTGAGGCGGTAGGGACGGGTCAAATGCCGCACAGGGTGGATCGCGATGTTGTGCGGCGGCGGTGCGGCTGCACTTGCCATGCTGTCACTGCCGACTCAGACGGTGATGAGAGGAGTACTACCTGGCGGTCCATCCTTCTTAGCGCACGCGTGAGCAAAGATCAGACTGAAGCCAGTGCAGCGATCTTGTGCCGTCGTGAGTTGCATGCATACGGATGACAATTGCCTTGGTTGCAGCCTTGCAATGCCGTGGCCGCCGCCGCGACTTCATGTATGTCTCGATCTCATGCAAAGTGAGGATTAACTGGTCTCCATGCCAGGTATACCACTTCCTTCACCCCTGGAAGTCTGGAGGCAGGAAGCACATGGCTACCACAGCAAGAAAGGGTTCACTACAGCGCAGCGAATGGGTTACTACAACGGCCCTGCACGAGGAAACACTGGGTGGTCGCACAGAAGAGGTGCTTGTACTGCGCGAGCTACCGGCAAAACCCACACACCGCCAGAACAGCGAACACCAAGTCACAGCAGCGCAGCAAGTTAGTGGCCACCTGTTGCAAGCTTTTAAAAGTAATTTGCCGCACCTAGAGCCATCGGCGGTTAAGGAGCAGCGAGCCTTACAATCAGCACGGCTGCACCTGGCGTGCTCGACATGGCGGGCTTTCAATTCTGCGTGCGAGGTGCGCGCGTAGCCACATTTGCAGCCAATGTGACACTGCCTGCAGCTGCCGCAAAGATTGTAACATTGAAAATTTGAACTGCCAGCAGGCTGGCCAGCAGGCACTGGAGGTGGAGAGCTTCACCCGCATGGATCTCTTTGCGGGTTACACCATGGCAAAGCTCCACTCCACGAAGGACCACCTGGTCCCAGCTGCCATGCTGTCCACCAGGGGGCCTGTCACTGGCGACCACCTGCAGACGTTCCACCACTTCCAGGCTTACATGAAAGACCAGCTGGTCAGTGATTTGCTCAGCCCTATGCTGCTATCATCAGCTGAGGATCGATGCCAGATGTCCTACGTCACTTGTGCAGAATGCATACACAGTTATGTTGCAACCCCGCCATTTCCAGCAAGGCCTAGGCACAGTGCTGACAGAGGTCCTGACCCAACTGGCAGGCAAAGCAGGCGCCGAGGACATGCATGTAAGTGAACAAGAACCTAGCAGCCTGCCAGCCATCCCGCCTGCCTGATCATTCTTCCTCCTGAACGCTGCAAGTTGACAGCCCCACCCCAGCCCCCACCTTGTATCCCATGCCCCGTGCCAGCACTGCACCCCAGCCTTCCTGGGCGGCCTGGGTACTGCCAAGCAGCCCTCTGAGGCGCATGACCCCCCTTTAGACTGGTCCCACCATGAGCCTGGCTGCATGTGTGTGGCTGCCCCCAGGCCCTGTACCAGTGGTATGAGGACCAGACGGGCTGGGCAGCCACCAGCGACCCTGGCCCTGCCCCTGCAGCCAGCTCACAGCCCTTTGCTGAGGCTGCAGGGGTCAGGGCCGGAGCAGGGGGTCCAGCTGGGGCCAGCCTCACCCCCAGCAGCGCCACGGGGCCTACGCCAACCACTGCGGAGCCCCCAGGGGGGGAGGAGGACCAGGAGGCTGCAGCGGCAACGACACCAGCTCCCTCAGCAGTTGGCAAGCGCGGGGGCCGCGGGGGCAAGACCCCTGGCGGCAAGACCCCTGGCGGCAGGGCGCCTGGCGGCAAGACCCCCGGCACTGCGGGCAGGGTCCTGCGCACACGCAAGCCGATACAGCCTCTGCCGGGTGGGTGCCTGCAGCTGCTCAAGGTGGCGTAAGGTGTAAGGTGGCGGGCGGGCAGGTGGGCCGGGCCGTAGGGCGTGGTAGGGTTAGAGGGGCAGCTGAACCCAGGCCAGGGTCAAGACCAGGATCAGGCCAGCGCTGTGAAGTGGTAATGACCTGGAAACGCCTTGGTGGGCAACCAGGGCAGCAGAGGTGGTGGCTGCTGGCCCTGGTCTTCCCTCCTGACAGGCTGGCCCTCCACTGGCAGGAGCAGCGCTGGGCATGGCTGCCTGCTGGGCAGGGTGAGCAGGGCAGAGGCTTACTCCAGCTCACTGCTGGCGGTGCCCCCCCTGCAACCTGCAGCCATCCCCCAGTGGCTGCGCCTGGGGGCAGGCTGCAGCACTGCCAGTCCTGCACCTACCCCATCCCCTCAGCCCTCACCTTACCCTGCGGCCCTGTGCCCCCTGCACCGCCTCTCACCTGCCACTCCCTCCCCCTTCCTTGACCTGCTGCCGCCCTTCCCTCCCTCCACCCGCCTTCTCCTGTGCAATGCGCCTCACCCTCCGCCTGCCCCCCTCCCCCCCTTGCAGGCCAGCAGCGGCTGCTGAGCCATGTGGCGGCGCAGCAGGCGGCCAACAGGGCGCGCCCCCTGGTGCTCATAGTGCAGAGCGCGGAGGAGGTGGGCAGCCCCGCCCTGAAGGACCTGCTGGGCGCACTGCTGCTGGTGAGGGGGAGGGACAGGGGGCTGACAGCTAGGGCTGGATGCTGCTGCTGCTGCTGTAGGGGCGGGGAGGGGGGTGACATGGAGGAGCAGGTGTTGGAGATGCGGGGCCAGCGGCCACACGGCTACGCCCTGCCTGCTCCTGCTGACCCAGCGCTGCCCTGGCTTGCCCTGACCCGCCCAGCCTGGCCTAGCCTGGCCCAGGCCATCATAGCCTGCCTGTTGCCGCCTCACCCAGCCCTCCCTGCCCTGGTTGCAGGACTACAGCCGCTTCCCCGCCTGCCTGGTGCTCTGCTGCTGCAAGCCCGCCCCCCTGTTCCTTGCGGGGCTGCCGGAGGCCTGCCGGGCAAGACTGGCCCCACAGGTGCTGCAGCTGCCCAGCCAGGAGGAGCGCCTGGAGCGACTGTTCCAGGGTGGGGGTGATCAGGGGCTGGATCCAGGGCTGGAGTGCAGGCAGGGCGCAGGCTGGGGCAGTGGGGGCCGGCTGAGACCAGGGCTGGGGCTGGTGCCAGAGTCTAGGCCGCAGGTCAGGCCAGGGTTAGGCAGATTCCCCTCTCGCCTGCCCTGCCTGCCTTCCAGGCCTGCTACAGCAGCCTTACCTTGTGCCCCTCTCTAGCCTGCCCTGCCTGCCCCTCCTGCCGTCCCCTACCCTCCTGCCGCTCCCTACCCGCCTGCCTACCCCCTTCCCTACCCTTCCTCCTATCCCCTGCTCCACCTGCCCCCTGCCCCCCTTGCTCACAGACCTGCTGGGCAGCAGTGCGGCCTCACCCTGCGTGCTGCTGTCCCAGCGCCCCCTGCGGGCCGCCCTGCAGCGCTACGAGCACCTGGGGGCGGGGGTGCAGGGCCTGCTGGCAGCGCTGCAGGCAGCGCATGTGCGCCACTGGGCTGAGCAGCCCCTGGCGGGACTGGCGGCCGCAGCCCTCACCCATCCGGCAGGGCCCCCCCCTAGCACCCCCACCACTGCCACTACCACTCCCCCCACCACCCTTACCGCCAGCACTGCGCAGCCCGACCCTCACAGCAACCCAGCTGGCAGTACAGGTGCTGTTGCAGCTGCCCAGCCAGCCCCCCTTGCCCAGCTGCAGCAAGCCTCCGGGGAGGTGGAGAAGCAGCAGGCAGCGGCAGGTCCGGGGCTGAGGGGGTCAGGGGCGCCAGAGGGGGTGCTGGCAGCTCCGCCAGCCGCCCCCCCACCCCTGGCCCAGGCCCTGGAGGTCGCCCTGCAGCAGCTGCCTGAGAGCCTGGTGCTGCAGGCCGGGCAGCAGGTGTTCCGCTCAGCAGCGCCTGGCCGGCCCCTGCCTGCCCTGCTGCTGGGCTCAGGGGCTGGGGGGTGGGGGGCTGATCAGGCTGCCCCTCCCTCACCTTCTCAGGGGCCCCTCTCGCCCCGCAGCCCCGGCAGCAGCCCTGGCCGTCGCAGCCCCCAGGGCGGGCGCAGGGCGAGGCAGGCCAGGCAGGCCGCTGTGGAGACTGCTCGGGGGCTGGTGCTGTCCGCCAGCAGCCAGGCTGTGCAGGTGCGGGCTGCGCCTCACTGCCAGCTGTGGCCAGGGCCCTGCCGCCTGTCAGGCTCCACACACGCACTCCCCAGGCGGCTGATGCTGCTGCTGCCCGACCCTGCTGATGCTGCTGCCAGGCCCTGCTGATGCTGCTGCTGCCCGACCCTGCTGATGCTGCTGCCAGGCCCTGCTGATGCTGCTGCTGCCAGACCCTGCTGCTGCTGCTGCCAGGCCCTTTCGCTGTGTGCCTGCTGCAGGTGCTGGCGCTGTGGCGGCTGGGCCTGCAGTGGGCTGCCACTGTGGCTAGAGCAGCAGCGGGTGGGGGCGGGGCAGGTGGCGGGTGCGGGGGCCCGCTGCCTCAGCTCAGGCTGGCAGCGCTGTACCTGGCGGCAAGCAGCCCGGGCTTCTGGGTCCCTGTCAGGTGCAGGGGGGCAGCAGGGGGGAGCAGCAGGACGGGGGCAGCAGGACGGGGGCTGCAGGACGGGGGCAGCAGGCGGGGCCACAGCTGGGCAGGCCAGGCAGCCTCCGCTGAGACCCCTTACAACTCGTAACTCTCTTGACAGGGGTGCCCAGGCGCTTGTGCCTCCACGCAGCACACCAGGCTACCCCTAGAACAGCAGGCAGGCAGGCTGCTTGGCTTGCCTCCTCCCTGCCTGTTCCCTGCTTCATTGCCTGTGACATGAACCTGGCCCCTCCTGCATTCCCCCCCCTGACCTCCACTCCCTGGCTTCACCCTCGCCCTCTGCCCCCGCTCCCTGCAGAGTGGCTGCGGCGCTGCCCGTCAGCCCAGGTCAGCAGCTGGT
This sequence comes from Haematococcus lacustris, assembly GCA_030144725.1. NCBI lineage: Eukaryota > Viridiplantae > Chlorophyta > Chlorophyceae > Chlamydomonadales > Haematococcaceae > Haematococcus > Haematococcus lacustris. The sequence goes on from JASKMD010000007.1 coordinate 1,999,095, forward strand.
GGCTGCCCTCACCGGCCCCTGCAGCCCCTGGAGCGTGGCCCGCCTGCCGCCAGGGCCGCCCCTCACTGCCCTGCTGCTGGCACTCAGGGGCCAGGCCCAGGCCAGCCACCAGGTGGGCAGCCTGGCCTGGTCCAGGCAGCTGCGGGGGGGGGTTGGGGGGGGCCCTGCCTCCCCCCTCCCAGCCGTGCTCTCCCTTTGAACCTTGTTCACCAGGCAGCGCTGCCCCCCTCATGCTGTAAGCCTCCAGGCGCAACACGCCTTGCTGGCTAGGATCAGGCACCAAGCTTGCATGCACTGAGGATGTGAATCTCATCCTGGCCCAGCTGCTGCCTCCCCCCCTCCTGCCCCTCACCACCAGCAGCCCTGTCCTTTCACCGCCTCTCCCTCCCCCCCTCCCCCTCCCCGTGTCCGCAGGCGCTGCCCCAGCCCCTGCTGGCGCAGCTCCTCGCCCAGCTGGACGGCTGTATGGTCGAGCTGTCCAGCGGCCAGCCCTGGTCCCCCGCCTGCCTGGCCCCTGGCGCCCTGGACCCCCTGCTGCTGCCTGTGGACCAGCCCCTGGCCACAGCCCTGGCAGCCCTGGCGCCCGCCTCCCCTGCTGCTGCTGCTGCTGCTGCCGGTCAGGGTGGCGGGGGGGACGGCAGGTCGCCCAGCATCATGGGCCAGACCGGGCTGTCGCCCATGGTGAAACAGTTGGGGCAGTTGGACGCGCACCTGAGGTCGCCCACCACTGCCAGGGTGAGTGGGGCTGGAGGGAGGACTGGCGGCCTGCACCGCCCTGGCCCTGGGACTTGGCCTGGCCTGGCCTGATATGACCTGACTCGACCTGACTCACTCTAGGCGACCTAGCCCTAACCCCAGCCCCAGCCCTTAACCTAGGCGGCTTGCCTACCTGGACTGCAGCAGACAACCCTAGCTGCAGCGGACAACTGGCTCACTGCACGTGATGGCAGTGTAGCTCACACCTAGCTCACTCCTTACCTACACGGCTGCCACGACTCGTGTTCATGTGCAGTGCCCATGCAAAGCACAGCCTCACACTCGTGACCCAGACAGGGTGAGCGCCTGCTGCTTGCCCTGCTGCTGATCTCCTCCCCCTCCACCTGCTGCCCTACTTCACGCCGCCCTGCTGACCCCGGTCTTCATACTGCGCGCACGCTGCTCCTGTCTTGCAGAAGCTGGCCCTGGCTGCCGCTCCCGGCCTGCAGCCCTCCCCTGCCTCCCTGCTGGCCAGGGAGATGCAGACCGCAAGCCTCAACAGCCCGGGGGGGCGGGCCAGGCGCCAGGCAGCAGCCATAGCAGCAGCCATTGAGGAGGCAGCAGCGCAGCAGCCCATGGTGCCGGCCTCACCCCGCCCGCCCCGGCCTCCCCCACGAGCCCCTGCTGGGTCGCCCCTCCCTGCCACCAGGCACAGCCACCCAGGCGCCAGCAGCCAGCAGCAGGGGGCCGGACCCCAGCATGACGTCCAGCACCAGCAGCAGCCTGCAGAGCTGGTGGGGGTAGGGCCTTGCCCCCCCCTGGCTGCCGCCCCCCCTGGGCAGGTGGCGGCCCATCCTAGGTCACACTCAGCCTCAGGCACGCTTGCCGCCCTGGGCCCTGCCCCCCTGCCCTCACCCCTGCACGCCCCCACCCAACCCACCTCCTCGTTGGGTGTCAGCAGGGCTGCCCGCAAGCTGCAGCTGACCAGCGCCACCCTGGCCCACAGCCAGGCAACCCAGCCCCAGGCGCAGCCGCAGGCCAGCCAGGCAGCCAGGCCAGGGGCAGGGCGGCAGGGGGAGGAGGCCCAGGAGGCAAGCAGCGGGGTCACACAGCCCCAGCAACAGCCCGGGCAGCAAGAGTTGGGGCGGAACAGCCAGCAGCAGCAGCAGAGGGGAGTGGGCAGGGACGGACAGCAGCAGGTGCAGCAGGCTGCAGGGCCTGGGCTGGCCAAGGCCCCGCTGGGGGTCAGGTTGGCGGCATTCCTGGGCCACTGCCTGCAGCTGCTGCTGCAACGCACCCCCTTCCACCTGCCAGGTACCGGGGCAGGGCTGGGGGCTGCCTGGCCCTGCCCCTCCCTCCCTCCCCCCTCCCCCCTGCCCAGCCCCTCCACCACTGTGGTAGACAGCCAGGCCTCACCGCCCCCCCATCACCTCCCAGGCTGCTGCAGCCATTAAGGTACCAGGCAGCCTACCTCCCCAGCCTGACCTTGACAGTGGCAGCAGCGTGTGTGTGTGTGTGTGTGGTGGGGGGGGGTGAAGCAACCAGTGAACAGAAGGCTGCCACGGTTGCTGTCCTCCCCCCCGCTCCCCCCTGACCCCCACTACTCCCCTCCACCGCCCTTCCCCTCTCCCGCTGCCCCTCCTGCTTCCCCTCTGGCTCTGCCTCCCTCCCCTCCTTCTCGCAACTCCTCCCCCCACCAGCGTCTCTCAGTGTGGGGTGTCAGGTGCGGCTGCAGGCTCAGGCTGATGCAGGGTGTGCGGCTGCAGGCTCGCCCATGTTCACCTACCATGACGCGGCCGCCCTGGAGGACTGCTGCCTGCTGCCGCAGCCCCGGGCAGCCCTGCACCACGCACTCATCAGCCCCAGCGCATACCTGGGCAGCGGCCTCGTGGACGAGTGAGGCGGGGGCTGGGGGCGGGGGCTGAGGGCTGGGGTTTGGGGCAGGGGCGGGGGTCAGGGGCTGGGGGAGGGGGGATGGCAGCAGGGCAGCAGGGCAGGCGCCCAGGGGTAGGCAGGACAGCAGAGGAGGCACAGCTGCATTTGCCCTGCCCCACTCTGCTTGCCTTTTCCTCCCTCCTCCTGCCCTGGCCCTGCCCTAGCCCACCTTGAGCTGCTGCCCGCAGTGCCAACCCGCTGTCCACTGATGTGGAGATCGTGTACCAGCGGCTGCTGGGCCAGGACACGGCCCTGGTACACGCCTGGTTTGACGACTTCTGCGAGGTCATGCTCCAGCAGCCACCCCTGCCCCCAGACAGCCCTGAGGGCAAACCTGGTCAGCAGCCGGGCAAGGCACAGCGGAGGGCGGGCCAGGGGGCAGGGGCTAGGGCCAGGGGTGCGCTGGCGGCAGCAAGTGATAGCGAGGAGGGTGAGGGGGGCAGTGAGGGAGGGGGTGACAGTGACGGGGAGGGGGACAGCAGCAGCGAGGGAGAGCAGGCGGCGGCTAGAGGGGTGAGAGGCGGCAGGGGTGGCAGGGGCGGCAGGGGTGGCAGGGGCAGGGGGTCGGCTGGGAGCAGGGGGCGCGCAGGGACAGCCAGCCACTCCATGGCAAGCAATGGCCCCAAGGCAGGCAAGCAAGCGGCGTCGCAGGTGAGGGGCTCCATCAGCCAGGGGTGGTGAAGGGGTGAAGGGGGATAGAGGGAATGGTGGGGCGTCCAGGTCATGAGGGAGGTAGAGCAGGGGCCACAGACAGCCGCGTGTTCATCTTGCTTTACACATGCCTTGTCTAGCACGGCTGGTCATGGGTCACACCTCAGAACCTGAAAGCAGTCGCGAGCTTTGCTGCTGACCAGCTCGCGACCCGACTCGCCGCATGTCCCGACACTGCACCGGCAGCCCTTCCGGCGCAGGGCTGGCAGGCCATGCCGCACTCCCGCTACGCGCTGTGCTGGTGCTGTGACAGGTCAAGCGTGGGAGCGCGGCTTTGGATGGCGGTGCCGATGACGACCTTCACACCCGGGTGCTGTACTGGGCGGCTCGCTTCAGCCAGGCGGTGGCGGAGCTGGAGCATTTAGGCATCATCCGACCAGCAAAGCGGCGCAAGCAGCAAGCGGTGCAGCGAGTTTTCCACCCGCCCGAAGCTATGCTGGCGACCTTCGGGCTCGCGGATTGAGTTGGCGAGTGGGGCCGCCAATGAGGAATGACGGACATGCTTTTGCACCGACAGAGGGGTTCCAACGACAGTGATCTATTGCACCGAGAGGGCGGGGTGGCAGTGATCTATTGGGGAGGGGATTTCCTGAAAGGCACCAACGGAATGCCTGCGTGCTAGCTCACTGGGTCGCTCTTGGGCCGGTCAAGGCCAGGTCTCTGTTGCCATTAGCTCGCTTTCACCTTCAGATATGTACCTATCCATGATGTACATTGCGTCCGGCCCAGCAGGTTAACGCCGGAGGCGCTTGTGCATTACGACCAAGCACTTACAAATCGACCACAAGGAACTGATGGCTGGGATATGGGCAAGTGTTTAAGGTCGTCTGAAGGGCCTCACATCAGCGCAAGTGAAATCCCCGACAAACCAGCAACCATGCCTACCCTTACAGGCCCCCGATCAGCTCAGCGTGCTGTCTCTAACCCCGAAATACAGGGCTTGATTCAACCCTGTCACACTGCTGCTCTGCCACAGGTTGATAGCAGACGATGGCGGTGTGCAGCGCTTTGCCCACCACAGCTGTCCGGCTGACCTGCCCCCAGTGCCTTACTGCTCACAGCCTGCCTCCTACGCCTATCATGCATGCGGACATGTTCCAGCAGCCACATCAGGCTGCTGTTTAACGCAGTGCATGCCTCTGCACCAGCGCTGTCACCCTCATCAGGCCTGCCTGCTGGCCACAGCCCAGTACTCAGTCCTCGCGGTTGACGGGGTCGAAGTTGGACACGGCTGTGATAGCGAAGGCGATGCCTCCCAGCACAGTGGCGCCCGCCAACAGGGAGTACAGGAAGTTGCGCAGAGAGGGGGTGACGGAGGCCTGGGCCATCAGGGGCGAACCCAGGGCAGCAACGGCAGCGGCCACCACAGCGGCGGGCAGCTGGGTTGCCACTCGCTGCAACTGCTTGGGAGCACTGCACAGGGCAGCCATGATGCAAACAGGCGTACATCCTAAAACAAGATGTGGCACCAGAGCTGTTCAAGGCATCTGCTAAACGCTCCAATGGGGCACCAATGGGGCGGACCTATGCTGGGACTGCGTAAGACTTGAGGCTGCCTTTGCTGCACGACATCGTGATTGCTGCTCGCATTGCTGCATGATCCGAAGTGTTGCCAGGCGACTGTCTCGCACCTGGCGCGAACAACAACTGCCGCCTTCCTGCTAACAGCACGGCTCACTGCAGCACGACCATCAACGTCCCACGGTTAGCTTGTGGGCAGGAGGTGCACCTGGCTTTGCACCAGGGCCGTGCTCAACAAGAGAGCGCACCAATTGATGGAGCGGCTGACTTGCGCAGGGCTGCGCATCCAGGCTGGGAGCGAAGGGTGCAAGATGACAGAGATGCCATTGGACCTGATGACGGGGAAGGACGCTGTGACTGCTCGACCCGGCTAGGATGTGGCCTGAGGAAGTTCAGAGATCTCTGCCTCGGTCACACGTCGCATGGCAGCGGCTGCACGATTACGCAGGCTCAGGAAGTGAACAGGCTCAGGAAGCCCTCCATGCAGCTGGCGATGTCTTTAGCTGCTGCACCTTTCAAGGGCTGGCAATATTACTAGCTGGTTTCTACAGAGCAGAGCTGGGCTAAGCGAGCTCGTGTGTTGGACAATGTAGACCTTAAACTTACACACAGGCATCTGATACATGCTTCGCTGGCACAAGCCTGCTCTACACTCTCGACAAAAGCTACAGGCTTGTAACAAGATATTAGTTGCACTCGACGGCAGGCCCGAACCTTGAGGTTCCGTCCATACAGCTCCGGGTTTGATGTGATGGATACACATTGCTGGAGCACATGGCAAAACACCCACGCAATGACATGGCACCAAGTTCAATTGCTGGATGCACTTCGCAAAAGGCATTAGCACCATCATGATGCCTATACCTGTGTTGGAACCCTGACTCGCGATCAGTGTCACATTGAGCCCCTGCCACACTTGTTCGCGACGCAACTTGACACGCGAAGCAGCAAAATCCAACATTCACCAAATCGAACTGGCAGCACGAGGCCGCCTTCTGTACATTAGATGGGCTGCGGCAGCAGCACAGCAGGGGCGATTTCTCCAAGCGGCGACAGACCCGGCGACAAACTTGCTGCCACTATCTTCGAGGGCGCCGGAGATGGTGCGCCAAGCAGCATTGCCGGTCGTTAAGACGGTGTCCTGTTTCGGACTCGACATGTTGGTCAACTGCAGTTCGCGAAAAGTATACGTTTGACAAGGTGCTGGGGAAGGGGAACTTTGGAGTCGTCCACCTTGTATTCGATAAGAAGACTGGCGAGTCCATGGCCTGCAAGTCCATTTCCAAACGAAAGCTTGTCACCCCAGACGACATTGAAGACGTTAGGCGAGAGGTCCAGATTCTGCTCCACTTGTCTGGACACAAGAATGTGGTGCAGCTGAAAGGCACATATGAAGACAAGAGCTACATCCATTTGGTGATGGAAGTGTGTGAAGGAGGGGAGCTGTTTGACAGGATAGCAGGTTCGTGGCCCCCTTCCCCAGCCCTCAGCCAGACCACATTCCCCACTCGTCATCTTGGTACTGCTCAATGAGCTAAGCATTCCGTCATTTGCATGTTGCTGAAGCTGCTGCACCCTTGGCCCTGGTTTTGGTGCTGCCTAGACTCCTTTGTCAACAACGGGCTTAAGCCTGTGTGCTGTGACCCTGTCCCCACCTGCTGCTGGGCCTGCCATTGTGCAGAGAAGGGTCACTTTAGTGAAAAGTCAGCGGCGGAGGTAATGCGCACCATCGTCAGCGTCGTGAATCACTGCCACACCATGAATGTGATCCACAGGGACCTGAAGCCAGAGAACTTCCTGGTGAGAGGAGCACCGCACCCTTGCCGTGTGCCAGCCCTGCTGCCTTGTCGCCAGCCTGCTCCCTCCCACCTTGCTGCTGTGCTGCACGGTGAGCCAGGCAGCCGCACAGGGCTGTCAGTCACCGCCACCATTATGCGACACAGAGTCTCCTCGCCTGCACCACAGCCAGCCTCCTGCACATGCCCCTGCTACTCCCTTGCTGCTGTGCGCAGCTGACCAGCAAGAAGGACGGGGCCATCCTCAAAGCCACCGACTTTGGGCTGTCACGCTTCTTCAAGGAGGGCCAGCTGCTGGATGAGATCGTGGGGTCTCCATTCTATGTTGCGCCCGAGGCATGTTCACTGCCTCCTGCATGCTCAACCCTGCCCTGCCCTGCCCTCTCGCTACACCCTGCCCTGCCCTCATGCCACACCCTGCTCTGCCCTCATGGCACACCCTGCTCCCTCAGCACAAATTGGGCTGGGGCTTGGAGGTCTGCTACAGCTGCAGGTTCCTTGCGCTGCCAAACCACAGCTTCGGTACAGCCACAGCCTGCAGCTGGGAAGGCAGGGTGTCCGGCTTGGCGCTACTAGGCCAGGCAACCCTGCTCGCCAGCAGCCTCAACAGCGGGTGGGAGGCAGGGCTGGCCCAGGTGCACAAGGCATAGCCAGGGCAGCGCTCTGACCACGAGTCCACATGGCAGCCAGCGCTACCCCTAGGATGCAACGGCTAAGCTTCCTCTCCTTGAACCACCCATCCCAGCCAATACCCCAGCAGCTCTCCTCAGTGGTAGTTGCAGCAACTAGTATGGTCGGATGTCACTGCAGCACCCACTGGCAGCCACTGCAGCAGCAGGTCCTGGCGTCACTGCTTGCCCTTTTCAATCACCCCTACCTGACACATTGGCGGCTCCCTGGCTGGTCAAACTCGTCCACACCTCCACAGCACGACCTGTGTTGGCAGCTCATGGGCTGTTGCTGGTCTGCCTGTCAGCTGTGGCACTTGAAGATCAGCAGTGTTCCTGGCCTGCTTTCCGGTCGCACCAGGTGCTGCGGCGCCAGTACGGCAAGGAGGCTGACATCTGGAGCTGTGGGGTCATCCTGTACATCCTCCTCTGCGGCTGGCCCCCCTTCCACGGGGAGAACACGCAGCAGATCTTCAAGCACATCATGTCACAACCCCTGGACCAGAAGAGTGACCCCTGGCCCCGCATCTCTGATGCAGCCAAGGACTGTGTGCGTCGCATGCTGGCAAGGGACCCCAAGAAGCGTCTCACAGCAGAGCAGGTCAGGCACTTATCACTGGCCAGCCGGCTGTGCCCATCACAGCCTGCCGCAGACTCCCTGCCCTCTCCCTGCCCTCCTCCCCCTGTTTGATCTCAAAACACGACTCACCTCCGCTGGATGCCTTGGGCTGATGCATGGACTGATGTGGCTGCTAGGGTGCAGAGACTGCACTCTGATCTCCTCAATGGCTGCCGTAGGCTGCAGCACTGCCTGTGGGCTACAGCTGGCTGGCTGCAGCAGTGGTGGCAAGCTGCTGGCACCTGCAAGCATGGCAGCAATCACATGTGCACCAGGCACCCACGTCTACCAGGCTGAGAGGTTGGCTGCGACTGTGTGCTGTCCCTCTATCGACCAGCCTTGGTGTGGGGCCTGCTGCTGTGAGCAGGTGCTGAGCCACCCCTGGATGAAGGTCAACGGCGTGGCGCCTGATGAGATGATCCCTGAGGTGCTCACGCGCATGCGCCAGTTCACACAGATGAACAAGCTCAAGAAGGAGGCTCTCAAGGTCAGGCCCAAGTCTGGGGCCCACCAGTGCCTGGCTGACCTGCACTGCTGCCTCTCAGCATGCGGTGATTGCCCGGCATTGTCCATAAGGCAGGGCCGGGGCTAGGGCAGACGCCCAAGTGAGGCATTGTCAGAGGGCGTCAACTTGGAGGGCGACTGGGCCTTCAGCCAGGACAGCTTCCCCTAACCGCCACCACCTAACCCCACCAGCCTCCACTCGACACTGGCAGCAGTGTCAGCAGCTGGTTTGGAGGTTGCGAGTTGGCCCTACCCCAACCCTGTGGCCACACATCCCTGCATGGTGGGCCTGCCTGCCCCAGGTGTTTGCCCGTAGCCTGCCTGCCAACGAGCTGGTGGGCCTGAAGGAGATGTTCCAGGCCATTGACGAGGACAACAGCGGCACCATCAGCGTGGACGAGCTGCGCGAGGGGCTGCGCAAGAAGGGCACCACCCTCGCTCTGCAGGTAACCCCCCTCGCCCTATCTCCCTGACTATCGCTCGCCCTCTCACGCCCTTCTGGTCCTGCATGCTACAGCTTCCCGCTGCTCCATCATGCTGGTACATGCTGCCATCATCACCATCACATGGCATTGCCAACAATGGCGCTGCTGCATACTCAGCACCATGAGCATAAGCACCAGCATCCTGTCGCTCCTAGGTAAGGCAGTCACAGCCTGATTCAATATTCATGCACCTGCTGCCTGCCCTGGCTGTGCAGGAGGTGCAGCGCATCATGGACAACATCGACGTCAATGGGAACAGCCGCATTGACTATGAGGAGTTCCTGGCAGCCACCATGCACATCACCAAGCTGAACAAGGAGGACAACATGATTGAGGCCTTCCGCCACTTTGACAAGGACAACAGCGGCTTCATCACCAAGGACGAAATTATTGTGAGGGTCAGGCAGCACCCCCCAGCGGGCTGCATGGCAGACAAAGGCTCGGTTGGCATGGAATGCAACAGCAGCAGATGCCATCAGGGGCAGAGGGACCACCAGGAGGGCACCTCTGCCACGAGAGCCTCCATGACCACCACCAGGCCATGAGTGCCATGCACCTGTGGGAGATGTTGTCCCCCCCTCCTCTTCATGAGGCAGAACCCTTTCCTCAGCATGTTGGCATTGCCAGGAGCAGGCCCTTCCACCTTCATGCCTGGTGCTAGGAGTAGACGCGCGTGTGCCCTCGTGTGCCATGAGCCACGTCATCATCATCAGCAGCACCAGTACAGGGCATTTGGAACGGGGCAGGGCAGGGAGCGAAGAGTGTGCAACTTTGACCATGATCTTCTCAGGCCCTGGCCTGCTACTGCCTCCCTGCTGCCTCTGCCTCAGACCTGCCTCTGTGCTGCTGGCTGCAGACTGCCTTGCGGGAGGTGGGTGAGGAGCCTGACGAGGTGGAGGTGCAGACCATCATCAAGTCAGTGGACAAGAACGGGGACGGCACCATTGACTACGAGGAGTTCTGTGTCATGTGAGCCAAGCCAGGCACAGCCGTGCAGACCACCTAGGGTAGGGTCAGGTGGGCCCAGGCAGCCTGCAAACCGTGTCAACAGGTGCTTGGTGGTGTGAAGCAGGCAGCTGGGGACCTGGCTGCCCTGGCCTGCAGCTGCAGGGTACTGGCCTGCAGCGTGTCCTGCTGCCAGGCATGCTGGCTTAGTCATGTCCAGCGCTGGCTGCATTGCAGGATGCGCAACAACGACGCGGAGATGCTCCGCACCGCCACCCACGCTCTGAAGTCACGCATGGTGGTGAGTGGGCGCCCGCTCTGGCACTCCAAGGCTGTTACAATAAGGTGGTTCCAGCGGTGCTGTGGCTTCCACGGGGCCACATCGGCCACTGCTACCGCCACATGGCCCTCAGAGGCACCTGTGGTGGCAAAGAGGTGGCTTGCTGGCGAGCCCTACCTCTTCACGCACCCTGCTGCTGCCAGTGCCAAGCAGCCAGGCTTCTCCGGGCACAGCTTTGCTCCCCCAGGCTGCGGGTCAACGAGGAAGAGGGATGCATGCTCCCCTGCTTAGACACTGCAGCTGCTCCTGCCGCCCCCCAGAGTGCCTGACACCAGCCTGGCTGCTGATGCCCTGTGGCCACAGATCGCGCCCAAGATGACCCAGAGCTTCAGCGCAAAGCTGAGGGAGCCGCTGTACGAGGAGGTGTGACAGCCCGCTACCTCACGGCTGCACTGGCAGCCGGCACGCCCCTTGCTGCACTGATGGAGCGCACCGTATCCTCTCAGGGCTGCGGCTGCCTGGCCACAGTGCCGCGCTGGCAAGGCTCTTGCGGCTGTGGTGCTGACCTGCTGCTGGGCAGCTGTGTCACCCAGCGCTGACCCCCTGGGTCATGGCTGTCCCTGGCAAGCTCTGCCAGCGACGCTTGCTCACCAACAAGCATGCTGTTGGGAGGCGACTCCGTTCAACAATAAGCAGTGGAGGGCAGGGCATGCAAAGCACCTCCCGAGTAGGCACCAGGTGGCCTGTTGCCTGCTGTGCCGCTGCACTGGGTTGGCAGCAAGGGCCAAGCGTGAGCACATGCCACATCGATTCCGCGTCATGCAACATGCACTGCACATGCATCTTACTAGTACAGAACAACACTATTACTCCAGCTCAGCATAGCGGCCTAAACAGCTGCAAAGGGCTCTGACCAGGGCAGTGGCAACTGAGCGACATGAAGCTCAGGGTCAGCATCAAAGTCAGGTCAGGGGAGGGCTCAAGTGAGTCCACATGGGAGGGTGCTGAGCTGCAGGGGGGGCGGTCTTGCCTCCGCTGACAGCCTGCTGGTGACAAGGGGTAGGGCACTGGCCTGCTGCCTCTGTCACCTCAGCCCCAGCTTGTATAACTGGTGGGAGGTTACTCTTAGGCAGGCACCTTGGCATGTCTTGCATGCATGTCTTGACATTTGAGTGGGCTGGTTCTGTCACCTCAGCCATCCCAGGCTATAAACACACACACATGCACAGTCTGTGATGCTGAGGCGGTTGGCCACCCACCACGCTTGAACGGATTCAATGGGTTCAGCAGTGTGTGGCCAGGAGCTGTGCACACCCTAGCCCTTGGCAACCAGCAGCACGAGGAAGGTCTGCTGCACGCCCTGCAGCCTGGACACCACCCTAGGCCAGTCCAGCAGCCGCCCCTGCACTGCCCGCCCCCCCAGAGCTCTGCTAGCCCATCGTGCAGGCCTCACACCTGGCGGCCAGCCCCAGGGGCCTGGCAAGCCTTAGGGTTGAGGAGGCTGGCTGCCAAGTATTGGGTGTTGGGTCCCCCCCTGGAGCCATCAGGCGGCTGTGCCGCCTTTACCCTGTATGGGGTGGGTCATGGCTGCCTGTATGGCTGGTCTGACCCTGTCTCTTCATGTGTGCCATGCTTAGCTGTAGGGAACCCAAGTAGGGGGGGTGGTCTTTCCTTCCACTGTACTGTCTCGGATATGAAACCTTAGTATGATTGTTATTGTGCATTATTGAGCTAATGCTGTGCTGCTCGTCATGCGCACAAAGGTTTGCAACAGGGTTTCCAACTTCTATTGTCATGCACCTCCATAGCCATGAGCCAAGTTGCTTAGCACCCGGTTGATGTGTAAGCTAAGTAAGCATGGAACTGACGGTTAGGCATTTTAGGGTGGATGGACAGCGACAAGAGGTCCTCTTTCTAGCTAAGAACACAGAAACATAGCTCTGCAAGGCCTGGGAAGCACCTAGCAGCAACTATCAGTTGCTTGTCATGGCCCAGCTAGGGAAGGGTAGGGTGTCCTTGTAGACAAAAAACATGTTGCTTGCTCAGTTCATGCTCTCCTTGGGTGTTTAATGTATCCTGGTGTCCTGGAAATGGGGACTGCGGCTCCTAGCACAGAACACAGCTGAGGCTGGCGCACGGGTCCGCAGCTCTATAGGCCACGTCTGTCAACAAGTTCTTGGACGAACCCTTACGAAAACTTGGACAACCGCACAACCGTTCATGTTGTGCGCCTCTCCGTGCGACTGTTTGGCCTCCTGTGGCCTGGCAGGAACCGTGTCGACGAGGAAACGGACAAATTGCGCAAGCAGAGCGGCACCTGCCCCAGGGCCGAGCTGCAGACATTGCTACACCGGATAGCCGCATAACCGACTGTGCGTAGTGCAGTCGCTACCCTTGCGACTCAGAAGCTTGGGGCGTGCACCTGCCCAAACGCACCGCGCTGCCATGGCATCCGGTGCCATGCCCATCATTGCCCTCGCGCCCAACACGATGCTGAACAACGGTCGGTATCGAATCGAGCGCGAGCTGAACCGTGAGTGGCCGAGACTATCTCAGCCTTGGACGACGGTACGCGCTGCATGTGGCTTGCCGTTTATGCAATGCTGCCAGCCGCCACGCGACCACATCTGCCTGTGTTGAGGGGCAAGACGCCCTGCCTTGCGCACACAGTACATTGGGTTTCTGCATAGAAGCCACGGAACCTGGGGCGACGGCAGTCCATACTGCATTGACGGCTCGGCGTCTCCAGCTCCAGCAGCACGCAGCCGGCGTACGACTTATTTGCTCTCCGTCCCCCGCACAGCCCTATCAGCAGCGCTCCTGCTATTTTCAACCCTGCAGCCCTCCCGCTGGATGCTCAGCCGTTTCATCTGTGCCCTGTTTTGCGATGTACGGCCCGGGTTGCGGGCCGCATCCGGGTGCTACCCTCCTGGTTCCGACTCTCCGGCCCGGCTCCTTTCATACACCACCAATTTCAACATCAACACCTTCACCTACTTTCCCCCCGGTCTCTTGTTGCAACCGAACAAAGCTAATCCCACACCGTCTCATGCTTCAGGTGGAGGCACCGCAGTGGTGTACGCAGCCGAAGACCAGACCACGCACCAATACGTGGCCCTGAAGGTACCCTGTGCACTGCCAAGCAGCTGAGCCGGTCAGCGGCCAGCCAGCAGCCAGCGGCAGTCAGGGGTGGCACTATGGTGATGCCGTCACAAGAGGCTGAAGCCAGCTGAGAGCATGCTGCACCTGGGGCCTCAGCAGGGATTGTGACCCGCATCCTCCCCTCCCCCCTGCCTTCCTCCCCATCCCTCCCTCCCTCCCCCCTGCCTTCCTCCCCATCCCTCCCCGCCCCTCCCTCCAATCCTCCCCCTCCCTCCCCTCTCCTCCAAGGACTAGTTAGTGAAGTGAGAGGTGGAGGTGTGTCGGGTGCGGCAGCAAGGCCCGACCCTGAGGCCTGCACCTGCCAGCCTGTCGGCCAGCCTTGCACCTCATAGGGCAGGGTGAGCCCCTTGGTCAGCAGGCAGCAGCCCGGGCCACCTCCTCCCGCTGCCTCACAGCCTTCTGGAGGGGGGGATAGGGGCCGCTAGCCTGCCTCCAACCGGCCTGCTGCCAATGCCATGTCCTGGTGTCAGCGTAAGGATCAGGCCGCAGGCACAGCGTGAGGGGGAGGCACCCAGCCCTCCACGCTTGCTCTGGGCTGCCTGGCTGGCCTGCCCAGGCACCTGTCACCTGGCTGTGCTTCCGTGCTCACCCTCACCCTCACCCTCACCCCTGGTCTCAGCTCCAGCCCCTGCCTTATCTAGTCGGGACCTGCCCTGCCCACCCCTGACCAGCCTACCTGCTGCTGCTGCTGCTGCGTCCCCTGAGCAGGTCATGAACGGCCCGGACCAGGTGCCGGTCAAGGTGGTGAAGCGAGAGATTGCGTTCAGCGCAGCAGCCCGGCATGACAACATTGTGCGGCTGCTGGACGTGTTTGCTGAGAAGGCGCAGCTGATCATCGTGGTGGGTGGCAGCTGCTGCTGTTGGCGGGTGCTTTGCCTGGACCGGGGGGGGGGGCAGCCTGCCCTGACTGGTAGATGCTGTCATCCAGTGGGGAGGGGGAAGGGGAGGGGGAGGGGGAGGGGGAGGGGGAGGGGGAGGGGGAGGGGGAGGGGGAGGGGGAGGGGGAGGGGGAGGGGGAGGGGGAGGGGGAGGGGGAGGGGGAGGGGGAGGGGGAGGGGGAGGGGGAGGGGGAGGGGGAGGGGGAGGGGGAGGGGGAGGGGGAGGGGGAGGGGGAGGGGGAGGGGGAGGGGGAGGGGGAGGGGGAGGGGCCTGATTGAGACCGCCCCTGAGCCTCACGGGCCCCTCACCTCACGTCTGCTGCTGCGCACCCACAGCCCTTCAGGTTCAGGGTGAAGGCGCGTCAGTGTTTGCTGAGCTGAGCGTCAAGGTGCCACACTGCCCTGCCCTGCACATGAACAGCTGCCTCAGGGCCGGGTGGTGAGGCCTGGCTGCGGGGGGCCTCACCCTGCCCCTTGGCACTGCCGACAGACCTGCCCCAGGGCCCTCAGGGGCAGTGCCTGCCTCTGTTGACTGCTGCCAGGGGCACTGCCTCGATGTGCTCCCGCTGCCACCGGCCGCCGTTTGCTGTGGTGTGGCGCCGCCGCCGCCTGCCAGGCTCCTGCCCCTCCTGCTCCTGAGCTCAGCCGTTGCTGCTGCCGCCCCGCAGTGGGAGCTCATCAGCGGGCCCGACCTGCTGGACCTGCTGAATGAGCACGAGGGGCGCATGCCTGAGCCTATGGCGGCGTTCTTTTTCTGCCAGCTGCTGCAGGCAGTAAGAGGGAAGGGAGGGCGGGGAGGGGCGTCCCCTGGGGGGATGGTCAGGACCAGGTGCTCTTACTCAGCATCCTACCCATTACACTCCTTGACTTACCCACCCACCCAGCCGCCTTTGTTGATATCCCGCCTGCCTTCTTCCCTTCTTGCCTCCTCATGTGCTATTGTTGCGAGTTGCACCCTAACTGCCTAACTGCCTAACTGCCTAACTGCCTAACTGCCTAGCTGCCTGACTGGTTGCCTTCTTCACATTCAGCACCACATGCCTGTCCCATGCCGAACACAGTGCCTCTAACGCCTGCCGTGCCCCAACAATCGTGGCACCGTGGCATCTTTGGCCAAAAGCCTGTGCCAATGCCTGCCAATGCCTGCCCGTCCACCCAGCTGCTGCCCAGGCCAGCCAGCTGCTGGACCGCCCGTGCCTCCAGTGTCCGCCCCCCTGCCTGCCCCAGGTGATGTTCATGCACAACAACGGCTTCTGCCACCGCGACATCAAGCCTGAGAACTGCATGGTGCAGCGCGCCTCACACCAGCTCAAGGTGCGGCCAGGCAGCCAGGGCATGACCAGGTGGGCTGGGGTGAGCGCTGGGGGGCCTCACATGACAGCCATCCCTGCTGCAGGGCGTTAGGAAAGCAGCTCAACAAGCCTGCAGCGCAGCAGCAGCAGCAGGAGGCAGGCGGAGCAGCAGCAGGCAGCAGCAGCAGGCAGGTGGCAGAATCTGGCCGGCGCTAGACTAGGTTCGGGGCAGGCCTGAGTGAGCAGCTGGGGTGGCCTGTGGCCCCAGCCAGCCCCCCTCCCCCCCTGGCTGTGCCCTGGCTGCCGCAGCTGATTGACTTTGGGCTGTCAAAGCACCTGGAGAGCGCCCGCACGCTGGGGGTGGGCACACCGGACTACCTCAGCCCGGAGATGCTGCAGGTCAGGGGCGCTGCAGCGGGCGGGGGAAGGGGGTTGTGGGGGGTGGCTGGGGAAGGGTGGCTTGGGGGCCATATGGCTGGGAGGCGGTGAGGGGGCGGGGGGAGGACAGCAGCAGGGGGGTCCAGGGGGCTGCTGGCTGCTGTGGCCTGCCTGGGTGGGCGCCCCTTGCCCTGCGGCCTGTCCCCTGCATCCTTCGCTTGCATGGTGTGTGACCATGGGAGGGGCTGTGTGACCCAATGTGTGACGTGGGGCAGTGGCAGGTGTGACTGCACATGTGACCTACTGCTCACATTGGTCAGGTGTGGACCAACACGTCCGGTGTGCCTGTGCCGTATGATGCGCGGGCAGTGGACGCCTGGGCCATGGGGGTGCTGATGTACCTGCTCATCACCGGCAAGTACCCTTTCGAGGTCAGTGCGGGCTGGAGGCGGGGGCGAGGGCTAGGGGCGGGGTTAGGGATTAGGGGCAGGGCTGGGCTAGGGGCCGCAGTGCATGAGCGTCAGTGGCAGCCAAGCTGTCCCCTGCCGGGGTCTGTTGAGTAGTAGTGGGGTGAGGGGTGTAAGGCCGCATGACTCAGACGCAGCTAGTGAGCGGATATCAAGACGCAGGTATGCAGGAGCGCATACGCCGATGGCGAGCAGATATGAACGCAGACTTTTGAGTCGCCGCCTGCTGCCCCTAACCCTAGCCAAGCCTCATCTTAAGTGGCTGCGGTCCCGCTGCTGCGCCTTAGGGTTCATGACTTCCCCACACAACTGGACGCTTCTGTTGTTTTGTCTGCTCTGTTGTCACCATTTGATTAGGTAGTGCTCTCAGCTGCTGGGCTGCTGAAGAGTGATCGCATGCATTGAGAAGTATGGGGAGTGACCTTTAGAATGTGTGACGCCGGAATGCAGGACCCCGGGCACCCCAACAACCTGGCCCACACCATCCACAACGTGCTGGCAGGGCGCATGCGGCCCTTCCCTGACCACATGAGCGGCGGCTGCCGCAGCCTCATCACGGGCCTGCTGCGCACTGACCCGCACCAGCGCACCTCCCTGCAGGTCAGGGGCAGGTCAGGGGCAGGCCAGGGGCAGGTCAGGGGCTCCGCCTGCAGCTCAGGGGGTGATGGCCAGGGCCACGCCAGGGCCAGGCCACTGCCTGCACTCTGTCACACTGTCTCACCCTCATGGTGAAAAATGTCTTCAAATGTCACTTGTCTGTGACAGTGGGAGCTGCAGTCACTCTAAGTCCGCCCACACCCTCTCCTCCTGCCCTGCTTTGTGCAGGCTATGGCTTTTGACCCGTGGCTCATGCAGCATGCTCGCAACCATGCGTTGGCAGTTGGTCGGTTAGACCTGTTGGAGCCCCTGATGGCCATTGGGCTGCATGGGGGGGGCGAGTACGGCGCTGCTGCCCCTGCTGGTGGTGTGGAGGACAGCCAGACAAGCAGCAGAGCGACGAGCAGCGGAGGTGGGAAGGGATCACCCCTGACCCTCCTCAACGCACACTCCTGCCACCACTCCCAGCAGCAGCAGCAGCAGCAGCAGCAGCAGGAGCAGGGGGGATACCTCTACCCTACCCAGGCAGACCAGGCCAGCTGTCATGCAAGGGGGTGTGGCAGCAGGTGTGACCTGCACGTGCACATTGCCTGCTCAGGCACTCTCCCTGTGCTCACCAGCTGACTAGGGAGGCCATGAACTGCAGGCCTGGGCAGGGAGCTGTGACCCTGCTGCTGCTGCCCCCCCTGCTGCTGCTGCCCCCCCTGCAGGTGCCTACAGCCCCTACCCAGGCAGCACACCCCCTCCCCCTCCTCCACCCCTACAGCCGCAGCAGCCCCCGCCGCCATCGCAGCAGCAGCAGGCGGCATTGCAGCCCTCCCCCTACCACGCCAACAGCCCCTTGGCCTCTGAGCCTCAGGACAGCCCTAGGGAGGGGGCTATGGGGCGCATGGGCAGCGGGGGGGGCTCAGGCCCTCTGCCCAGCACCTGGGGGGGCAGCGGGCATGAGGGTCAGGCAGCCCCGGCCGCAAAGAGCTCACGCTCTGCACTGGCCAAGATGCGCGAGTACTTCAAGCGCAAACTGGACGGTGGCAGTGCGGCTCCAGGGGGGACGCCGGGGTACCATGCAGGCCAGGGGGTGGCTGCCATGCAGCATTGAGGCGCATGGAGCTGTAGGGAGTGATGTGGTGTGGCCGGTGTCGGAGCTGCCAGCTCGGCTGACCTGGCAGTAGTAGGGGAGCAGGTAGCACCAGTGGAGTCAGGCTGCAGGGTGGCTGCATGGCTGGTGCTGAGTCATGATGGCTGGTGCGGTGTGCCAGAGGCCAGTCAGTCCATCCCTTACCTCCGCCTCCTCACCCTACCCTGCCCCCTATGCCATGGTGTGGGTTAGAGCTAGCTGCTGCTGCTGCTGCCAGGGGGGTGCAGGAGAGTTGGGGCAGGGGTGGGGTGCCTGGGAGAAGCACCCGCTCGGTTGCCTGCCCTGCCTGGCAGCTTGGCTGCGCGGTCACCATTCCTTGTTATCCAGGGTGGGTGTCAGGGAGCAGGCCCCACCCCCTGCAACCAGAAGCTCCTCCCTTGGTGCACGCCAGCGCTGCCTGAGTCGTCTCCGCCTTCTTCTTCTGCTGCTTGTTCTGTGGGGCGCTGGGGCCGGTGCCAAACACCTTGTCGACCTCCTTGTCAACCACCTTGCCAACCACCTCTCACTCCCTGCTACCCTCCCAGCAGCAGCAGCAGCAGCAGCAGCAGCAGGCGGCTGTGTGGGGTGCTGTGTGGTGGTGTTGCCTGGCTCACCTGGACCTATGGTCATGCCTTGCATGCACCTGCCAGGCGCTGGAGTTGGTGCAAGGTTGCAGGGGCAGCGGCAGGGGAGCGCTGACCGCTGAGCCTGAGGGTCTGGGGGGTGAGGAGGCGGCGGCAGGGCCAATGCTTTAGAGGCCATTGCCTCATGTCTGCTGAGGCATGGCTGGGGTGGGGAGGGGAGGGGAGGGGGGGGTGGACGGGGGCGTGGTGCTTGCATGAGAGAGATGCTAGTGAGGTGCCAAGGCAACTGCAACTGAGTTGCCATGACCACACACTGAGCCAGGCCAGGGTGATGAGTTGTGTTGAGTTGTTGACGTCGTACGGGGCCAGTGCTGCATCCCAGTCGACCGCCCTGGAGCCTGACTGACCTGTGCCTCCTGTTGTGTCGAATTGTTGACGTGGTATGGGGCAAGTGCTGCATCCCAGTCTGACTGGCCTGTGCCTCCAGGGGAGCGCAACACTGGTCATCAGCTTCGCAAACTTTGCTGTACTTTGGCTTGAGGGTGTTTCCCCTCAAATGCAAGCTATCTTGCTGGCAAGGGGTTGCCGGCCACCCTCACCGGCCACACCCCAAACTCTGTTTGTTGTAAGAGGTTGAGGTGCTCTGCTTGGAGGTGATGATGATGTGGCTTACACCGCTTAAGCCGTCAGCCGTTAGGCTGCTAGGCCGCCCTCCCCCTCTAGGGGTTCGGGACTTTCTGTAACGCATTTCATAGCAAGGTGCACAAACAAAGGTGCACATGGGCTCAACATGAAGTCATGCAAGTTCTCATTATTGTTCTGTAAAGTCATGGCAAACTCCGGCTGCTCCCTGATGGAACTCGTGGCAGTGCACTCAAAGATGAAATGCATGGCGTCATCCACTACCCCCTCTGTGCATCTGGTGCATGTGCGATCAATGAAAGTTACCCCCTCAAACCGAGCCTTCTCCACCCCCAGACCGCTGTTGCCTAACCTGAACCTAGTCAAGCTCGTGCGAACTTCTGTAGAGAGCTGTCTGTTCAGTAGGTGTGGTGCCATGTGATTGATGCCAATGCCGTCCCCATGCTTGAACCATGCAGCATACGAGCATCTCTCCCGATGCACCGTCTCAGGCAGTCTAGGGTCTCCTTCAAACCCAACCCAACGCCTCCCCCACCTCTCGAGCCACTTGACTTCCATAGCCTTGGTGCCTAGGACCATGTCCGGGCTCAGGGTAAACTCTGCTTGGAGGTGAAAAGTCAGTGCCATTTAGTTGCGGGATCAATCCTCATCGCTCTCGTTGCCTCATAGCTGCATCCCTGCTGCCCAGTACATCGGGTCGCATACAGCGAGCAATGCCTCGTAGCCCTCCCAGCGAAACAGCGTGCTAGCCATACGGCAGGTAGCGGGCCAAAATGAGACTGCGCCTCAGGCCTAAAGCAGAAAAATAGCAGAAGAACTGTTACACACTGTTGCCCCTTACAAAGGGGATGTGTGTGCGCTAGAGTGTGCATAGGGTAGGGATTTAGCGAATAGGTTAGTGGTACAGTCCCGACTCCTAGGTTAGGGACACACACCGGTCTCTCGCTGCTGTGGAGGAGTGTAGGGGCTCCACAGGAGAATAGGGACCGGGCGGCACCAGCGGCAGCGATAGTGACATGTGCATCAAGCCATGAGTCAAACAATTCGACTGCCCCTTACAGAGGGGATGTGATCTATCAGTGATGTGATCTACTGTCATACAGGTAGGTGTATGGCAGGCCTGTTACACCGATTAGAGCTGTGCACCCAGTCCCCAGCAAGTGCACTGCAGTGAACCCGCACCGTGTCTAGAACCACCTGAGCCAGGCAAGGTGGCCATCCAGCCTGGCACTAGAGGGTTTGACTCCTTCACCATCCCTGACAAATGAGAAAACACGCAGCAATGGGTACATTAGTGGTGCTGCCAATACCAACAACCCTGACATATACTCTGTCACACTGTCAGCACTGATAAAGCAGGTGCACATGGTGGTGGTGATGGCGGCTGCGACGCCAGACCTGTTGCAAGCGATGCTGCTGTGGCTGATGCTGCATGTCAACGTGTCCGCCATGCCACCAGTCAGCAGATGAGGCAGCAGGCGACCCCAGTCTGCCAGTGGTCAACACAGTTTGTCAGCCCAGCCCCATTGTTGTTCAAGGCCAAGGAAGGCAGCATACGAGCGTGGCCCACCCCTTGCACGGTCCAATAGGGTGTTGGTCAAGCAAAACCCGGGTGCCTTGGAGATGTACATGCAGGCGCGCACAGCGCTGCTTCACAGGGCTTACAATAAATAGATGTCTTGGGCCGTTGCTGGCCGCTGACGCTTGCTGAGGCTGGTGCAAGGGGTCGCAGTGGGCAGCCCCCAGGCAAGGGGGGGCCAGGAGCGGCAAGGAAGAGGATGAAGGGCATGAGGCCCTTAGTGGGAAGGATCGCATGGGCAGGCCATGAGGGGAGGGAGGGACAAGGGGGAGGTGGTGCATCAGGCGGCATGGTGAGGCACAGCTCTGAGCAGCAGGGCGGACCCTGACCCACCCTAGCCACCACCCCTAACCTCTGTAGCCTCGCAGCCATCATGCTGCGCCTAGGATGATGTGGCCTGTGGGCCTGAGCTGCCTGCACTCCGGCTGCCTGGCCTGCTGCGCCAGCTGGAGCGGGTGGCCAGGCTGCAGGGGGCGGACAGCCTGCCGGGAGGAGGTGGGTGAGGCGGGCAGGGACCAGCGCCTGGGGGGTGGGGGCGCTGGGCCCCCCTCAGCATCAGAGCTGGCCGCAGTGGCACAGTGTGGGGCTAGGGAGCGTGGGGGTGATGCGGGGGGGGCTGCAGGGGCATGAGATGGCGGGGGGGAGCAGGAGGCCAGGGAGGGCTGCCCCTGGACACAGTCGGCCAGGGGGGGCGGCGCTGCTGTCAGCGCCCGGCAAGAGGGGTTCAGGGGCTGAGGTGAGTTTGGGGGCGAGGAGGGAGGCTGCGGGCACTGCTTGGTAAACAGCGGTTGAAGGCTGCCTGGGGCGCTCCAGCTGCTGCCAAGACAGGTGTTGGCGCGCACAAGGGGCTGGCCAGGGGAGCCCCCTCCCTGCCCCGCCTGCTGCTGCTGCTGCTGTGAGGGCGCCTGCCCCCCCTGCTGTAGCTGTAGCTGACTCCCAGGCAAGGCCAGAGCCTTCCCCCAGCACTCCCTCAGCCGCCCCGCCTCCCTCCACTGTCCCCCGCTGCACACCCGCTGGCCCCCCGGCCCTGCGCCTCCTGCCTGCCCCTCACCGCGCCCGCCACTCCCCCAGCACTGCCACCCCCGCTCCCCTGCTCCCTCCCTGCTGCCCTGAGCCAGTGCCCTCAGCCCCGTGTCCTCAGGCCAGCTTCTCGCCAGCTTCCACACCGCTGGCTGGTTGCGGGCGCTGCAGGGCGGCAGGCCAGCCGCAGGTGAGGGGGCGGGCGTGCGCAACAGCCTGGCTGGCAGGCTGGGGGGACTGCTGTAGCTGGCACCAGACGTCTGGGTGGGTGGCGAGGTGGGAGCAGCAGGGGGGAGGGGTCTGGCCGCAGGGGCCGTCAGGCTTCCCCCCCAGCCTGCCAGTGACCCCCCCTGCTCGCCACTGCTGCCAGAGGTTGAGCCGCCAGCTGAGGGGGGCGGGGTGGGTGGCTGCTGGTAGCTTGGGGGTGTGGGGGGTGCGCCTGGTGCCCAGGGCCAGGTGGCTGAGAGGGGGCCGGAGCCCCATGGGGCCAAGGGGGCCGCTGGCGTGGTGTCCAGTCCGCCCAGCTCCTCACTGCCCGGCCCCTCCTCCCCCTCTGCCTGGTTCATGGCCAGGTAGCCTATCAGCTCCTCCATCTGCAGGGCCAGGGGACGAGCGGGGTGAGAGCCCATGATGTGGGGTGACCCGCACTCAGGCTAACATCCAGGCAGCAGGCAGGCAGGTAAGCGGCTGGGCAAGCACTTGAGGAGGCTGGCTGCGGTAGGGGTCAGCAGTCCCCAGCCCCGCACCTGGCCGTGTTCGTACTGCAGCCCGGCCACCAGGCGCTGCAGCTCCCCCCGCTCCCGCATCAGGCTGTCCACCTGCAGGCCACAGCCAGGCAGCAGGCAGGGGGTGCGGGGCAGGCAGGGCTGGCTGCCACTGGCCCCTCCAACACCTGCAGGCTGGCCTCACAGCACGCTGCCAGGGGCTGCAGCGCCACCTTGAGCTCACGCAGGCCTGGCCCCTCCCAGCTGTCCAGCTGCACTGACCTGGGCCAGCAGCAGCTCCACCAGCGGGTCCCCTCCAGCCAGCAGGTCAGCCACAGTCCCCGCCTCCGCAGCCCCCGGCCCCTGCCCTGACGCCAGTGGCTGTGCCGCCTCCGCCTCAGCTCCTGCTGGCCGGCCTGCCGCGGCTGCCTGGAGCGCCCCAGCTGCCAGGCTGGCCCCAGCCAGCGCGCCTGCAGCCTCTTCCAGGCTGCCCGGCTGCTGCGCCTCGTCTGTTGCGCACCGACTGCCTAGCGCGCTGGCCATGCCCTGCTGCAGCCGCTTCAGACAGGATTCAGCGGAAGAGGCCAGCTGCACACGCCCCTCCTCCCCCACACCTTCCTCCTTATCCGCATCCAACCCCATACCAGCTAGGCTGTCCACCTCCCCTCCCTCCCCGTCCCTCTCGCCTGCCCACAGCCTGTTGTCCTGGCTGTTGGGGCCTGGGCGCATGCTGCCAGCAGCCTGTGTTGCTGCTGCCTCCAAGGCGGCTGCGTGGCTGCGCAGCATGTGCTGCAACAGCATGCGCTGGCGCTGGTGGCGGGTGGGGGCCGTGAAGGGGTGCAGGGCTGCAGGGTCGTGGTGCCGGGCGTGGCTGGGTGAGGCATGGAGGGAGGAGTAGGCAGTGGGGGCTGAGGGGTGGCTCCTGGGTGCCAACACGGCACAGGCGCCCAGCAGGTAGTCCGCCACGGCCAGGGAGGTGTGGGTGGGGTCCAGAGCTGGCCGGGTCGGGTGGGGCTCAGTGCAGCAGGCAGCACGGCCCGTCACTGACCCTAGCCCTACATCACTGCAGCTGCGGTGCACGAGGTGGTGCAAGCGCGGGAGGTGGCTGGGGTGCAGTGAGTGGGAGTGGCGGTGGCGGCTGCAAGGGCAGGGTGTGTATGCTTCAGGGGGATGGTGAGCATCAGTTGTCAGCGCCAGAGACCTGAGAGCCTCTGTCACGGGGCTGTAGCCAGGCAAGGCTGCAGCTGCGGCTGCGTGCGCTTGCAGCTGTCTGTTGCGGAACTCCTCAAGCTTTAGGCGGCCAGCCTGCCTGAAAATGACTTGTTCAAGGCTATCTGACTTCCTGGCGCCCTGCAGAGATTCATCAGACAGATGTGGGTATGATGCATGCTTCGATGCATGCTTCAGTACTTGTAGACGTGTACTCATGGGCTACGTGGCCGAGTCTAGGCGCTGCATCTAGCTGATTTGCACCTGGTAGGACTGTTGGAGCTGTTGCAGCTGCTGCACCTCGCGGGAGGTTGACTGCGCTGTATTGCTCGGGTCGGCGTCACGCAGCGTCCTTAACAGGCTTGCGAGCATACCGGGCGCATCGGTCAGGCCACACAGGGGGTGGTGTGCCTTCGCGAATAGCCACGTTAACCGTACTTAACTAACTGACAAACGAGCAAAAACACTGGGTAGCCTGAACGGGGAAACCTCGTTTGTGCACACCATGTCCAGCATTAGACGCAAGCTGAAGAACAAGAAGCCCCCGGAGGGATGGGAGTTGATTGAGGAGGTGCGACCAGGACAGGACGGCGCGAGCCTGGGGGCTTCAATGCATGCGGAGCACACGCCTGTGCGGGGTCCCTGCTCCTCAGGTCATTGAGGACTTTGAGCAGCAGATGAAGGAAGCTGTCAATGAGGAGCAGGACGGCAAGCGTAAGGCCGAGCTTACCTGGAAGATTCACCGTTTGCATTGGGAGAAAAACAGGTTCATATACGATCTCATGTACCAAAGAAAAGTCATGCCCAAGGAGCTGGTGAGCAGCATCAATGCATCGATCAGACAACTTCATGTAGCCTGCAAGCAAGGCTGACATACACCTGAATGCATCGTGGTAGTGAATGCTGCCATGCAGTACGAGTACCTGGTCAGAGAGAAGATTGCAGATGGGGCACTCATTTCAAAATGGCGGAAGCCGGGTTATGAGATTGTTTGCTCCATGCTTGCAATACAAAAGGTTAGACCCTGGACGGCTTTGAGTTTTCAGCACAAGCTGTGCCTAGCTTGCTATGATATGCGCAGCCCTGTGCCACACACTAGGATTTGACCTCTCTGCAGTAGCCCATGATGGGGCCAGCAGCAGCCGCAAGCAGCAGGAGCCAGCAGCAACAGCCGGCAGCCAGCTGCAGCCAGCAGCGACCGGCAGCAGCCAGCAGGCAGCTGCAGCTAGCAGTAGCAGTAACCAGGTGTTGCAGGTAGTGCATTGTTAAGGCATGGGTTCCTGATGCATGGCGTGTGAGAGGCACTCGCCTCTGCCCAGATGTTCGGCAAGGCATGGCATCCACAGTGTAGCACGCAGCAAGCACCTACACACGCTGCACATGTGCCGCACTGCCAGGCAGCGTCTGGAATGTCAATGCTACAGCTTAGAAGCAGGCCGTAGCTGTGCACTGCACAATGGGTACTTGGCAGTGAGGCAATGTCACAGAGTGCATCACAGGGCGTCACACTCGTTGAACCCACTGTTGATTGCCTAGACAGGACATGTGCACAGACCTACCCTTGCCCTGTCTGCCTGACTACCGAGTGCCACCAAGAGTGACCAACCCGTCACTGCGCCATGGCTGCAGGGCAACCACAACTTTGGCACCACCTCGCACTGTCGTGTTCCCCTAGCGCTTCGTGGCGCCCAGCAGCGCATCACCCCGGATGTCCAGACTGGCTGCGTGTCTTGTGCCTCTGGTGACGGGCGGTTCGGCGGTCCTGTGTGGTGGAACACGCCGCTTGAGGAGGACAGCAAGGAAGGCGAGGCAGAGAACCGAACCGTATACCAGCAGCGGGGTGCGGAGGGCGGCGGTCGGGGGCCGAGCGGCTCTGGGGAGGGCCCCCGGTATGTGGCCGGTCGGAAGCGCGCGCCGGGAGAAGCCGGAGACTACGAGGACGAGGACGAGATGCCAGAGGAAGTGAAGCGGCGGCTAGTGGCGTTGCAGGGTGGCACGCGGCTGGACTAATAAAAGACCTGGGTCGGGCGGCAATTGTTTAGGGCGGGAGCGGACGGACAGGGGCAGTGCTTGGCTCATGACTTCAAATGCCGTGACATCACAGAACAGTTCCTATGGCTCTGGGCGCGTGTAGCACTTACACACTGTACTCATCAGTGAGGATCTGCCAAATGCAACACCTACCTAGGGTTAGCGCAGGGCAAGCTGCTTATCGCACAGTAAGAGCCACACAGCAGTGGGACAGAAACTGTGCAGCCGGTAGCACCGAGTCTCATATGGCAGCCCCTAGAATGAAATGAAGTCACGCAAGTGTTTCAGGTTCGGGTAAAGTCCAGGCTGAACAGGGACTGCAATGCGGCATTGAACACGCAGCGCCTTGGGGAGCGCAGGTAGCGCCCATTGGAACTGTGCTGGTGGCAAGAGCAGGCAGCTCTGCCAGCCAAAGTCAAGGAGTACCCTGGCCTGGGGTACAAGCGGCTGCGAGACCGGCCACCCAAGGCCCAGCAGCAGCAGCCAGCTGTGGCACAGTAGTGTGTGTTCCCCTTCAAGCTGCCATCAGCTTACAGTAATAGTGTAGGTGGTAGGCGCTCGTGCCATGTGCCATGTGCATGGGAACATAATTACACACAGCCCCATAACACCATCCACAGTGGCCCTCAAGGTACCTAGTATTCCTTAGTGGTCCGACTCTAATGCAGGCCCTATTGAGTTTAACCGTCGCTAGGCCTGAGCACCAACAGTGTGCAAACTGCGGCCCCGTGTTCATCGTGGCAGTGTCAGGGCCCTCAGCAACAAGCGTGGTGCAGCGATGTAGCAGGCCTTCTCAGTCCCTAACCACTGTTGCAATACCTCACCCGCAGGAGGTAGAGGGCCGACTTACAGTCCCAGTCAGCCCACCTTTCAAGCAGTCCAAAGGTGACCTGGCTCACCCACACAGCAGTGGATCTGTGACTGTGTAGGCAGTACTACTAAATACAGCTTTTTGGCCACCGTTGCCAAACTAGGATACTATGGTTGAGGAACCCCAGCTGCTGACAGCGACCTGTCCAGGGCTTGGCAGATCAACTTGGATGTGCAACCAACACCAGAAACGTGCACCAGGATGGATAGCCGCATGCGGTTACACATTGCCTTTGGCTAAAGATCAAGCCTTTATGTACAGAAGACAGATGACTCAATTAAGAAAGCGGCCCAACATGGGCCATGCATCATGCAGTAGTTTGCCAGTAGAAGTCACTCAAGGGTGGCCTAGCCGTAGCTGTAAATCACTGGTGCAAGTTCTGATCCTGTTCTATGTGCAGGCACGCTCCAAATGACGGCCCCTGCGGTTTCTTCTTCAAAGCCTGAGTGGCTGCTCACCCCACAATGCACGCAATCTGCCATGCATGGGGGCACATCCTGGGGACGGCGTTGCATGGCGCAGGATGCACCTCAAATCCTCATCCCTCATCCCTCAATCCTGCCACACACACTAAACCATTTACAGCAGCAAGCTGGCTGCTGCCATGGCCATGGTTGCAGCAAGCCACATAGGCATGGAGGAGGAGGAGGCGGCGGCTGTCACGGGGGCGGGTGCAGGGCTGGTGGTGCCTGGGGCCCCAACGGCAGGGGAGAGGCCGCCGCTGGTGGTGGGGCTGGTGGCAGGGGTGGTGCTGCCCCCTGAGGAGCCCCCAGTCATGCCACCAGGCCTCTGCAGCCAGTAGGAAGCGGGAGGAGTGGTGGAGGCAGGGCAGGGCAGCAGGCAGAGCGGCAGGCAGCGCAGCAGGCAGAGCAGGGGCAGCATCCAAGGCAAGGCAGCAGGCAGGGCAGCAGCCCCTCTTGTACGCCCAGCCCCTGCCAGCAGCCAGCCAGCTGAGATCTCTGGGCACCCAGAAATGACATCAGGCCCGAGTGCCGGGTGCAAGTGCTGGGAGTATGAAGGCTGGATGGTGGAGGCTGGACGGCTGTGTTGATGGTTGGAGTGCAGCGTGGCCCAGGGAGGTGAGGGGACCAGTGCACTAGCACCACCGCCACTCAGCGGGTTAGGGTTAGGGTTAGGGTTAGGGTCAGCGTGGCCTAGGGAGGTGAGGCCACCGTCACTGAGCAGGTACATACAGTGCATGGGTGATAGCGGCCATGCAGGCTGCCTGTGACAGCCTCCCCTGGCTGCCAGCTTGTGGGCTGCGCTGCCTCTTGCAGCGCCGATGCTGCTTTGACTCACGGTGCTGTTGATGGCGCCGGTGACGTCGGAGTTCAGGCCGGAGTCAGGCGTGTACTCGCCAGGGCCGCTGGCAGAGGTGACCGGGGGCGAGGCGGGGTTGGTGGCTGGGGCGCTGCCGGGACCAGCGGTGGCGTTGGTGGCGGGCAGGGTTGTGTTCTCAATGGCCAAGATGGACGAGATCTGGTCCACCAAGCACTGGGGCACCACGTCGGCTGCGCAGGGCGGGAGGGCAGGCAGGCCAGGTGGATGCAGTGGGCAGGGGCAAGGTGGGCAGGCAGGGTGGCAGGGGCAGGCTGACGGGCAGGCATGTGAACAGGCAGGGTCAAGCAGCGTAAAGCATAGAGTGCCAGTTGGTGTAAGGGTCTACTATGGTGTGCTTGCCCTACTGTGCCGCTGCAGGTCAGGGCTGCAGCAAGGGCTATGGTGGCAGGGCTGGGTGTGCTGCCAGCCTTGATGTGCGCCCTATCAGGGACTGCTTGCTTAACAGGCTCCCATGACTCCCGAGTGAATTTGACTAGAGTTGTGGTGGAGGCGGTCTCAGCAGCGGCAGCTCCTCAAACGCAGGGGTTGCCCCGGTGGGTTTGCAGGGCAGTTACCCTGGACCTGCTGGCAGTCACCCACCAGGGTACTGGCACTCGCCCAGGGCCACAAGCGACTGCACGTTGACGCCGGCAGTGATGAATTGGCTCAAGAAGCCGGTGATGCAGCTGGTGATCACGCTGGTGCCAGCCTCCACGGCCCTTGTCGAGTTTTCACTGCGACGCACGCAGTCAGACAACCCGCGCTGTAACCTGATGTGCGGCGTGTCGGGTAGGCAGTGCTGGCGGTGCGTCGCGATGACTTGCGGTGATACTGTCGTGCGGTGCAGCAGCATGCTCAGTCAGGATGGACTCACAGGGCTGACGAGCTGAACACGCCGGCTGCCTGCAAGGCTGGGGTGAAAACCTGGAATAGGGAGCAGCTGCAGGCATCGCAAAAGCTGGTGCTGTTCACATCTGCGAAGCACATTGGACAGTCCAAGGTGAGGCAACCGGGTCGAGTCAACCGGCTCGCACGCTGCAGTACCACTCACTGCAGGACGTCCGGATAGATGTCAGGTTCAGCGCTGTCGTGGTAGTGTTGACTGGGCATGCGTCGGTAATAACTGTGCCAGCTTGCTGCAGCAGGACGCGGCCGGCGGTGCGTCGGTGTGTGTTCACGACGCTGGCATTGGCCGTAGCCGCTAGCACCAGCAGGAGAGCTGCCACCAGCCAAGAAGAGCGGGGTGCGGCGGGGGCCATCGCGGTTTAGGTTGTTGTTGGCTGCGAGCTGGTGGAGCTAATTACGCGCTGGTCTGGATAACGCTGCGTGTCTGTGCTTGTTACCCGCTCCCTGGTTTATCTATGGCCCCCGCCCTCATTCTTTGACGAGAAAGAGCGGCAGCGCACGGCCAGCGTCACCGTAACCCCCGGCGCGCATACCGTGCCACCAATCGCTCGGCGCCTGCGCCCGTGTCAACGCTGACTGACATGGCCAGAGACGTTTCCAACAAGGCGGCTACTGGTGGCGTCATGCCTGGCTTTACTATCCCTCCTTCCCCTACTGCCCGCCGCCACGCTGCCCAAGGAACAGCCAGGCCGGCCCTCACATGCGTTGCTGCAGGTGACACGCGGCGGACGCTTTGTGCTTTGGGCCAAAGCCGTCCCCACGGGCAAGCTGCTAGAGCTAACCCCAGAGCAAAAGAAGGAAGACACCACACCCTCACCGGCGGTTGAGCCGGGTGGAAGGTGGCAGTGGGTGGCGCCTAGCTGGCTTCCCACTGGGCTAGAGGCCCCCTGCTAGATGCTGGTGAGCAGGTAGGGTAAAGGAGCATCGTGCGTGAGTGCAGGTGGTGCCGGCAGGTGGCGAAGAAGTAACCCAACCCAAGGGCCATTGGTTTAGGGTATGAGTTGGTTTATGTAGGGGAAGGCCTGCCTGTGTAAGGACAAGGTTGAGTCAGCATATAGCACACGTGTTTTCTGGGCAATCACTGTTGCTGGGCTCTAAACAAGGCAGGAACCGGCAAGTAGAGTAGGGCAGTTGTGGGGCTGGACTGCTTCCTCCATCTGCCTGTGGCTCCATTGAAGCTTCAAAGCTTGCCTGTGAGCCAGGGGAGGATGAAGTGATCTACATATAAAAAAATAGGGGGTCAAGATGAAAAATGTGCTCGGAATGGCCTGCGATTCTGCGTGCGACCTCTCCTAACTTCAACACCGCATCGTACATCGAGGAAATCGAGCGCGACTCACTGTGCAGGAAGATCGAAAGTCGTTCTGAATTTTGGAGGCCTTAAAAATAGAGATGAGTAGTGGGTCTGGTAATGTAGATGCCAGCGCGTCTACTCGCGATGTTTCGTTTTGTATGGTCTGGCCGGCCCGTCAACCGACAGTCCAGTCAAACAAAGACCCCGAACCCCCGCGGAGTACAGCCCCGGCCCTAGATGAACATGACACAGGTTGGTCCATCATTTTGAACTGACAGTCGCAGTCCACTGGCCGTGGCGTGCACGTCAACCTTGCGCACTGCCTAAAACATATTACTGTGGTAAAACATATTCAGCCTCTGCTTCAGCGCGACGGAGCCTCATGTCCCCAATGCACCTGATGGCAGGTGTCTAGCCTCCAAAAGCAGCCAGGCTAGCAGCAGGGGCAGCAGCAGCAGGGGCAGCAGCAGCAGCGGCGGCAACAGCAGCAGCGGCAGCGGTGGCGGCGGCAGCAGCAGGGCAAGCAGCAGGGGCAGCAGCAGGGGCAGCAGCAGCAGGGGCAGCAGCAGCAGGGGCAGCAGCAGCAGGGGCAGCAGCAGCAGGGGCAGCAGCAGCAGGGGCAGGGGCAGCAGCAGCAGGGGCAGCAGCAGCAGCGGCAGCAGGGGCAGCAGGGGCAGCAGTGGCAGCAGCGGCAGCAGTGGCAGCAGCGGTAGCAGGGGCAGTAGTCGCAGCAGTGGCAGCAGGGGCGGCAGGGGCAGCAGGGGCAGCAGGGGCAGCAGGCGCGGCAGGGGCAGCAGGGGCAGCAGCAGCAGGGGCAGCAGCAGCAGCAGGGGCAGCAGGGGCAGCAGCGGTAGCAGCGGTAGCAGCGGCAGCAGCGGCAGCAGCGGCAGCAGCGGCAGCAGCAGCGGCGGCAGGGGCAGCAGGGGCAGCAGGGGCAGCAGGGGCAGCAGCGGCAGCAGTGGCAGCAGCGGCAGCAGCAGCGGCGGCAGGGGCAGCAGGGGCAGCAGCAGCAGCAGCAGGGGCAGCAGCGGCAACAATGGCAGCAGCAGCGATAGTAGCAGGGGCAGCAGCAGCAGGGGCAGCAGCAGCAGCAGTAGGGGCAGCAGCAGCAGCAGTAGGGGCAGCAACAGCAGGGGCAGCAGCAGCAAGGGCAGCAGGGGCAGCAGCAGGGGCAGCAGCAGGGGCAGCAACAGTAGGGGCAGCAGCAGCAGTAGGGGCAGCAGCAGCAGGGGCAGCAGGGGCAGCAGCAGCAGGGGCAGCAGGGGCAGCAGCAACAGCAGCTGCAGCAGCGGCGACGGCAGCAGCAGGGGCGGCAGCAGCGGCAGCAGCAGCAGAGGCAGCAGTAGCAGGGGCAGCACCAACAGGGGCAGCAGCAGCAGCGGCAGCAGCAGCGGCGGCAGGGGCAGCAGGGGCAGCAGCGGCAGCAGCAGCAGCGGCGGCAGGGGCAGCAGGGGCAGCAGCGGCAGCAGCGGCAGCAGCGGCAGCAGCGGCAGCAGCGGCAGCAGCGGCGGCAGGGGCAGCAGGGGCAGCAGCGGCAGCAGCAGCAGCGGCGGCAGGGGCAGCAGGGGCAGCAGCGGCAGCAGCGGCAGCAGCGGCAGCAGCGGCAGCAGCGGCAGCAGCGGCAGCAGGGGCAGCAGCAGCAGGGGCAGCAGCAGCATGAGCAGCACTTGCAACAGTAGGGCGGCAGCAGCAGGGGCAGCAGCTGCAGGAGCAGCAAGGGCGGCATGGGCAGCAGGGACAGCAGCGGCAGCAGCGGCAGCAGCTCTGGAACTTGCGGCAGCCGATCTGGAAATTGCGGCAGCATGAAGTTACGGGTACACAAGAGGTGTACGAGCAGAAGCTACAGATGAAAGACAGATCGTGTGTTGCATCTGTGCTAAGACACTGCCATGCAGCCATGGACAGTTGGGGAATGCTGAAAAGACTGTCCAACAGGTGTGGTGCCATGTGAACGAGGCCTATGCCATTTAAACAAAAACGTGGAAACGTGCAGAACGACCGTTTAGTACACAAGGCAACGAAGCGCAAGGAGTGTACGGTTGAACCCCCGCAAGGAAAGCTCCCTAAAGGGCGTTTGGTGACAAAGTGGGTTGAAAGGCTCCTGTACTGCCACAAGGGAAGAAGCTGAAGGAAGAACTGAAGCAGCAGGATACCGTAAAGAACCAGGTCGTGTAGGCTTACTTGACTGGCTTCATCAAGTGGGTTGCATCATTCGCATGTGGTGTCTGTGCTGCCTCTCCGTGCTGCCGCAGTTTACACTGAGAATGTGGTGTACACCAGGGTGTTTTATGCCTTGCCACCTGGCCCCGACGACGATG
The DNA here is from genome assembly GCA_030144725.1 of Haematococcus lacustris. Classification (NCBI taxonomy): domain Eukaryota; kingdom Viridiplantae; phylum Chlorophyta; class Chlorophyceae; order Chlamydomonadales; family Haematococcaceae; genus Haematococcus; species Haematococcus lacustris. The sequence continues at coordinate 2,031,624 of JASKMD010000007.1, forward strand.
AGGGCTGGTGACAGGCCATGCCAACTTGCATTGACTTGGCACTAAGCTGGCACCACTGCTGTTGCCACTGTGACTGCAGCTGCAATTGCTCTTGCCACACACTGTTGCTGCACCCACACGCACAGTGCAGAAGTGATAACTGGACAGCATGCTCACACACATTTTTCAGATGCCAAGGGATGCAAAGCGAACATCATGCAAGCATGCGAACATCATTCATACACACATTGCAAGTGGACTTGGACATGCATAGTTTTGTTCGGCTGCATGCGGGCTTGCTTAACCGGCTGTCGGGCTGGTTGTTAAACAAATGTGGTGCGGCCGGAGGCCGCACATACATATGTTGCCTGCTGGCCGTCCGATGTGGGACGGGCCCACTGCCCTAGTGTGTATTAAAAAGGTAAACGTGTTGTGATCTGGCTGGAATGTAGCGTCACGCAACTCCTGAACCCCACAGCCCTCATGCTACACCAAAGTAATGCATTAGTGTAATCAAACACAGCCTGCGAGCTCATCGTTGTAAAGGCTACTGATGCTAATGCCCACTTCAGCTCAGCCTTCTGGTGTGTGTGCCTGTTGCCAGAGCCCTAGTAGCTCCAACCACACACATCCCCTTTGTGAGGGGTTTAGTATTTGTTTTGTTTGGGATTGTCGTGCTGCAACTTGCGCCGCCACCCGTCACGCAACCGTGTATTCTCACGGGAAACCTAAATTGCTTGAAAAGGCCACCGCCCGTCTCACAGCACATCGCATAATGGCAGGAAAGCAGCGGAAGGGCAGCGCCAAGCAAAAAGAGGGCCCGGCAAAGAAACTGAAAGGTTCTGTGAGCTGTGAGCTGTGAGGACTGTGAGCTACGTGAGTTACGCGACACGGAGGACATGGCTGAGGTGTACATGGAGCGCAATGGGCGTGCCAAGCAGCTGGTGGTGTTCTTTGGCGCAGCTAGCATTGGCACTAGGGGTGGGTGGGGTGCTGATGCGGTGTTGCGTGCCTGCTGCAAGGTGGTGTGCAGGCCCAGGGGCTCAGACCAGCTGCGGGGCAGGGTGGTGCTTGTGGATGAGCACTGCACCACCCGGGTCAGCTCAGCAGTGAATGGCAAGCAGCCATGTGAGGAGGAGCTGGACCATGAGCAGCTCACCAGGCGTGCAGGCTGGAAGCCCCCAGCAGGGCAAGTGGACCTCAGCCTGCTGCTCCCAGCATGGAGCCAGCAGCGTGACCAGCCAGTGCGGGGCCTGATGTGGTGTCAAGTAGTGGCCCCCCACAAGCCTCCACAGGCCCCATGCAGCAGCCAGGCAGCCACACAGCCAGCAGCTGCAGAGCCAGGGCCCAACACTCCCCCACCAGCCAAGCGCAGCAAGCGCACCGAGGCTGAGCAGGCAGCTGAGCCCACCCAACCCAATAAGGCCAAAGGCAAGGCCCATGGCAAGGCTGCCAAAGCCAAGCCAGCACCACAGCCAGGCAGGTGGCTGGACAGGGACTGCAATGCAGCGCTGAACATGCAGCGCATCGGGGAGAGCAGGTGGCGGCCACTGGAGCTGTGCTACTGGCCAGAGCAGGAAGCGCTGCCAGCCAAGGGCAAGGAGTACCCTGGCCTGGGCTACAAGCGGCTACGAGACCGGCCACCCTAGGCCCAACAGCAGCAGCCTGCTGAGGCATAGTAGTGTGTTCCTCCCTATGTTGAGCTGTTATCAGCTTCCAATCAGCTCGTGTTTTCATGCCAACTCTAGACTAAAGCCCTAACGGGTCAGGCAACAGTGTAGGTGGTAGGCATTCATGCACCATGTCCATGTGCATTGGGTATACTCCACACAGCCCATGAACACCATTTGAGTCGGGTCACTATTGCCCACTAGTGGTCCCTAGTATTCCCGCTAGCGGCCACTAGTGGTCTCTAGTGGTCCGGCTCGAATGGACGCCCCAGTGAGGGACAAAGGGGCTGCTTCCTTGTGCAACAAGCAGCAAGCCATGGATGAGTTGACCCTAACCCTGGGCAGCAATCTTGGCTGAATTACCATGGAGCGGGTTGCAGGTTGCCACACCCAAGTCGCTGACGGGCAAGGCCAAGCAGCCACACCAAGCTGTTATTAAGGGTGGGGCTACATCATTGAAGCAGTAATTACCAAAGGGTTCAGTCACCCGAGGCCCGAGACCAGGTTTAGGCTGGACCATAAGGGTGCGTAGCTCAGCATTAAGCTTGCTTATGACAGAAACCAACTTGCATGCCTTTTGTGAAGCACGTGCACACCCCTGTCCGTGTCTGATGTGTAAGGGCCGTGCGCTTCAAGCCCGGCAAGCACACCAAGCCTTGGGTGACATGGAAGAGGGCAGTCTGTCCTCATTGCGAACCGTACTCGCACCTAGACATCCTGGTTCTGGTCTAACCCCATCGTGACGGCTGTTGCAGCAGCTTTCTCGATTTGGGAGCGTGCGCCGCACATCGTCAGACAGCGGCTGGCAAGTTTGGCAACGTGCCACCTTCAAGCGTGCTCTCTGGCCGTTGCAACGCGATGTTGGATGCCTTGGCTGGTCGAGCCGGGCGCAGTGTGTACAGCGGCACGTCACACATCGGGTGCGTGAAGAATGGGTACAGCTGCAGGCAGGCACGGCCAGCGTGCGCCAGACGCTCCAACGAGATGTCTGACGCTACATTGCCGATGCGGCCAGTCGTGCGCACAGCCGGGCGGGTGCGGGAGCCGGAGTCATGGCCAGTGGAACGACAGCAAGAGCAGGCGCGGGCGCATGAACAGCAGGCGCAGCAAGAGCAGCGCTAGCGGCATCAGGTGCGGATGTAGGGTAAGGAACGCAAGGGTTACCTTCAGGTATACCACAAAAGCGATGAACCAGCCCAGCGCCAGGCCCACACAGACGTCTGACACGTGGTGCCAGTAGTCTGCAGCCACCAGCAAGCACCACAGGCACCAGGCGACAGGGTCAGGGTCAGGGTCAGGGTCAGGGTCAGGGTCAGGAACCTGAACATGGGTCAGGGCTGCGCACGTCAGGATTGAGTCAGTGCAAGGGTAGGAGCATCAGCTAGGTATTGTCCTCAGCACGACCAAATTCACCAAGCAACAGACACAAGCGCAGTCAAGGGTACTCAGCCCTCCCTGCGCAAGGCCAGGCCCGCTACAGCCTGCACCATGCCACTGTGCTTTCACCTACCCTGCCTCTGCCCACCCATCCCACTCCTCCTTCCAGCAGCCCCGTGCATCGTCCCATGCCTCCACCCGTCCCCCCACCCCCTGACCTGTGATGCGTGTGACGCCCACCACCAGGGAGGCCAGCAGGGGGACCAGGCTGAGCATCAGGGGCCAGGCGCGGCCGCCCCCAGTGAAGGCGCGGGTCTGGCCTAGCAGCCAGGCAGTCAGGAAGCCAAGCCCTGCGCCGCTCCAGCTGGAGTGGCCGCTGGGGAAGCTCTTGCGGTGCTCTGCCTCCGTGGCTGAGTCCGTGCTGCACACTGCGTACCCCTGGCCAAGGGGAGGGGGGCGTGGGAGGAGGGGGAGGGGAGGGGGAGGGCATGGCACCTGGGCCGGGTACGTCACAGGCCCACACTCACACTGTCCAAGGTAGCAGCAAAGTCATCCACGTCTGCAAGACTTGCTGCAAGGGTGCCCCCTAGGGTGCGCCTCTGTTGACCAATGTCCAGAGCAGCCAGGTCTCACACTGTTCAAGTTTGCAACAAGGCAGCAAAGCCTCCAGAGACTGGCTGCAGGGGTGCCTCAATGGAAGAGGAGGCCAGAGCAGCCAGGGCGGAGGTGAGGAGGTGGGTCCCAGTGCCAGCCAGGGCTGAGGGTGCCACCCCCTAGCCACTGCTTACCCCATACCGGTTCTCCCCAGCAAACACCGGGGCGCCGTCTGGCCAGCAGCGGAACACAAAGTTGGGGCGCGGCCGACCAATAGCTATCTGCACACAGTGAGCTGCACAGCGCTCAGAAGGCAGCCACACACACAGCATGGGCAGTAGGGCATGTCGGGCATGCATCGGGCGTGCTGTCTGCATGAGCGCTGCTGCTGGTGCAGCCCACCGCACCTTAAGGCAGTTGGTGATGGCTGCGGTGAGGAAGATGGCGAACAGGCAGGCGTACAGGGTGCGGTACCTGGACCCAGACAGGGTGGGACAGGCCTGACAGACCTCCCGCTCTCCGCCCCTCCCTGAACACTGCTGCCGGCCTCACTCCTGCTCCCCACTCCTGCTTCCGCTCCTCACTCCTGCTCCCCACTCCTGCTTCCGCCTGCTTCCGCTCCCCACTCCTCCCTCACCGCCTCTTCCTGCCCCCACCACCTCCAACTCCCTGACGCCTGACACACAGCTCACATGCTTTTGACACCTTGCTGCCCGCTGCCCACTGCCTGCTGCCTGGTGAATCAGGGTGACGGACCACCCTGTATGCCTAGCAACAGCAAGCCAATCATCCCACCCACCCACCTACCTACCCGCCTGCTTGCCTGCCTGTCTGTCTGCTGCCAGGAGTTGGCGGCGGGTGCTGCGATTGTGCCTCACCACACGTCAGTGGTGACCTTGCGGGGAGACAGCACCAGGCGGGCCAGGGAGAAGGCCAGCAAGGGGGCGCCTATGGCATACACTGGCACCGTCCAGGACGGCACCGTGTTCTCTGCAGCACAGCAGTACAGCAAGCAAGGTGCACTGCAGCACAACACGAAGCATGGCGGCTTCGATGGCAGGGGGCCAGGCCTGTGAGGGCCCAGCGGCACTGCTCTGCACAGGTTGCAGCAGCACCCCTCACCCTCACTCTCAGCAGGGAACAGGTGACAGACTGTTTAGTAAAACCCTGCCCTGCCCTGCCCTGCACTGCCCTCTTCAGGGAGAAGCAAGAGGGTGGCCCCTCCCCTCAGGAGCAGGCCAGGCGCCCAGGGCAACAAACAGTTGGGTGATGCAGGGCGGGCTGCTGAGGGGCCTGCCGCAGCCCCTGCTCCTGCCCTTGCCCTAGCAGCGCGACACCCTAGGCGGGGCGCAGTGAAGCCTGACAGGTCGCTATCCAGGGCCAGCTTGGCTTGGCTGCTTGGTAGGCACGCTGCTCATAGCCCATGCAGCATGGGGCAGCTGAGGCCCAGTGAGTCAGCGTGGGGGTCGGCGTGTGGGCAGCGTGGGGCCGGCTACCCTCTCACCATGGTACGGGTACGAGTGCTTCCACAGCGTCTCCTGTGCCAACAGCAGCAGCAGCAGCAGCAGCAGCAGCAGCAGCAGGACAGTGGATGGATACCCAGGCAGCCTGACATGACACAGTCGCTGACAAAGCTGGTCCAGCTGTTGTCTGGCAGTGTGGCTGGGCAAGCTGACTAGCGCTGGGCTGGCAGCTGCAGGGCAGTGGCATCGCCTGTCATCAAGTCATCAAGGCATTCACCCGGATGAGGAAGACCTTGCGGGGCTGGGCCCTCTCCAGGCCCTGCGATACCACCACCACCCGACCGCAGTCTGTGAGGCTGGGTGGGGCAGCAATGCTGGTGATGGCTAGGGCGCATGGCAAAGGCAAACGCTTAGTAACGATGATGATGGCGATAATGACACGCCAGCCCAGCCCAGCCCAGCCCACCAGCACTATCTTACCTCCCTCCACACCCCACCCCTCAGCGCTTTCAGAGGCGCCAGGGTCGCACACCAGAATTGTTGCAACTACACAAACTACAAACGATGCTGCAAGTTGAATCCACGACATGCCTCAAACGGCCCACTGGCACGACTGGTACCCCTGCTACCCTCACCTCACTGCCTGAGCTCACTGCCACCCTGTCACCTGACCTGCCTGTCTACCCCACTGACACCAGGCTAGTCACCCCTGAATGACGCAGTGCACCTGGGTCCGGCAGCGGCACGAGCCTGGCGCCAGTGGGGGTCACTCTGCAGTGTCAGCTACCCTGTCGCACTCCAACCTACCCTGCCACACTCTCCTCTCAACACCCAAGGCTACTTAGGAACAGGTGCAGGAGATCTGGAGCAGCAGCAGCAGGGGGGCTGGCGCTGGTTCACTCCATTAACATGGCAGGTGGCATACGCGTCACCTGCCCTGATGCCCTGCCTCCCTGCCTCTACCCATCATGTTTATAAACACACTCCACTGCACCTTGCCCACAAAGTCTATGTTGTGGGAGTTATAATGCCTCTGTGCTGCTGGGCTGTGGTTGCAAGGACGCACAGTGCAGGCTGTGCGCTGATGGTGTTGGTTGCTGCCACCCACAATGTACAGGACGACAAGGGCAAGCAGCACTGCGATGTCTGACGCCATGCTGGAGTACTTGAGCAGCAGCTGCATCCCGTGACTGTGCTTGTTCTTCGCTTCCAGATCCACTGGGCTGGCTGGACGATGGCTGATTGGGATCATCAGGTTGCTGTCCATGCAATCTAGGTCAGTCGAAGATAAGTGGCCGGATCCTGCGGACAGCTCAGGACAGCTGGGCCCCGGGTACGCGCGTCATGGGCTTGATCGTGACGTATGCAGACACCTGGTCGCCACAGCGCGAGTAGGTGCTGCTTGCTGCGGGAGCGCTGTCGGCAGTTTGTCAAATCCGACATGCAACTCACGTAGGCGGAATTGTACGCCAAAGGGCGTCGCGGCCATAGCCTGTGCTGCAATAAAGCTGGCCTTATATGCCAGATTGCCCGCCTTTAACCTTCAACCCCTCATCGCCCAGGTGCTGTGGACGTGGAGCAGTGACTAAATAGGCTCTAGGAGTTACAAGGCCTGCAATGCACACTCAACTTGCATCATTAGACGACATGGGTGTTGAGATGGGTGTTTAGATTGCCTTTCAGCCTGCCCTTTAACACTACAGCCCTCCCAAAATAGTGCTACTTGAAAACAAAGCAAGAGTTATAGACGAACACAGGCTGCGAGGCTACTGCTAGCGTGCCTTGTGCTCATGAAGTGTGTGTGCCTTCATCACTACTACTATCTACAGCTCCTACAGCTCGAGCTCACACATCTCCAAAGGGGTTTAACTTTAGTGGGAGTGTAATTAAGAAAACCATTTTATATGTTTACTTAAAGAGGACGTTTCGGCGAACGTTTCGTAGAAACCAGCTTGCCACACAGACACGTTCCATCGCCCTGAATCGGTATCGTTAACTTCGTCCTCCATGCACAGTGCGTACAGGTGCGCCCGCCAGGTCTGCTACTGCCCACAATTGCTCTAAACGTCCCGCTGTCGGGAAGCTCCCTGCCCCTGCCCCTGCCCCTGCCCCTGCCCCTGCCCCTGCCCCTGCCCCTGCCCCTGCCCCTGCCCTGCCCCTGCCCCTGCCCCTGCCCCTGCCCCTGCCCCTGCCCCTGCCCCTGCCCCTGCCCCTGCCCCTGCCCCTGCCCCTGCCCCTGCCCCTGCCCCTGCCCCTGCCCCTGCCCCTGCCCCTGCCCCTGCCCCTGCCCCTGCCCCTGCCCCTGCCCCTGCCCCTGCCCCTGCCCCTGCCCCTGCCCTGCCCCTGCCCCTGCCCCTGCCCCTGCCCCTGCCCCTGCCCCTGCCCCTGCCCCTGCCCCTGCCCCTGCCCCTGCCCCTGCCCCTGCCCCTGCCCCTGCCCCTGCCCCTGCCCCTGCCCCTGCCCCTGCCCCTGCCCCTGCCCCTGCCCCTGCCCCTGCCCCTGCCCCTGCCCCTGCCCCTGCCCCTGCCCCTGCCCCTGCCCCTGCCCCTGCCCCTGCCCCTGCCCCTGCCCCTGCCCCTGCCCCTGCCCTGCCCCTGCCCCTGCCCCTGCCCCTGCCCCTGCCCCTGCCCCTGCCCCTGCCCCTGCCCCTGCCCCTGCCCCTGCCCCTGCCCCTGCCCCTGCCCCTGCCCCTGCCCCTGCCCCTGCCCCTGCCCCTGCCCCTGCCCCTGCCCCTGCCCCTGCCCCTGCCCCTGCCCCTGCCCCTGCCCCTGCCCCTGCCCCTGCCCCTGCCCCTGCCCCTGCCCCTGCCCCTGCCCCTGCCCCTGCCCCTGCCCCTGCCCCTGCCCCTGCCCCTGCCCCTGCCCCTGCCCCTGCCCCTGCCCCTGCCCCTGCCCCTGCCCCTGCCCCTGCCCCTGCCCCTGCCCCTGCCCCTGCCCCTGCCCCTGCCCCTGCCCCTGCCCTGCCCCTGCCCCTGCCCCTGCCCCTGCCCCTGCCCCTGCCCCTGCCCCTGCCCCTGCCCCTGCCCCTGCCCCTGCCCCTGCCCCTGCCCCTGCCCCTGCCCCTGCCCCTGCCCCTGCCCCTGCCCCTGCCCCTGCCCCTGCCCCTGCCCCTGCCCCTGCCCCTGCCCCTGCCCCTGCCCCTGCCCCTGCCCCTGCCCCTGCCCCTGCCCCTGCCCCTGCCCCTGCCCCTGCCCCTGCCCCTGCCCCTGCCCCTGCCCCTGCCCCTGCCCCTGCCCCTGCCCCTGCCCCTGCCCCTGCCCCTGCCCCTGCCCCTGCCCCTGCCCCTGCCCCTGCCCCTGCCCCTGCCCCTGCCCCTGCCCCTGCCCCTGCCCCTGCCCCTGCCCCTGCCCCTGCCCCTGCCCCTGCCCCTGCCCCTGCCCCTGCCCCTGCCCCTGCCCCTGCCCCTGCCCCTGCCCCTGCCCCTGCCCCTGCCCCTGCCCCTGCCCCTGCCCCTGCCCCTGCCCCTGCCCCTGCCCCTGCCCCTGCCCCTGCCCCTGCCCCTGCCCCTGCCCCTGCCCCTGCCCCTGCCCCTGCCCCTGCCCCTGCCCCTGCCCCTGCCCCTGCCCCTGCCCCTGCCCCTGCCCCTGCCTCTGTAGGCTGTGGCCAGTTGTGTGGGGGGGCTTAGGCCTCACTAGCTCCCGCTACAGCCACAGCCTGGCAGCAGCAGCAGCGGCAGCAGCAGTCAAGGGTCCAGCAGCAGGAAAGCTGCCCCGGCGGCCGGCCAGCACGGAGTATGACGTGGCGGTCATCGGGCTGGGCGCGTTTGGCAGCGCGGCTTGCTTCCACCTAGCCCTGCAGGTCAGCCAACACACACCTGATGCCAGCCAGACCCTACCCCACCCCATGCCATGACGCTGGGTGCACCAGGGCAGGGGGCACAACTGCCCAACTGCCCAGTTGCCAGGTGCAAAGTGCGCTGCCTGCCGGTCTGCCCCTGGCTGCCTGCCTGCCTGCCTGCCCGGACCCCTGGCTGCTCAGGGGCTCAAGGTGCTGGGGCTGGAGCAGCAGCCAGCGGTGGCGCACGCCTGGGGCTCATCCCACGGCCACACTCGCATCATACGCCTGGCATACAGGGAAGGTAGGGGGTGGGGTGCAGTGGGGAGGGGGGGAGGGGTGAGGTGTGTGTAGGGGAGGGGAGGGGGGTTAAGGTCAGAGGGGTAGGCGGTGGGCCATAAGCACGGGTTGAGACCCGGGGCGCGGTGGCTCAGGCCCCATGCAGCCAGCTGCTATCCACCGGCGCAGCGCTCGCCACAGGCAATGGCAGGGTGGTGGTGGTGGTGGTGGTGGGTCCATGCAGGTCTGGGTGCAAGTGGGTGCAAGTGGGCCGCTGGTGGTGAGTGCCTGCAGGGGCTGAGTATGTGCCGCTGCTGCGCCGCTCATATGACCTGTTCCTGGAGCTGCAGCAGCAGGCCGGGCGCCAGCTGTTCGTCAAGACCGGTGAGGCTTGCTTGTTCGGGGAGGAAGGGGGAGGGGAGGAGGGGAGCAGGGGAGGGAGGTGGAAGAGGGTGGATGACGGGAGGGGTGGAAGGGGGCTGCAGTGTTAAAGAAAGGGTTGGGGTAGAGGGTTGAGGGCAGCCAGGGGTGTGAAGACAACCCTTGTGAGGGGAAGGGGGAGGACAGGGAGCGCGAGGCTGCCCTGATGCAGGCTGCGCTCCAGCGCCACCCCAAGCTCCTCCTGTCCCAGCTCCCAACTACATCCTCCCCGCCCGCTGCTGACGGCTTGCCCTGTGGGCTGCAGGGGCTGGGGCTAGGCGTAGCGCTAGGCCCTGCCGCCCCCCAACACAGCCACAGGGGCCCAGCAGGCAGCAACCAGCAGGCAGCATCATGGCCTAGACCTCAATGCCTTCATCGTGGCCCCTGCCAGGCCTTAACCTGACCTCCCCTGCCACCCCCCACACGCTGACACCCCCACACGCTGCCAGCGGGTGACGACCTTCACCGTAGCCCCTGCACCAACCCCTGCCACTACTCAACCACACGCTTCAGGGTCATGCAGTACTATGGCCGGGTGGCAGGGGCTGGGGCAGCTGCTGAGGGCAGGGGCCTGGCCTTAGGCGCAGGGGGCGCACCCCAGGCAGCCGAGCCCCTGGCCCTGGCCTTGGCCCTGGACCTGAGTGCAGGCATGCTGGACATTGGCCCGGACCAGGCCATCCAGGCCGCCCTGACAGCAGCCCGCATGCACCACCTGCCCCATGAGGTGACCCCCTGCCTCACCCTCACCTCCCTCACCTCCCTCACCCTCACCTCACCTCACCTCCCTCACCTCACCTCCTCACCTCCCTCACCCTCACCTCCCTCACCTCCCTCACCTCACCCCTCACCTCCCTCACCCTCACCTCCCTCACCTCCCTCACCCTCACCTCCCTCACCTCCCTCACCCTCACCTCCCTCACCCTCCCTCACCCTCACCTCCCTCACCTCCTCACCCTCACCTCCCTCACCTCCCTCCCCCTCCCTCACCCTCACCTCCCCTCACCTCCCTCACCCTCACCTCCCTCACCTCCCTCACCCTCACCTCCCTCCACCTCCCTCACCCTCCCACCTCCCTCACCTCCCTCACCTCCCTCCCCTCACCTCCCTCACCTCCCTCACCCTCACCTCCCTCACCTCCCTCACCCTCACCTCCCTCACCTCCCTCACCCTCACCTCCCTCACCTCCCTCACCCTCACCTCCCTCACCTCCCTCACCCTCACCTCCCTCACCTCCTCACCCTCACCCCTCACCTCCCCACCCTCACCTCCCTCACCTCCCTCACCCTCACCTCCCTCACCTCCCTCACCCTCACCTCCCTCACCTCCCTCACCCTCACCTCCCTCACCTCCCTCACCCTCACCTCCCTCACCTCCCTCACCCTCACCTCCCTCACCTCCCTCACCCTCACCTCCCTCACCTCCCTCACCCTCACCTCCCTCACCTCCCTCACCCTCACCTCCCTCACCTCCCTCACCCTCACCTCCCTCACCTCCCTCACCCTCACCTCCCTCACCTCCCTCACCCTCACCTCCCTCACCTCCCTCACCCTCACCTCCCTCACCTCCCTCACCCTCACCTCCCTCACCTCCCTCACCCTCACCTCCCTCACCTCCCTCACCCTCACCTCCCTCACCTCCCTCACCCTCACCTCCCTCACCTCCCTCACCCTCACCTCCCTCACCTCCCTCACCCTCACCTCCCTCACCTCCCTCACCCTCACCTCCCTCACCTCCCTCACCCTCACCTCCCTCACCTCCCTCACCCTCACCTCCCTCACCTCCCTCACCCTCACCTCCCTCACCTCCCTCACCCTCACCTCCCTCACCTCCCTCACCCTCACCTCCCTCACCTCCCTCACCCTCACCTCCCTCACCTCCCTCACCCTCACCTCCCTCACCTCCCTCACCCTCACCTCCCTCACCTCCCTCACCCTCACCTCCCTCACCTCCCTCACCCTCACCTCCCTCACCTCCCTCACCCTCACCTCCCTCACCTCCCTCACCCTCACCTCCCTCACCTCCCTCACCCTCACCTCCCTCACCTCCCTCACCCTCACCTCCCTCACCTCCCTCACCCTCACCTCCCTCACCTCCCTCACCCTCACCTCCCTCACCTCCCTCACCCTCACCTCCCTCACCTCCCTCACCCTCACCTCCCTCACCCTCACCCTCACCTCCCTCACCTCCCTCACCCTCACCTCCCTCACCTCCCTCACCCTCACCTCCCTCACCTCCCTCACCCTCACCTCCCTCACCTCCCTCACCCTCACCTCCCTCACCTCCCTCACCCTCACCTCCCTCACCTCCCTCACCCTCACCTCCCTCACCTCCCTCACCCTCACCTCCCTCACCTCCCTCACCCTCACCTCCCTCACCTCCCTCACCCTCACCTCCCTCACCTCCCTCACCCTCACCTCCCTCACCTCCCTCACCCTCACCTCCCTCACCTCCCTCACCCTCACCTCCCTCACCTCCCTCACCCTCACCTCCCTCACCTCCCTCACCCTCACCTCCCTCACCTCCCTCACCCTCACCTCCCTCACCTCCCTCACCCTCACCTCCCTCACCTCCCTCACCCTCACCTCCCTCACCTCCCTCACCCTCACCTCCCTCACCTCCCTCACCCTCACCTCCCTCACCTCCCTCACCCTCACCTCCCTCACCTCCCTCACCCTCACCTCCCTCACCTCCCTCACCCTCACCTCCCTCACCTCCCTCACCCTCACCTCCCTCACCTCCCTCACCCTCACCTCCCTCACCTCCCTCACCCTCACCTCCCTCACCTCCCTCACCCTCACCTCCCTCACCTCCCTCACCCTCACCTCCCTCACCTCCCTCACCCTCACCTCCCTCACCTCCCTCACCCTCACCTCCCTCACCTCCCTCACCCTCACCTCCCTCACCTCCCTCACCCTCACCTCCCTCACCTCCCTCACCCTCACCTCCCTCACCTCCCTCACCCTCACCTCCCTCACCTCCCTCACCCTCACCTCCCTCACCTCCCTCACCCTCACCTCCCTCACCTCCCTCACCCTCACCTCCCTCACCTCCCTCACCCTCACCTCCCTCACCTCCCTCACCCTCACCTCCCTCACCTCCCTCACCCTCACCTCCCTCACCTCCCTCACCCTCACCTCCCTCACCTCCCTCACCCTCACCTCCCTCACCTCCCTCACCCTCACCTCCCTCACCTCCCTCACCCTCACCTCCCTCACCTCCCTCACCCTCACCTCCCTCACCTCCCTCACCCTCACCTCCCTCACCCTCCCTCACCCTCACCTCCCTCACCTCCCTCACCCTCACCTCCCTCACCTCCCTCACCCTCACCTCCCTCACCTCCCTCACCCTCACCCTCCCTCACCTCCCTCACCCTCACCTCCCTCACCTCCCTCACCCTCACCTCCCTCACCTCCCTCACCCTCACCTACCCTCACCTCCCTCACCCTCACCTCCCTCACCTCCCTCACCCTCACCTCCCTCACCTCCCTCACCCTCACCCTCCCTCACCTCCCTACCCTCACCTCCCTCACCTCCCTCACCCTCACCTCCCTCACCTCCCTCACCCTCACCTCCCTCACCTCCCTCACCCTCACCTCCCTCACCTCCCTCACCCTCACCTCCCTCACCTCCCTCACCCTCACCTCCCTCACCTCCCTCACCCTCACCTCCTCACCTCCCTCACCCTCACCTCCCTCACCTCCCTCACCCTCACCTCCCTCACCTCCCTCACCCTCACCTCCCTCACCTCCCTCACCCTCACCTCCCTCACCTCCCTCACCCTCACCTCCCTCACCTCCCTCACCCTCACCTCCCTCACCTCCCTCACCCTCACCTCCCTCACCTCCCTCACCCTCACCTCCCTCACCTCCCTCACCCTCACCTCCCTCACCTCCTCACCCTCACCTCCCTCACCTCCCTCACCCTCACCCTCCCCTCACCTCCCTCACCCTCACCTCCCTCACCTCCCTCACCCTCACCTCCTCACCTCCCTCACCCTCCCTCCCTCACCTCCCTCACCCTCACCTCCCTCACCTCCCTCACCCTCACCTCCCTCACCTCCCTCACCCTCACCCTCCCCTCACCTCCCTCACCCTCACCTCCCTCACCTCCCTCACCCTCACCTCCCTCACCTCCCTCACCCTCACCTCCCTCACCTCCCTCACCCTCACTCCTCACCTCCCTCACCCTCACCTCCCTCACCTCCTCACCCTCACCTCCCTCACCTCCCTCACCCTCACCTCCCTCACCTCCCTCACCCTCACCTCCCTCACCTCCCTCACCCTCACCTCCCTCACCTCCCTCACCCTCACCTCCCTCACCTCCCTCACCTCCCTCCCACCTCCCTCACCCTCCCTCCCTACCTCCCTCACCTCCCTCACCTCCCTCACCCTCACCTCCCTCACCTCCCTCACCCTCACCTCCTCACCTCCCTCACCCTCACCTCCCTCACCTCCCTCACCCTCACCTCCCTCACCCTCCCTCACCCTCACCTCCCTCACCTCCCTCACCCTCACCTCCCTCACCTCCCTCACCCTCACCTCCCTCACCTCCCTCACCCTCACCTCCCTCACCTCCCTCACCCTCACCCTCCCTCACCTCCCTCACCCTCACCTCCCTCACCTCCCTCACCCTCACCTCCCTCACCTCCCTCACCCTCACCTCCCTCACCTCCCTCACCCTCACCTCCCTCACCTCCCTCACCCTCACCTCCCTCCCTCCCTCACCCTCACCTCCCTCACCTCCCTCACCCTCACCTCCCTCACCTCCCTCACCCTCACCTCCCTCACCTCCCTCACCCTCACCTCCCTCACCTCCCTCACCCTCACCTCCCTCACCTCCCTCACCCTCACCTCCCTCACCTCCCTCACCCTCACCTCCCTCACCTCCCTCACCCTCACCTCCCTCACCTCCCTCACCCTCACCTCCCTCACCTCCCTCACCCTCACCTCCCTCACCTCCCTCACCCTCACCTCCCTCACCTCCCTCACCCTCACCTCCCTCACCTCCCTCACCCTCACCTCCCTCACCTCCCTCACCCCTCACCTCCCCTCACCTCCCTCACCCTCACCTCCCTCACCTCCCTCACCCTCACCTCCCTCACCTCCCTCCTCACCCTCTCACCTCCTCTCACCTCCCTCACCCTCACCTCCCTCACCTCCCTCACCCTCACCTCCCTCACCTCCCCTCACCCTCACCTCCCTCACCCTCCCTCACCCTCACCTCCCTCACCTCCCTCACCCCTCACCTCCCTCACCTCCCTCACCCTCACCTCCCTCACCTCCCTCACCCTCACCTCCCTCACACTCCCTCACCCTCACCTCCCTCACCTCCCTCACCCTCACCTCCCTCACCTCCCTCACCCTCACCTCCCTCACCTCCCTCACCCTCACCTCCCTCACCTCCCTCACCCTCACCTGCCCTCACCTCCCTCACCCTCACCTCCCTCACCTCCCTCACCCTCACCTCCCTCACCTCCCTCACCCTCACCTCCCTCACCTCCCTCACCCTCACCTCCCTCACCTCCCTCACCCTCACCTCCCTCACCTCCCTCACCCTCACCTCCCTCACCTCCCTCACCCTCACCTCCCTCACCTCCCTCACCCTCACCTCCCTCACCTCCCTCACCCTCACCTCCCTCACCTCCCTCACCCTCACCTCCCTCACCTCCCTCACCCTCACCTCCCTCACCTCCCTCACCCTCACCTCCCTCACCTCCCTCACCCTCACCTCCCTCACCTCCCTCACCCTCACCTCCCTCACCTCCCTCACCCTCACCTCCCTCACCTCCCTCACCCTCACCTCCCTCACCTCCCTCACCCTCACCTCCCTCACCTCCCTCACCCTCACCTCCCTCACCTCCCTCACCCTCACCTCCCTCACCTCCCTCACCCTCACCTCCCTCACCTCCCTCACCCTCACCTCCCTCACCTCCCTCACCCTCACCTCCCTCACCTCCCTCACCCTCACCTCCCTCACCTCCCTCACCCTCACCTCCCTCACCTCCCTCACCCTCACCTCCCTCACCTCCCTCACCCCTCACCTCCCTCACCTCCCCTCACCCTCACCTCCCTCACCTCCCTCACCCTCACCTCCCTCACCTCCCTCACCCTCACCTCCCTCACCTCCCTCACCCTCACCTCCCTCACCTCACCCCTCAGCCCTCACCTCCCCTCACCTCCCTCACCCTCACCTCCCTCACCTCCCTCACCCTCACCTCCCTCACCTCCCTCACCCTCACCTCCCTCACCTCCCTCACCCTCACCTCCCTCACCTCCCTCACCCTCACCTCCCTCACCTCCCTCACCCTCACCTCCCTCACCTCCCTCACCCTCACCTCCCTCACCTCCCTCACCCTCACCTCCCTCACCTCCCTCACCCTCACCTCCCTCACCTCCCTCACCCCCCTGACCCACCTGACCTCACCCTTCACGCTGACCCACCTGGCCACCGCTCAGGGCCGCTGCTGCCCCCCCCCTGGTGGCCGCGCCTTTGTCTCCCTGTCTGCTGCTGCTCCTCCTGCCACCGCGCTGCCCCTCCCTGCCAGCCACCCCTCCCCAATGCTACTGCTTCGCCCCACTGCTGCTGCTGCCAACCCTGCTGTTGTCG
>JASKMD010000007.1:2048284-2188080 GCA_030144725.1 Haematococcus lacustris
CTCGTACATCCGTGCCGGGGCCCCTCCCCCGCAGGCCCTCCCCTTTGCTGCCAACCCCAGTGTGCACGCAGGGCTCAGCGTGCTTGATAGGCACGGCAACCCCCATGCCATCCCTGGGGTCATGATTGACTCAGGCTCTGGCGCTCAACTTATGACGGCAGGCCTGGCCAAGCAGCTGCAACTGGAGGTGCTCCCCACCCAGCTACGCATCATCCAGAGCGGGGGGACCACTTTCCAGACCCTGGGTGCGGTGGTGGTAGAGGTGGGTCTGGCCCTGGGCACACCCCATGCAGCCCGCTCCCGCCACCGCGTGCACATCGTGGAGGAACACAGCAGCCTGCCTTACACCCTTGTGATAGGCACAGAGGTCATGCTTCGGCACGGCATACAGATTGACCTACCAGGGCGCTTGCTTACCTACGCCCCTCAGCTGGCTAGCCATGCTCACCCGCAGCCACGCCATGCCTTGCCATTGCACTTTGAGCCCCCAGCTGAATGGTCCAGTGCAACCATGCTGAGCCAGTGCAGTTTGGCTGACCCCTCTAGCCTGATGCAGGGCAGCCCCCTTTGGGCCTGCGTGGCCAGCCCAGTGATCAGCGGGGGTGCGGAGGGTAGCAGCGGCCATACCAGCGCGTGCTACCTGGGGGTTCCGGAGGGTAAGCCAAGTGCGGCCAGCGCCACCTCCGGTTGCAGCCACACCCCCAGTGTTGCGGAGGACCAGCCAGGGGTGGAAATCAGGGGTCCCCCCCTGGCCCCTCGCAGCAAGCCCGGCCGTGGCATGGACAGGCAGCAGCTTCCCACCCGTACCCCCAAACATCAGCCACTGGGCCTGGGGGCTGCCCGCCGGCGGGACCGCAAGCAGCGTGCTAAGGCACCCACACCGCTCCTTGAGCGCTGGTCAACCGCGGGGAAGGGGCTGCTTGACGCCATGCGTAAGGGCTGCACACTGCGCAACGCTTGTGCATTCTTGCTGATCCTCTGCGCGCTGCTACCCACCATGCATGCTTGCCCACCCCAACAACCGCAAGAGGTGCCAGCTCTTCCATGCATGTTCAGCTGCGTCACCATTGCCCACACACTGCCCGATGGACACCAGCATCTGCCGCCTGACGCCCGCTTCACAAAGCATCCCAAGGGCATGCTCTTTGGCCATCACCCTGACATGACTGCCGCCCAACATCACCAGTTGCAAGCTGTCATCGAGGCACATGACAACGCCTTTTCCTATAGCTTGTCAGACTTGCCAGGGTACCATGGTCCACGCCCCCCTCTCACCATCCCCCTTACCACTACTGAGCCTGTCCGCAGTCCTCCGCGTCGCTACAGCCCCATAGAGCGTCAGATTTGCAGTGACAAGACCGCCGAGCTGCTGGCTGCCGGCATCATCTCCCCGGTGGAGGGCCCATGCAGCTACGCTGCTGCCCCTGTCCTACCTGCCAAGAAAGATGTTCATGGCAACTGGACTGACAAGCGCTTTGCTATTGACTACCGGCAGCTCAACGCTGCCACCCGGCCTGACATCTATGGCCTGCCCCGCCCCGATGAGTTGTTCATGTGGGCCATCAAGACCCTCCGGCCCTACCTGCATGGTGCCTCCTTCCGCCTGGTCACAGACCACCAACCCCTCACCTGGCTGATGACCAACCCCAACCTCACAGGCCACCACGCCCGGTGGGCCCTCTCCCTGCAAGACTACACCTTCACCATTGAGCACCGCCCGGGGAACAAGCACCAGAATGCAGACGTGCTCTCCCGCTGGCCGCTACCGTGCAGCCTGGACGGCACTGGTGCCCAGCTTGATCCCGATCCCGCGGCGGCCCTGGCCTGCTTTCCTTCACCAACACCAACCGCAAATGTGGTATGGGCTTGTGCCTCCTATTGGCCTTTTGACTCTGATTATGCCACCCATCCTGCTGACCTGTTGTGGGGCAATCTGGGGGGGGACCTAGACGCCACCCGCCACCCTCCAGCCCCACCTGCCCTGCCGGACCCCACTGCCGTGCTCCATTCGCGCATTGCCGCCATGTGCCAGCTGGCCGCTCCTACTCTTGCTACCCTACCTCCTGCTGTCACCTTTGCGGGCATGTCAGTGGGTCAACGGGATGCTCATGGGGTTGCACAGCCGGTGCGCCTCAATACCTGCTGCATTGCTGGCACCTTCTGCCCGGCTGCTACTCATGGCGTGGTCTTGCTGGAGCTCTTTGGGGGCCTATGTGCTGGGTTAGAGATGTGCCTTCGCAATGGCATGGCGGTCAAGCAGTACTATTACTGTGACACAGACCCTGCTGCCCAGCGTGTTGCGCACCATCGTGTGGTTACACTGTCTGCCCAATACCCCCGGCTCCTCCCCTCTTCGGCCTATGCGACAACATTCACCACTCTTCCTGCTGACGTTCGTGGCATCACCACGGCACACCTGGTGCATGCGGGCGCCAAAGCAGCACGACCATGGTTAGTTGTGGCAGGATGGGAGTGTCAGGATCTCTCCCCTGCTGGCACCCAAGCTGGCATGTATGGTTCACACTCCTCCACCCACCTCGATTGCCTGCGCATCATCGGTGCCTTGCAACAGCTGCAGCGCACCTGCCCACCTGCTTACATCCTTGAAAATGCAGCAGTCCAGTTTAACTTCAGCAGTGTCAATGTGCGCTCTCAATTTCAGCCGCTGTGTGAGGTGCTTGGCGAGCCGCTCTGCTTTGATGCTGCTGCTGTGGGTTCTTACGCACATCGCCTACGCAACTACTGGACCAATATGTGTGACCCTGCTGCGGCAGCTGTGGTGGTGGCTCAGGCCACAACTGATGAGGTTCAGGTGCAAGACATCCTGGACCCCGGTCGCACCACACCCCTCACCACCACATGGCCACCGCCCCCGGCTTGGCAATGTGAGGTGGCTGGACAGCCCCTTCGAGTGCTACCCACCCTTGTTGCAACCCCCCATTCGTACGCTTACCGTGGCCGCGGACCGGGGCTGATCCTCAACCCTGACGGCACCCGCAGCGAGCCTTCTGTCCCGGAGCGGGAGCGCGCCTTGGGCTATGGCACTGGCGCCACAGCAGCTCCTGGGGTCAACTTACAGCAACGCTTTGCAATCCTGGGTCGCTGCATGGACGCCTATGCCATGCAGACCCTGCTGGCCATCTCCCTCACCCTCTCCCGCACCCACCCCAGCCCCAGCCTTGCCTCCTGTGCCTGCGTGCCAGAGGGAAGTGCTGGGCCCCAATGGACCAGTCGCCCCCCGCATCCAGTCGGCTGCACTGCCTCACCGGCCGGTCTGGCAGCAGCAGTTGTGGCCGCTGTCGAGGAGGACACTGACGTCCATGCGGACATAGCCACACTCCATTTCCTGCGCACCAGGGCTCACAACCCTGGGCAGTCTGCCACCGAGTTGCGTCGGGTGACACGCCGTGCTAAGGCCTACCGGTGGGACTCAAATCAGCTATTGCGTGTCATGGCAGATGGCAGCACCAAGGTAGTACCAGCCCCTCCTGCGCGTGATCAGCTTGTGTTGGCCATGCATGGCAGCAATGGGCACTTTGGGGTTCGACGCACCACTGCCATACTGTTGCACAACCACTGGTGGGCAGGCATCCATGCGGATGTGGCCCGCGTCCTCAGATCCTGCCATGTGTGTGATAGGGCTAGGGCCAGCTTCAACCTACGTGCTGCCCAGCTGTCGCCTCTTCCAGTGCAAGGGCTGTTCTACCGCTGGGGCGTGGACCTGGCTGGCCCGCTGCCTCGCACTCACCGTGGCCATGAGTACCTAATGGTGTGCATCGAGCACCTCACCAAGCATGTGGAGCTGGTGCCCATCCCTGACAGGCTGGCCAGCACCACAGCCTACCATTTTCACCACCAAGTCCTCGGCCGCTTTGGGGCCAGCGCTGAGGTCCTCACCGACGGGGGCCGTGAGTTCCAAGGGGAGTTTGCTGATCTCTTGCAGCGCCATTTGATAGACCACCGCGTCACCTCTCCCCACCACCCCCAGGCAGATGGGCTGGCTGAACGGGCGGTGCAGACCTTCAAGGATGCCCTCCGCAAGCACATTGCTGTCAGTGGTGACCCCGCTGCCTGGGATGAGGCCCTGCCAGCCATTGCTCTGGGTTACCGTGCCTCACCACAGGAAGCCACCAAGTGCAGCCCTTACTCCCTGCTGTATGGCCGCGCACCCGTGCTCCCACCTGCAGTCGTTCAGCGCATGGTACGCCCGATCAACCTTGATGACCCAGTGGTGGCTGCTCACGACCTCCTGGAGCGCTCTGCCGTGTTGAGCCGTGAAACGGCTGCCGCCATGGGTAACATCCGCATTGCTCAGCACCGGGACACCCTCCGCTATGCCACTACCCACAGCGGCAGCTACAAGCCTGCTGTCCGGCAGCTGCACCCTGGCAGCTTTGTGTGGACCCAGCGCCCGCAAAGTAACACCTTGCAACTTAGTGCTCGCCCAGAGATCTACCGGGTGGTGTCTGTGGGTGTCAATGGGGTAGCCAAGCTCCAGGGGAAGTGCGGGCGGGTTATGGCTGAGAACGTGTGCAACCTCGCCCCATGTCACCTACCTGACATTGATCCCACCATTGATCACACACTGGCACGGCCCACTGCTGACTTTCCTTGCTCCATCTGCAAATCCCCTACTGATGCCGAACGCATGCTGCTGTGCGATGGGTGCGGCAAGGGCTTCCATACCTTCTGTCTCACCCCCAAGCTCACTGCCGTGCCTGAGGGTTCTTGGCTTTGTGCAGGCTGCATTGGCAATGGCCTTACAACTCAAGAGGTGCAACGCCGCACTCAAGATGTCGCCCATCAGCCGCAAACATCGCCACTCCAGGAGGCATTCACCACCAAACAAGGGCGGGACCGAGCCCAGGCGGCCCAGTTGTTGCATGGACGTGTGGCCCGCCAGCCGGGCACAAGCCGCTGGGGGGTGGTGCGCTTCAAGGGCCAGCAGTGCCACCCTCATTACTTTGCTGTAGACTGGGCAGATGGCACCATCACCGATAAGGTCAGCCCGACCGTGTTGCGCAATAGTCGGTGGCTGCAGCCTGAGGGCACCGTCCTGCCCAGCCTAACCCTTGCTCCCCCAGTACCCGGCCAGCGGCGCTCAGCGCGGTTAGGTCATGGCGAGAATGTGGGCCTGGCCGTGGCATGTGCATGCCCTGACTCGCATGGCATGGCACTATGGGCCTGAGGGTACCAAGGGGTGAGCCATTGGCGACTAGCGCCACCCTTGGATTCCTATCCTCAGTATCGCGGGGAGCCCAGGCTTGGATGGGATTAGGCCCACCTTGTCCTGCCCGTTGCGAGTCCCTAAGTGCCTTGACCTGTGTTGCCATGTGCTGTGACCTGCACTTTCACATAGTGCGCCTCAATGCTGTACCACCACCTTGCGCACTGGGGGGAAGTAAGTGCCAGGTCCCAGCGCATGCTTACAGCGCGACAGTCTGCACAATGTTTTTGAAGATCTCGTCGAACCAATCAGTAAAAGCCTGATAGGCAGCTGCGCGCATAGGCAATTGTGCGGGAGAGCGTTCCATCGCTGAAGTCGCCACAATAGACTGCACACTAACGCTCGTTAGGAGCCTGCTTGTGGAGGGGACTTGATCTTAAGTGCTGTCCGGGAAAGCCGGTATAGCCGGAAAGCCGAGGCGGTCCGTGCCGGGCACAGGTGGATGGGTTCAACGACGCTTACGCTGGAAGCTCCAGACCCTACGAGCATCCACCCACTGCCGGACAACGACAGCGTCGAGCCACGGATGACAGCTCACGCATACCGGCTTTCCCGGACAGCACTTAAGATCAAGTCCCCTCCACAAGCAGGCTCCTAACGAGCGTTAGTGTGCAATCTATTGTGGCGACTTCAGCGATGGAACGCTCTCCCGCACAATTGCCTATGCGCGCAGCTGCCTATCAGGCTTTTACTGATTGGTTCGACGAGATCTTCAAAAACATTGTGCAGACTGTCGCGCTGTAAGCATGCGCTGGGACCTGGCACTTACTTCCCCCCAGTGCGCAAGGTGGTGGTACAGCATTGAGGCGCACTATGTGAAAGTGCAGGTCACAGCACATGGCAACACAGGTCAAGGCACTTAGGGACTCGCAACGGGCAGGACAAGGTGGGCCTAATCCCATCCAAGCCTGGGCTCCCCGCGATACTGAGGATAGGAATCCAAGGGTGGCGCTAGTCGCCAATGGCTCACCCCTTGGTACCCTCAGGCCCATAGTGCCATGCCATGCGAGTCAGGGCATGCACATGCCACGGCCAGGCCCACATTCTCGCCATGACCTAACCGCGCTGAGCGCCGCTGGCCGGGTACTGGGGGAGCAAGGGTTAGGCTGGGCAGGACGGTGCCCTCAGGCTGCAGCCACCGACTATTGCGCAACACGGTCGGGCTGACCTTATCGGTGATGGTGCCATCTGCCCAGTCTACAGCAAAGTAATGAGGGTGGCACTGCTGGCCCTTGAAGCGCACCACCCCCCAGCGGCTTGTGCCCGGCTGGCGGGCCACACGTCCATGCAACAACTGGGCCGCCTGGGCTCGGTCCCGCCCTTGTTTGGTGGTGAATGCCTCCTGGAGTGGCGATGTCTGCGGCTGATGGGCGACATCTTGAGTGCGGCGTTGCACCTCTTGAGTTGTAAGGCCATTGCCAATGCAGCCTGCACAAAGCCAAGAACCCTCAGGCACGGCAGTGAGCTTGGGGGTGAGACAGAAGGTATGGAAGCCCTTGCCGCACCCATCGCACAGCAGCATGCGTTCGGCATCAGTAGGGGATTTGCAGATGGAGCAAGGAAAGTCAGCAGTGGGCCGTGCCAGTGTGTGATCAATGGTGGGATCAATGTCAGGTAGGTGACATGGGGCGAGGTTGCACACGTTCTCAGCCATAACCCGCCCGCACTTCCCCTGGAGCTTGGCTACCCCATTGACACCCACAGACACCACCCGGTA
Organism: Haematococcus lacustris; assembly: GCA_030144725.1. NCBI lineage: Eukaryota > Viridiplantae > Chlorophyta > Chlorophyceae > Chlamydomonadales > Haematococcaceae > Haematococcus > Haematococcus lacustris. Next base: position 2,055,229 of record JASKMD010000007.1, read on the forward strand.
GATCTCTGGGCGAGCACTAAGCTGCAAGGTGTTACTTTGCGGGCGCTGGGTCCACACAAAGCTGCCAGGGTGCAGCTGCCGGACAGCAGGCTTGTAGCTGCCGCTGTGGGTAGTGGCATAGCGGAGGGTGTCCCGGTGCTGAGCAATGCGGATGTTACCCATGGCGGCAGCCGTTTCACGGCTCAACACGGCAGAGCGCTCCAGGAGGTCGTGAGCAGCCACCACTGGGTCATCAAGGTTGATCGGGCGTACCATGCGCTGAACGACTGCAGGTGGGAGCACGGGTGCGCGGCCATACAGCAGGGAGTAAGGGCTGCACTTGGTGGCTTCCTGTGGTGAGGCACGGTAACCCAGAGCAATGGCTGGCAGGGCCTCATCCCAGGCAGCGGGGTCACCACTGACAGCAATGTGCTTGCGGAGGGCATCCTTGAAGGTCTGCACCGCCCGTTCAGCCAGCCCATCTGCCTGGGGGTGGTGGGGAGAGGTGACGCGGTGGTCTATCAAATGGCGCTGCAAGAGATCAGCAAACTCCCCTTGGAACTCACGGCCCCCGTCGGTGAGGACCTCAGCGCTGGCCCCAAAGCGGCCGAGGACTTGGTGGTGAAAATGGTAGGCTGTGGTGCTGGCCAGCCTGTCAGGGATGGGCACCAGCTCCACATGCTTGGTGAGGTGCTCGATGCACACCATTAGGTACTCATGGCCACGGTGAGTGCGAGGCAGCGGGCCAGCCAGGTCCACGCCCCAGCGGTAGAACAGCCCTTGCACTGGAAGAGGCGACAGCTGGGCAGCACGTAGGTTGAAGCTGGCCCTAGCCCTATCACACACATGGCAGGATCTGAGGACGCGGGCCACATCCGCATGGATGCCTGCCCACCAGTGGTTGTGCAACAGTATGGCAGTGGTGCGTCGAACCCCAAAGTGCCCATTGCTGCCATGCATGGCCAACACAAGCTGATCACGCGCAGGAGGGGCTGGTACTACCTTGGTGCTGCCATCTGCCATGACACGCAATAGCTGATTTGAGTCCCACCGGTAGGCCTTAGCACGGCGTGTCACCCGACGCAACTCGGTGGCAGACTGCCCAGGGTTGTGAGCCCTGGTGCGCAGGAAATGGAGTGTGGCTATGGCCGCATGGACGTCAGTGTCCTCCTCGACAGCGGCCACAACTGCTGCTGCCAGACCGGCCGGTGAGGCAGTGCAGCCGACTGGATGCGGGGGGCGACTGGTCCATTGGGGCCCAGCACTTCCCTCTGGCACGCAGGCACAGGAGGCAAGGCTGGGGCTGGGGTGGGTGCGGGAGAGGGTGAGGGAGATGGCCAGCAGGGTCTGCATGGCATAGGCGTCCATGCAGCGACCCAGGATTGCAAAGCGTTGCTGTAAGTTGACCCCAGGAGCTGCTGTGGCGCCAGTGCCATAGCCCAAGGCGCGCTCCCGCTCCGGGACAGAAGGCTCGCTGCGGGTGCCGTCAGGGTTGAGGATCAGCCCCGGTCCGCGGCCACGGTAAGCGTACGAATGGGGGGTTGCAACAAGGGTGGGTAGCACTCGAAGGGGCTGTCCAGCCACCTCACATTGCCAAGCCGGGGGCGGTGGCCATGTGGTGGTGAGGGGTGTGGTGCGACCGGGGTCCAGGATGTCTTGCACCTGAACCTCATCAGTTGTGGCCTGAGCCACCACCACAGCTGCCGCAGCAGGGTCACACATATTGGTCCAGTAGTTGCGTAGGCGATGTGCGTAAGAACCCACAGCAGCAGCATCAAAGCAGAGCGGCTCGCCAAGCACCTCACACAGCGGCTGAAATTGAGAGCGCACATTGACACTGCTGAAGTTAAACTGGACTGCTGCATTTTCAAGGATGTAAGCAGGTGGGCAGGTGCGCTGCAGCTGTTGCAAGGCACCGATGATGCGCAGGCAATCGAGGTGGGTGGAGGAGTGTGAACCATACATGCCAGCTTGGGTGCCAGCAGGGGAGAGATCCTGACACTCCCATCCTGCCACAACTAACCATGGTCGTGCTGCTTTGGCGCCCGCATGCACCAGGTGTGCCGTGGTGATGCCACGAACGTCAGCAGGAAGAGTGGTGAATGTTGTCGCATAGGCCGAAGAGGGGAGGAGCCGGGGGTATTGGGCAGACAGTGTAACCACACGATGGTGCGCAACACGCTGGGCAGCAGGGTCTGTGTCACAGTAATAGTACTGCTTGACCGCCATGCCATTGCGAAGGCACATCTCTAACCCAGCACATAGGCCCCCAAAGAGCTCCAGCAAGACCACGCCATGAGTAGCAGCCGGGCAGAAGGTGCCAGCAATGCAGCAGGTATTGAGGCGCACCGGCTGTGCAACCCCATGAGCATCCCGTTGACCCACTGACATGCCCGCAAAGGTGACAGCAGGAGGTAGGGTAGCAAGAGTAGGAGCGGCCAGCTGGCACATGGCGGCAATGCGCGAATGGAGCACGGCAGTGGGGTCCGGCAGGGCAGGTGGGGCTGGAGGGTGGCGGGTGGCGTCTAGGTCCCCCCCCAGATTGCCCCACAACAGGTCAGCAGGATGGGTGGCATAATCAGAGTCAAAAGGCCAATAGGAGGCACAAGCCCATACCACATTTGCGGTTGGTGTTGGTGAAGGAAAGCAGGCCAGGGCCGCCGCGGGATCGGGATCAAGCTGGGCACCAGTGCCGTCCAGGCTGCACGGTAGCGGCCAGCGGGAGAGCACGTCTGCATTCTGGTGCTTGTTCCCCGGGCGGTGCTCAATGGTGAAGGTGTAGTCTTGCAGGGAGAGGGCCCACCGGGCGTGGTGGCCTGTGAGGTTGGGGTTGGTCATCAGCCAGGTGAGGGGTTGGTGGTCTGTGACCAGGCGGAAGGAGGCACCATGCAGGTAGGGCCGGAGGGTCTTGATGGCCCACACTGCACACAACATTTCACCCTGGTAAGAGTTGTAGTTGCGTTCGTGCTTGTTGTTGCTGCGGGAGACGCAAGCGACCATGTATTCCATGCCAACGTCATCCACTTGGCCTAGGACAGCGCCGCACCCAGCTGTGGACCAGTCAGTGTGCAACACAAAGGGACGCTCATGGTCAGCACGACGCAGGACCAAGCCGGGGGTGCAGATAGCGGCCTTGAGGGTTGCAAAAGCTTGCTGGTGCTCCTCCCCCCATATCCAGGGTGCCCCTTTGCTAGTGAGATGTGTGATAGGTGCGGCGATGGCAGAGAAGTTGGGCACATAGCAGCGGTAGTAGTTGATGAATCCCATAATCTGGCGTAGGTCATGCAAGCAGGTGGGAGTGGGTAGGGCAGTAACAGCCGCCACCTTGGCCTCAGTGGGAGACAGGCCATGGCTGCTGACATTGTGCCCAAGATACTCTACCACATCAGCACCAAAGACGCTCTTGTCAGGGTGCGCCTTAAGCCCAGTGGCTTGGAGCATGCGTAGTGCTGCTGTCACGTCGATCAGGTGCTGCTCTGCGGTGGTGCTGTGGACAAGCAAGTCGTCAATGTACGCCTTGCAACAGTGTATGAGGCCAGCATCAGCAACGCAGCGGTCCATGACACGCTGGTACTCGGCTGGTGCATTGCGTAGGCCAAATGGCATGCGGTTAAAGTAATAGAGCTTGTTGCCACACCAGAATGCTGTCTTTATACGGTCAGCTGGGGCAATGTGCAGCTGGAAGAAGCCACTACGCATGTCTAACTTGCTGAAGTAGCAGCTGTCGCCCAACTCACTGAACAACTCATCGGGGCGGGGCAGGCCATAGATGTCAGGCCGGGTGGCAGCGTTGAGCTGCCGGTAGTCAATAGCAAAGCGCTTGTCAGTCCAGTTGCCATGAACATCTTTCTTGGCAGGTAGGACAGGGGCAGCAGCGTAGCTGCATGGGCCCTCCACCGGGGAGATGATGCCGGCAGCCAGCAGCTCGGCGGTCTTGTCACTGCAAATCTGACGCTCTATGGGGCTGTAGCGACGCGGAGGACTGCGGACAGGCTCAGTAGTGGTAAGGGGGATGGTGAGAGGGGGGCGTGGACCATGGTACCCTGGCAAGTCTGACAAGCTATAGGAAAAGGCGTTGTCATGTGCCTCGATGACAGCTTCCAACTGGTGATGTTGGGCGGCAGTCATGTCAGGGTGATGGCCAAAGAGCATGCCCTTGGGATGCTTTGTGAAGCGGGCGTCAGGCGGCAGATGCTGGTGTCCATCGGGCAGTGTGTGGGCAATGGTGACGCAGCTGAACATGCATGGAAGAGCTGGCACCTCTTGCGGTTGTTGGGGTGGGCAAGCATGCATGGTGGGTAGCAGCGCGCAGAGGATCAGCAAGAATGCACAAGCGTTGCGCAGTGTGCAGCCCTTACGCATGGCGTCAAGCAGCCCCTTCCCCGCGGTTGACCAGCGCTCAAGGAGCGGTGTGGGTGCCTTAGCACGCTGCTTGCGGTCCCGCCGGCGGGCAGCCCCCAGGCCCAGTGGCTGATGTTTGGGGGTACGGGTGGGAAGCTGCTGCCTGTCCATGCCACGGCCGGGCTTGCTGCGAGGGGCCAGGGGGGGACCCCTGATTTCCACCCCTGGCTGGTCCTCCGCAACACTGGGGGTGTGGCTGCAACCGGAGGTGGCGCTGGCCGCACTTGGCTTACCCTCCGGAACCCCCAGGTAGCACGCGCTGGTATGGCCGCTGCTACCCTCCGCACCCCCGCTGATCACTGGGCTGGCCACGCAGGCCCAAAGGGGGCTGCCCTGCATCAGGCTAGAGGGGTCAGCCAAACTGCACTGGCTCAGCATGGTTGCACTGGACCATTCAGCTGGGGGCTCAAAGTGCAATGGCAAGGCATGGCGTGGCTGCGGGTGAGCATGGCTAGCCAGCTGAGGGGCGTAGGTAAGCAAGCGCCCTGGTAGGTCAATCTGTATGCCGTGCCGAAGCATGACCTCTGTGCCTATCACAAGGGTGTAAGGCAGGCTGCTGTGTTCCTCCACGATGTGCACGCGGTGGCGGGAGCGGGCTGCATGGGGTGTGCCCAGGGCCAGACCCACCTCTACCACCACCGCACCCAGGGTCTGGAAAGTGGTCCCCCCGCTCTGGATGATGCGTAGCTGGGTGGGGAGCACCTCCAGTTGCAGCTGCTTGGCCAGGCCTGCCGTCATAAGTTGAGCGCCAGAGCCTGAGTCAATCATGACCCCAGGGATGGCATGGGGGTTGCCGTGCCTATCAAGCACGCTGAGCCCTGCGTGCACACTGGGGTTGGCAGCAAAGGGGAGGGCCTGCGGGGGAGGGGCCCCGGCACGGATGTACGAGGCAGGCGGCAGCGACGCGCTGGCTGATGAGTTCTGGGCACTTTGGGCAGCAACCACACCTTGTGCCAGCGGTTGTTGTGCACGCAGCTGTGCCACCTGAGCCTCCACAATCAGCAATGACTGCTGCATGCCAGTAACGCGCTGATCAAGCGCATGTACAATGTTGGTTATGTCGGCAAGCACAACACGCTCAGGCTGAGGGGCTGCGGGTGGGCTGCGAGCTGAGGCACTACCCGGGGTGAAGCTAGTGGGGCGATCAGCGGCAGCTGCCAGGGCATGGCGCATGGCCTCAAGCGCATGCTCAGGGCTGGTGATGGGCACAGAGGTAAAGCTATGCATGGCTGCACCCTCATCTTCTACCATATCTGAGGTATAGGGAAAAATATAGGCGTCCTTATTTTCTCATAATGGAGGCATAATAGGGGCATAATAAGGGGTCAACCGCGCCGGTACTCAGAGCTTACAATCGCACGCTTACAAAAACGTGATGGCCTGATGCTAATGTGACCCTGCAGACGTCGATGGCCTAGCGAGTTGCACGAAATGAAAGAAAGAAATCAATCGCTGCACCATTCCAATGCCAAGCCAAGCATGAAGCCAAGCATGAATGCAACATGCCCTGGTGCTGGCACACACAGCTGCTCATTGGCAGAGAGGAAGGCCATGGCATCAGGGCAGACTCCCTGGGGAACGTATGGCCATGGGGCGGGGGAAGGGTACAGGGGCCGCATGACTAGGGCCAGGCTGTATTGAACATGGCGCGTTGAAGCCCCCGATAGGAGCGGAGACTGCCTGCGGGCTGTTTAGGACATAGAAGGACATAGCATAGAACATAGCACCGGCAGCAGCAGTGGCAGCAGGGGCAACAACGGCAACACTGGCAGGAGCAGAAGCTGCAGCAGCAGCATCATCAGCATCAGCGGCAGCAGCAACAGTGGCAACAGCGGCAACACTGGCAGCAGCGACAACAGCGGCAGCAGCGGCAACACCGGCAGCAGCAGCAGCAACTCGCGCGGCAGCAGCAGCAGCAGCAACAGCAGTGGCAGCAGGGGCAACAACGGCAACACTGGCAGCAGCAGAAGCTGCAGCAGCTTCAGCAGCATCAGCAGCAGTGGCTACAGCGGCAACACTGGCAGCAGCGACAACAGCGGCAACACCGGCAGCAGCGGCAACACCGGCAGCAGCAGCAGCAACTCGCGCGGCAGCAGCAGCAGCAGCAACAGCAGTGGCAGCAGGGGCAACAACGGCAACACTGGCAGCAGCAGAAGCTGCAGCAGCTTCAGCAGCATCAGCAGCAGCGGCAGTGGCTACAGCGGCAACACTGGCAGCAGCGATAGCAGCGGCAACATCGGCAGCAGCAGCAGCAGCTCGCGCGGCAGCAGCAGCAGTGGTGGCAGCAGTGGCAGCAGGGGCAACAACGGCAACACTGGCAGCAGCAGAAGCTGCAGCAGCATCAACAGCATCAGCGGCAGCAGCAGCAGTGGCTACAGCGGCAACACCGGCAGCAGCGGCAACACCGGCAGCTGCAGCAGCGGTGGCAGCAGCAGCAGCAGCGCGCGCGGCGGCAGCAGCAGCAGCAACAACAGCAGGGGCAACAACGGCAACACTGGCAGCAGCAGAAGCTGCAGCAGCATCAGCAGCAGCAAGCGGCAGTGGCTACAGCGGCAACACTGGCAGCAGCGACAGCAGCGGCAACACCGGCAACAGCAGCAGCGATGGCAGCAGCAGCAGCAGCGGGATTGCGCTGGTTGGTGATGCGCAACATGAGTGATGTGGCGTTAGACTTGCTCTTGGTGTGCATCTGTGCAATAGAGCAACATGTGAGCAAGCATCAGCAAGTGGTGGCAGAGCAGTGCACGGGACACGTGGTGGGCAAGGTGTTGTAATGGTGACAGAGAGCGCAGCACTCACTTGGCACAAACATGCACATAGCACCACACAGCAGCTTGGGCCTCCTGTAGTAGGCGTCATGGAAATGACGAACGCGCGCAGAAGGGTCTGATGGTAGAGTTGGGATGAACCTCCAACTGCACGGGTACAGATTACAGCACGTGAGCACATGTTGCAACATGTATTGCAACATATATAGGCTGCTCAGCATTTCCGCTACTACACATGCTACCACGGTGTTGCTGCAACACCACTTGCAATTCTCACCTGCTCGGTTGTTGCGTTTGTCCCCGTAATGGGGAACTTCTTGTCGTTGAGCGTCGGAACTGCAAAGATAGTAGCGTCTTGAGTCGCAAGAGCTGTGATTAAGGGCTGTGATTAAGCAAGCCGGCCGCCACCACCTTGACCATTGACAACGATTTCCTCCTGCGCGTGTGCCGCTGGCATACTTGCATCTGTTGCTACGTTGACATTGGCAATGGGTTGACCATGTGGTAGATGCGGGCACTGGAGCGAACCGTTTGGGCTGCCAATAGCCAGGGTGGACGCCACGGCTTGCCACAGAGACACGACCAGAACAGGGAGGTGGCATTGGTAACGAGATGGCTGAGGCTCGAAGTACGGTGCAGCTTTGGTCAATTAGCTCCCAGTGGCTAACTGTGCTATCTCGCTAGATGTTGCAGGGGCGCCACTGCTCGCTGCTGCGTGGCTGCCGCATGTGATAGCTGAAGCTGACTTGCGGCCTCCTGACAATTGAGTAGCATTTTCCAACGTGGCTGCCTGGCTGTGCGGCTGTCGGGCTGTGCGGTTGTCTGGCTGTGCGGCGGTCTCTGTCGACTTGACTGTGGTTGACCTCATCTTGACCTCCTTTTGAATCGGTCACACGTCAGTGGCCGCGCAAGTCGTGCAAGCCGCACAAGCTGTGCAAGCCGCGATGGCGTGCAAAGCAGTCGGGTAGAATAAAGCCCTCAATGGGGTAAGGAATGGCTAGATGAGGCTGTCGGCAAGTCGTGCAAGCCGCTTAAGCCGAGCTACTTATAACTGCCAGGCTGACGACCGGCAAAACATAATGGTCGAGCGGCAAATGATAATGGTCGAGCGGCAAGTGCACTTTTTGATAATGGTCGAGCGGCAAAGTGCACTTTTTGATAATGCTCGTGCGGCAAACGAGAGCGTTGGTCCAGCAACTGCGTTGCGAATGCGTTGTTCGTAGTGCTGGTCAACGTGGGATAGGGGCGGTCAACGTGGGACGGGTATACAGCTACCTCTATTGCTACCTCTACGTTGCTCAAGCGACTCTACGCGATAGCTTAGCGGACGTGCTACCTGGCTGGCATGTATACTTATAACTGCCAGGCTGGCGACCGGCAAAACATAATGGTCGAGCGGCAAAGCATAATGGTCGAGCGGCAAAACATAATGGTCGAGCGGCAAGTGCACTTTTTGATATTGGTCGAGCGGCAAGCACGCTTCTCGCAATACGTTTCGGGGGAGCCTTTGCCTGGCTGTGTCTAGCGGCTGTGTCTAGCGGTTGCATACAGTGTTGGTCAACGGTGGCGGTTACGGGAATGCGAAACCTCAGATATACCAGATAATCGCCGTTACCTCTCGCATTATGCGAACTAATGGTCTCGTCCTCGGCTCTGCTACCATACATCCCTCGGCTGCGCCTCGGGATGTATGTCCGCGCCACCTCGGCCTCGTCCATTATTTTCGCATAATGCTCTCGGACCGCCAATTATCTACTACATACCCTCAGCGGCGACCAGCGCATGGGTGGGAGCAGGGGGCCCCCAGTGTACAGGGCGTAGCTCGGGGTGCTTGGAGTAGCAGCGATCCTCGGTGTGGCCATCCTTGTCACAATGATCACAATGCAGCCGGCTGCGAGGGGGCCCTCCCCTTGGCTGCATGGCGGTGTGAGCACGCAACGGCGCAGCAGCAGGGGGCCGTGAGGCCATGAACAACCTGAACTGCTCAAACAAGGCTTGCTCGGCTGGCTGAGGGCTGCTGGCATTGACATGTGTAGGGGCGGTGGAGGGTGCAGCCCTAGGCTGTCCTTGCATGCCTATGTGGCATTCCGCGGTGCTGTGGCCTGTCCAGCGCTGGTGGTTCTCACACCATTGCAGTTGTGATTGGGCAGGCCTAGGTGGTGGCATGGACGCATGCAGAGCATTGCCGAGCTGCTTCATCAGGCGCTGGGCAGCCTTGACAGCGCTGGCATCACCTCCCTTGAGCTGGCCCAGCAGGTCGGTCGTGTTAACGCCGATGGCGACAGTTGGCTTGCCAGCTGCCTGATCCAGCTGGCCGTATAAAGACAGCATTCTGGTGTGGCAACAAGCTCTATTACTTTAACCGCATGCCATTTGGCCTACGCAATGCACCAGCCGAGTACCAGCGTGTCATGGACCGCTGCGTTGCTGATGCTGGCCTCATACACTGTTGCAAGGCGTACATTGACGACTTGCTTGTCCACAGCACCACCGCAGAGCAGCACCTGATCGACGTGACAGCAGCACTACGCATGCTCCAAGCCACTGGGCTTAAGGCGCACCCTGACAAGAGCGTCTTTGGTGCTGATGTGGTAGAGTATCTTGGGCACAATGTCAGCAGCCATGGCCTGTCTCCCACTGAGGCCAAGGTGGCGGCTGTTACTGCCCTACCCACTCCCACCTGCTTGCATGACCTACGCCAGATTATGGGATTCATCAACTACTACCGCTGCTATGTGCCCAACTTCTCTGCCATCGCCGCACCTATCACACATCTCACTAGCAAAGGGGCACCCTGGATATGGGGGGAGGAGCACCAGCAAGCTTTTGCAACCCTCAAGGCCGCTATCTGCACCCCCGGCTTGGTCCTGCGTCGTGCTGACCATGAGCGTCCCTTTGTGTTGCACACTGACTGGTCCACAGCTGGGTGCGGCGCTGTCCTAGGCCAAGTGGATGACGTTGGCATGGAATACATGGTCGCTTGCGTCTCCCGCAGCAACAACAAGCACGAACGCAACTACAGCTCTTACCAGGGTGAAATGTTGTGTGCAGTGTGGGCCATCAAGACCCTCCGGCCCTACCTGCATGGTGCCTCCTTCCGCCTGGTCACAGACCACCAACCCCTCACCTGGCTGATGACCAACCCCAACCTCACAGGCCACCACGCCCGGTGGGCCCTCTCCCTGCAAGACTACACCTTCACCATTGAGCACCGCCCGGGGAACAAGCACCAGAATGCAGACGTGCTCTCCCGCTGGCCGCTACCGTGCAGCCTGGACGGCACTGGTGCCCAGCTTGATCCCGATCCCGCGGCGGCCCTGGCCTGCTTTCCTTCACCAACACCAACCGCAAATGTGGTATGGGCTTGTGCCTCCTATTGGCCTTTTGACTCTGATTATGCCACCCATCCTGCTGACCTGTTGTGGGGCAATCTGGGGGGGGACCTAGACGCCACCCGCCACCCTCCAGCCCCACCTGCCCTGCCGGACCCCACTGCCGTGCTCCATTCGCGCATTGCCGCCATGTGCCAGCTGGCCGCTCCTACTCTTGCTACCCTACCTCCTGCTGTCACCTTTGCGGGCATGTCAGTGGGTCAACGGGATGCTCATGGGGTTGCACAGCCGGTGCGCCTCAATACCTGCTGCATTGCTGGCACCTTCTGCCCGGCTGCTACTCATGGCGTGGTCTTGCTGGAGCTCTTTGGGGGCCTATGTGCTGGGTTAGAGATGTGCCTTCGCAATGGCATGGCGGTCAAGCAGTACTATTACTGTGACACAGACCCTGCTGCCCAGCGTGTTGCGCACCATCGTGTGGTTACACTGTCTGCCCAATACCCCCGGCTCCTCCCCTCTTCGGCCTATGCGACAACATTCACCACTCTTCCTGCTGACGTTCGTGGCATCACCACGGCACACCTGGTGCATGCGGGCGCCAAAGCAGCACGACCATGGTTAGTTGTGGCAGGATGGGAGTGTCAGGATCTCTCCCCTGCTGGCACCCAAGCTGGCATGTATGGTTCACACTCCTCCACCCACCTCGATTGCCTGCGCATCATCGGTGCCTTGCAACAGCTGCAGCGCACCTGCCCACCTGCTTACATCCTTGAAAATGCAGCAGTCCAGTTTAACTTCAGCAGTGTCAATGTGCGCTCTCAATTTCAGCCGCTGTGTGAGGTGCTTGGCGAGCCGCTCTGCTTTGATGCTGCTGCTGTGGGTTCTTACGCACATCGCCTACGCAACTACTGGACCAATATGTGTGACCCTGCTGCGGCAGCTGTGGTGGTGGCTCAGGCCACAACTGATGAGGTTCAGGTGCAAGACATCCTAGACCCCGGTCGCACCACACCCCTCACCACCACATGGCCACCGCCCCCGGCTTGGCAATGTGAGGTGGCTGGACAGCCCCTTCGAGTGCTACCCACCCTTGTTGCAACCCCCCATTCGTACGCTTACCGTGGCCGCGGACCGGGGCTGATCCTCAACCCTGACGGCACCCGCAGCGAGCCTTCTGTCCCGGAGCGGGAGCGCGCCTTGGGCTATGGCACTGGCGCCACAGCAGCTCCTGGGGTCAACTTACAGCAACGCTTTGCAATCCTGGGTCGCTGCATGGACGCCTATGCCATGCAGACCCTGCTGGCCATCTCCCTCACCCTCTCCCGCACCCACCCCAGCCCCAGCCTTGCCTCCTGTGCCTGCGTGCCAGAGGGAAGTGCTGGGCCCCAATGGACCAGTCGCCCCCCGCATCCAGTCGGCTGCACTGCCTCACCGGCCGGTCTGGCAGCAGCAGTTGTGGCCGCTGTCGAGGAGGACACTGACGTCCATGCGGACATAGCCACACTCCATTTCCTGCGCACCAGGGCTCACAACCCTGGGCAGTCTGCCACCGAGTTGCGTCGGGTGACACGCCGTGCTAAGGCCTACCGGTGGGACTCAAATCAGCTATTGCGTGTCATGGCAGATGGCAGCACCAAGGTAGTACCAGCCCCTCCTGCGCGTGATCAGCTTGTGTTGGCCATGCATGGCAGCAATGGGCACTTTGGGGTTCGACGCACCACTGCCATACTGTTGCACAACCACTGGTGGGCAGGCATCCATGCGGATGTGGCCCGCGTCCTCAGATCCTGCCATGTGTGTGATAGGGCTAGGGCCAGCTTCAACCTACGTGCTGCCCAGCTGTCGCCTCTTCCAGTGCAAGGGCTGTTCTACCGCTGGGGCGTGGACCTGGCTGGCCCGCTGCCTCGCACTCACCGTGGCCATGAGTACCTAATGGTGTGCATCGAGCACCTCACCAAGCATGTGGAGCTGGTGCCCATCCCTGACAGGCTGGCCAGCACCACAGCCTACCATTTTCACCACCAAGTCCTCGGCCGCTTTGGGGCCAGCGCTGAGGTCCTCACCGACGGGGGCCGTGAGTTCCAAGGGGAGTTTGCTGATCTCTTGCAGCGCCATTTGATAGACCACCGCGTCACCTCTCCCCACCACCCCCAGGCAGATGGGCTGGCTGAACGGGCGGTGCAGACCTTCAAGGATGCCCTCCGCAAGCACATTGCTGTCAGTGGTGACCCCGCTGCCTGGGATGAGGCCCTGCCAGCCATTGCTCTGGGTTACCGTGCCTCACCACAGGAAGCCACCAAGTGCAGCCCTTACTCCCTGCTGTATGGCCGCGCACCCGTGCTCCCACCTGCAGTCGTTCAGCGCATGGTACGCCCGATCAACCTTGATGACCCAGTGGTGGCTGCTCACGACCTCCTGGAGCGCTCTGCCGTGTTGAGCCGTGAAACGGCTGCCGCCATGGGTAACATCCGCATTGCTCAGCACCGGGACACCCTCCGCTATGCCACTACCCACAGCGGCAGCTACAAGCCTGCTGTCCGGCAGCTGCACCCTGGCAGCTTTGTGTGGACCCAGCGCCCGCAAAGTAACACCTTGCAGCTTAGTGCTCGCCCAGAGATCTACCGGGTGGTGTCTGTGGGTGTCAATGGGGTAGCCAAGCTCCAGGGGAAGTGCGGGCGGGTTATGGCTGAGAACGTGTGCAACCTCGCCCCATGTCACCTACCTGACATTGATCCCACCATTGATCACACACTGGCACGGCCCACTGCTGACTTTCCTTGCTCCATCTGCAAATCCCCTACTGATGCCGAACGCATGCTGCTGTGCGATGGGTGCGGCAAGGGCTTCCATACCTTCTGTCTCACCCCCAAGCTCACTGCCGTGCCTGAGGGTTCTTGGCTTTGTGCAGGCTGCATTGGCAATGGCCTTACAACTCAAGAGGTGCAACGCCGCACTCAAGATGTCGCCCATCAGCCGCAGACATCGCCACTCCAGGAGGCATTCACCACCAAACAAGGGCGGGACCGAGCCCAGGCGGCCCAGTTGTTGCATGGACGTGTGGCCCGCCAGCCGGGCACAAGCCGCTGGGGGGTGGTGCGCTTCAAGGGCCAGCAGTGCCACCCTCATTACTTTGCTGTAGACTGGGCAGATGGCACCATCACCGATAAGGTCAGCCCGACCGTGTTGCGCAATAGTCGGTGGCTGCAGCCTGAGGGCACCGTCCTGCCCAGCCTAACCCTTGCTCCCCCAGTACCCGGCCAGCGGCGCTCAGCGCGGTTAGGTCATGGCGAGAATGTGGGCCTGGCCGTGGCATGTGCATGCCCTGACTCGCATGGCATGGCACTATGGGCCTGAGGGTACCAAGGGGTGAGCCATTGGCGACTAGCGCCACCCTTGGATTCCTATCCTCAGTATCGCGGGGAGCCCAGGCTTGGATGGGATTAGGCCCACCTTGTCCTGCCCGTTGCGAGTCCCTAAGTGCCTTGACCTGTGTTGCCATGTGCTGTGACCTGCACTTTCACATAGTGCGCCTCAATGCTGTACCACCACCTTGCGCACTGGGGGGAAGTAAGTGCCAGGTCCCAGCGCATGCTTACAGCGCGACAGTCTGCACAATGTTTTTGAAGATCTCGTCGAACCAATCAGTAAAAGCCTGATAGGCAGCTGCGCGCATAGGCAATTGTGCGGGAGAGCGTTCCATCGCTGAAGTCGCCACAATAGACTGCACACTAACGCTCGTTAGGAGCCTGCTTGTGGAGGGGACTTGATCTTAAGTGCTGTCCGGGAAAGCCGGTATGCGTGAGCTGTCATCCGTGGCTCGACGCTGTCGTTGTCCGGCAGTGGGTGGATGCTCGTAGGGTCTGGAGCTTCCAGCGTAAGCGTCGTTGAACCCATCCACCTGTGCCCGGCACGGACCGCCTCGGCGGTCAGACTGGCGAGGAGCCAGGATTATTGATACAGTTTAGTCAGACGACGGGCGCAGGCGTGCCGCGGAACAGGAAAGTCACTGGCGCTGTCACCGCGGTTGCCTTACACAATGTGAGCTATCGATGCCAGCAGTCCACAACAACGACTTAGCTGGGCACCACGACGTGAAATGTCCAGCTATCGAGTGCTATTGAGTGACACGCAACCTCATACACCTTCATTCCGTCGCACGAGCGATATCAGTGGTTGCTGTGCACCGCAAGGCACACCTTGCAAGCGACCTATTTATGCAAGCCAAGAAACCCATGTCCAAGTGTGCTCGTCGTCAATGAACTCCGTCGAATCCCTTCTAATCGGTACCACTGTGCTTCAACAGAAAAGCTGCTGTCACGCATTGTGTGCGTGCACACAATGCAACGTGACGTCAGGATGATATATACACACATTATGCCAAGGGTATATTATATTGTCAGGGTGCAATACAATAATGCGTGGCATGGGCTGCAACCGGCTCACCAAGGCCACTACCGCTCCATGGTGCTGACCCAGTATCATTGTGTTTGATGCATGTGCCCCATGCACCACAAACAGCATGGGAGTCCTCACCCTTGCGTAACAGTGAGCTCCCTGCCACCACAGCAGCCACTGCGTGGGCTGATGAGGATCTGCTTCACTGGCTGTTTACCACATCAAAGCCAGCGGGAGAGCGCACCGAGTCACACCTGCAGGTCAGTGCAGGCAACACCTCGTCAGCGCAGCTGGCCGCCTTCCCATGGCTATCATTGCATGCTGGGCCAGCCAGTTGACTAACATCTGCGGTTAGGTGCGATCGGCAGCCCTCACCACTAGTGAGCTCCATGGCTGCATCAGCAACTAGGATGCTAACGCTGGCACTGTATCAGCTGCACAGTTCATCACCACAAGGCTCTCACAAGCCTGTTAACACCTCTTGGAGGATAGACCTCTTGAAGGATAGAGGAACACCTCTTGGAGGATAGACTGACACTGCCTCAACTGCCCCAAAGACCGCTGACATTCTTGCAATCCACAGGGGTTGTTGAGGTGTGTGGAGGGGTGCTTGGGCATTGAAGGCAACGGCGGTGCTGTCAAAGAAGCAGCAAATGCGACAAGGGAGGCTAGTCACATCAAAGTGGCATCAGACGGCAAGCTGTGTGACGCGCCGGCCGACGTGGTCCCGAGCAACGCCTCTCACCGGTTGGCATTGCATGGTGATGACGTTGCACAGGATCGGCCCTGCAGCTGCCCTGTACGCACCGGGCTGGCCCACCCGCCCAATGCCCCCATCTCCGCAGCCCATCGGCCTGCTGCCTGGTGGAGTGTAGCTGCATGGCTGATGGATGCTGCAGCTGAGCTTCCGTTTGGAAGGGATGTAGACTGCAGGCATTCAGCCACCGCCTGGCTGCCTAGCGCCCCAGGAGCTGCTGGTGCCTGCTGTGCCCTTGCTGGGCTGCTGGGCTGTTGGTGGGAGGGGCATCCAAAGTCTTGATGGGACGGTGGCCACCTGAGGGAAGCAAAGCAGAGCGCAGCAGCGGGAGGTGTGGGCACAAGCAGGTGGATGCGGTCAGGCGCGGGGCAGCTTGCAGCTCTTGCATCATAGCGCAGCCTTGCAGGTGGCTTTTGCCTCCAGATGGCAGCAATGCCTGCTCCCAGATGCAGCTAACATAGAGCAGCCTTTGGTGGTGGTGTGAGCAGGCCACTGGTACTGCCTGTCAAGGGCAACAGGTGCCTGGGTTGAGTTCTAAAGCAGCAGCGAGAGCTGCCCCTAGTCCCACCTAGCACCTACAGCGGCATGCTGACTGTGCCAAGTCTGGCTGCGACCCCTCAGGGTCAGACTTCAGGTGTTGCACCACCACAGCAGGTGGGTCAGCTCTGCACAGCCCCACAGGCTGTTAGCCTTACCACTACCCCAGCCATGGAGTCGAGGCCAGCGAAGACCGGTGTTCACTCCGGACTAGCCAGCCATGCTCTGGGGTTGGTTGTTTTGTTTCTACAGGCTGTTAGCCTTATAAGCATAAAGCTGTTAGTTTTGATGGGGTGCCCAGTGGTTTAGAAGGGAATTGCCACCGGTGTAAGGTTTGTAGTCATCAAGGGTGCGACCCAGGATGCTTCAACTTGATTGTAGCAGCTGAGTGAGATTACCCACAGTCGAACATGTCGTTCCATGTTGGATGAGTTATGTTTGTCTGCACAGTCCCACACCACACTGAAGTTGTGGTGTTGCGTGAGGCTGATATGACGATACCATGTACCACCCCAGGTACAGGCTTTGCTACCATCCTTGTTGCATCTCTCACCCATCTGCCTGCTCCTCCTCCTCCTCCTCCTCAGCCTCCTCCTCCTCTGCATAGTCCTCGTCAGAGGCCATATCAGGGGAATGCATTTTCAATGTGTCCAGAAACTCCTGGTAGCCAATGACCCCGTCATTATTCGCGTCCATCTGCACGTCATGGCAGTCATCTAGACTTGATATGCCATCTGTAGCTCATCAGGCTTGGGGTTTTTCTCCTGCTAGTGCATTGGTGGCCGGCAGTCAGTAGCTGCCTGGCCATGCCAGGATGGCAGCTGCAGCGGCTCCACTCTCAGCCTGCCTGCTCAGCCTGCCTGCTCACACCCATTGTGAGGCAGAGCGCTAGCTGAAGGACCCCGGTGTTGGGGCAGGGCTACGGGTTGCAGGCTACCAAACACATACAGTAGGCAGCACATGCTGCCCAGCCATGCCAGGGTGACGGCAGCAGCCCCTGACCATGACCCCACCCTTTAGCTACCTATTCACACCCAGTGAAAGCCAAAACACAGACAGCAGGGCAGCTTACCACTTGGATGAAGCTCAAAAGCTCTGACTCGGTGAGCAGGTTGCCCAGTTCGTGCATTGTGGTGCGCAGCTCGACAACGGAGATCTCGCCATTTCCATCTTTATCAAAATATTGGAAGGCCCGGCGTAAAATGGCATCCTCGTCGGTCAGGTCTTGTAGCATGGAGTGCCTGGTGCACCCACAGCCATGAACGCGCCGAGTCAGGTGTACACACAAGGGTGCAGAACCATGCTGCAGCCCTCACACAGGTGCTATGCCACTGCCTGCTGCACCCATGTGCCCCATGCACGTACCACACATGGCAGACCTGTGGGAATGTGATCACTTCACGCTGATGCAGCTTTAAGAAGCGAAGTTTGGAGTCAATGACATCATCGGTTGGGTTCTGCACATTTGCAGGTACAGTAGCATGGTAGAGTGTGGCTCACTGGGACCTGACCATGCAGATGCTGCAGCAGGAGATCGGACCGTCTAAGCCAGCGTTCACAACAATGTGACACCACGCTTCATGGCACTTGTGTGCATGTATTCTACTTGCCATATCATATGGTGTAACGCAGCACTAGATGTCAGCCACTGCTTGCTATGTGGGTCTGGAAGGCGCATACCAATCCTATGGCGTACAGGAACAAAACTAGGTCTTGCTTTGTCAGCTCATCGGGCTTGTCCAGCCCTAAGATGCCTAGGGCCTTCACACCAGTTTCTGCATACACTGACGCGGCCTGCTCGCACATGTTGACTTTCTGCTGGTGCTGCAGCACAAGCTCGTCAGACTTACCTATTTGCTGCCTCTGAAGCCCACAGTTTTCAATTGTCAACTCTGGCGCCCGCTCTTTCGTGCGGAAAAAGTTCCACAGACCTCGAAGGCCAGCGAACATTCAGAGCAAGCATGCCAGGTTACAGCGTGCAACTTCACATAAACAGCTTTTGGAGGTTTGTGCATGAGAAGACCATGCAAATGAAGAGATAAATTGAGGTCAACATTGCCAAGCACTATGGAATACCGCCCCCTCAAACTCCCTCAGCCTTGTTCTTTGTGTGCTGCTGTAAGACTATGGGGCATTACGGATCTGCAGCCTCCTTGTGTAAACGGGTAAGATGGGCTCGGCAGCGGATGGACTGCATGGGAGGTGAATGGGACGCGGTGTTCTACTACACCCCGACATTGCTTCGTAGCGTAAGCTACGAGTGTGTCTCACCTGAACCGTCGCTGCAGATCGACGCGATTACGCAACTGCTCACGTGAACATGTGACATTTACTGCGGCAGGACATCGAGGATCCAGTGTGCAGGGCAAGAGCATCCGTTGCGATTCCAACTCGCTTATCTACTCTCCATCGCCATCGCGCCTTCTACCTTACCTTCTACGGCACCTGCTACCTTTGCACAAGTGCAGATGGACAACAACGCTACGATTGCCAAGCCCACGATGAAGAAGCCTAAAGAGACGCTCGTGAAGGTGGACGTCAATAAGCCGGGAAATGAGCAGCCCACGCCGCTTCACAACCGCTGGCACCCAGACATTCCTCCCGTGAGTGGCGCTCTGAGAAAGCCGGCCATCCGTCTAACTTTCGCTCCTGCGAGCCATCGAACCCTACCCAGCATAGCATAGCACCTCCCTGCACAGCTATGGCCACACCCGTGACGTTTGAACAGTCGTCGCCTGATGCGCAGCTGCAATCCATGGGGGCCAGCCCGCCCACGCAGTCTTGGCGGATTGATGCTGACGAGGATTAGTCATTGACCAGTGCACACCTAGCAGCCAGCAGCAACATTCAGCTGTCGAGGCACACAGGATAGGCACCGCTGACGCAATGTCTTGATGCAACTGCTACTGATCTGCACGTACCGAAGTCTCTGCCTCTTCCTGTACTCGAGTCTTACCCAATACTCTCTACCTTCACATATCCCCATTGCCATCCTTGCCACTGTTGCTGTGCAGGTGGGAACTGCTGAGGTGGACCAGATGTACCGCATTGAGTGCATTGTAAGCTACGCTTGTACTGCTACCGCTTGCACATGAAGCCCGCTTGCACTGATTGTGGTCTCCCCCAATCCCTGGTTGAGCCTCCATGCTGCAAAACACATTTCCCCATGGCTGCCCTAGCTCTTTTGCTGCATGCATGCAGGACCAGGCCGCCACACTAATAGTGTTCAATAGTAATTCACAGAGCCTACCCCTGCCCCTACCCCTGCCCCCACCCTGCCTAGGCGCAGACCACCACAGAGGCTTCACCCCTGCCCCTGCACGCATTCTTGCATCCACCCTCACCTTGGTCCTGCCCATGCCGCCACCCCCGCCCTGCCCCCACTCTTGCCCCTACCCCTGCACCCATCCCTGGCCTGGCCCCTACCCCTACCCCTACCCCTACCCCTACTCCCTGACTGCTGCAGGAGTGGACCGGGGGCCAGATCAAGAACAACGACAGCGCGGAGGACATGAAGGCGGTTGACCTGCGGCCCTGCCACCACTTGTCTGGGCCCATCAGGGTCAGCGCCCCTCACACACACCCTGCAGCGCCCTCCCAGCGCCCTCTGTGCCATTCTCCCTGTGCACACACCCCCTGAACCCTGCACCTAGAATGTAGTGGATGACAAGTATATAAATACATGTACATTATGTGACATGTAGAGTATTTATAGTTCTATCAACATTTGTGTTAAGGTTTTGGTATTTGTATTTTGTATTAGTGCGTGTTGAGTATCGAGTGTCTCATGCGTTCCTGGATGCTGGCCGTGTCCTGCAGGTGGTGGACAAGTCGGGGGCTCCAGCACTGCCTGGCGACCTGCTGGTGGTGGAGATCAGCAACATTGGGGCCCTGGAGGGATCAGAGTGGGTGGCCCAGGCCCCCCTACGCCCCCTCTCACCTCACCTTACCTCACCTTACCTCACCTTACCTCACCTTACCTCACCTCACCTCACCTCACCTCACCTTACCTCACCTTACCTCACCTTACCCGCAACCTCCCTACGCCTGCTAAGTGCGCCGCACGCACTACAGGCACTGCTGTGATCAAACCAACCGAACCAAATGAAAGCCGAACCAAACCAAACCTCCATAACAACCTTGACCCTGCAGGCCAGACCCAGCCTGGCCTGACCTTGCCTAGCCTGGCCCAGCTGAGCCTGACCTTGCCAGCCTGATTAGGCCACACTGCCTTCCCTGACCTGCCCTCCAGCCATCCTCCCTGCCCCTGCCCCTGCCCCTGCCCCTGCCCCTGTCAGGTGGGGCTACTGCGGCATCTTTGACCGGGAGAACGGCGGCGGCTTCCTTACTGATCACTTCCCCAACGCATGCAAGGCAAGCTCGGGGCAGCAGGGCACAGCAGGCGGCAAGGTCTATAAGGGTCACGACACGGGCTGGCAGGGGCAGCAGCAGGGGCCACGAGGGGCAAGCAGGGCGGCAAGGGCTACGAGGGCAGTAGCAAGGGTGGCAGGGGCGGCAGCAAGCTGGGTAAGGGAGCACCAAGGGTACAGGGGACCATCCCACCTTGAAGCGGCTCTACATGCACGGCGGCTGAAAGCACAGCAGAGCAGTCGTGCTTGCATGGCTGCAGGCTGTGTGGGACTTTGAGGGCATCTACTGCAGCAGCCGCCACATCCCCGGCGTGCGCTTTGCCGGCATCATCCACCCTGGCCTAATTGGTGGGTAGGCACCTCTGGCTGCGCTGGCACAGCTGTAGCCACACGCTGAGGGTAGGGTCAGCAGGCAGCCTTTCCTCCTCCATTCAGGCAGGGCCAACACAGTGGGCATCTCACCTCAGTGGTCACGCCAGCCACTGCGTTCTTCCCCTATTCCGCGCCGCCCCTTCCCATCCCGCACCTGGCTAGTGTAGTGGCTCAGCCTTGTATAGTATTAATTTTAGTATTAATTTATTAATGTAGTTAATGATAATAGTATGGGAACAGGTGGGAAAATACCAGCTGCACAGCTCTCTCTCTAACAGCTGAGGCGGCTGAGTGGCTGACTCCGTGAGGGGACAGGGTGGCACTGCCACCCACAGCTCCTGTACATTACTAGAAATACTATTATTACTATTACATATGTATATATGTGTAGTTTTCACTCTGTGCATAGCTCCCGTACTTCTCTGCTCTAGCATGTCCCAGTTGATCTGAAGCCCTAGGGCATTGCCCGCACCTGCTCCCAGGCCCTGCCTGTCCCCCCCTGCCAGCCTAGCCTGCCCTGCCTGCCCTGCCTGCCCTGCCTGCCCTGCCTGTAAGGCACCGCCCCCAGCCATGAGCTGCTGGAGATCTGGAACAAGCGTGAGACACAGCTGGTGGAGGAGGGCGACAAGGCCATCACATTGGGGGGCATCCTGCACTCCCGCCCCCTAGGTGTGCTGACATCAGGGCCAGGCCACCAGCTGAGGCCCACACCTCAGGCCCACACCTCGCACCCCGGTTGCCAGCAACGACAGGCCCACACTTAAGCTCACACCTCCCGCCTCAACACCCAGGCCCACCTGACACTCTTCATCCTCTCTCAGTGTTCCTCCCAGCTGGCCAAGTGTACAGGCGGGCTGGTAGGGGGTGCAGGCAGGGTTTCGCGTTTTTAGCTCACACCCGGCTGAGTGCTGATGCTGGTCGCTGGTGCTGATCGCGATGCGTGCGGGGTTGCTGTACCTTGCGCCTTGAGCGTGATCCTTTCACCGGTTACAGCCTACAGCGCTGCTGCTAGCACCGCCCTGCTCTGGTGAGCATCTGCTCCGCCCCCTCGCACCGCAGCCCTCCTGCCGGAGCCCGAGGGCGCCCTGCTGGGCAGCCTGACCCGCGAGCACCCGGACTGGGAGCGCATCGCGAAGAGCGGCTCGCGAACCATCCCCCCGCGAGAGAACGGCGGCAACTGCGACATCAAGAATCTGACGCGGTCGGTGCCGCCAGCAAAGCGTACATCAACTGCTGTCACACTCTATCACACATGTTTGGCGCTCAATACCCAGACATTTGGGATGTTTGATGGAGCATTGGCATTGACAGCATAGCAGGCAGCAGAGCTGTGCAGTTCTTGTGCACGGCTGTGGTAGCGCACGCACTGATGCCCTGCGGCTCACTGGCTGCAGGGGGTCAAGGGTGTACTTCCCAGTCTTTGTAGAGGGAGCCAACCTGTCTATGGGCGACATCCACTTCTCCCCAGGGGATGGCGAGGTGCGCTGCAGCCCCTCCCCTCATCGCCTCGCTAGCCTCCACCACTACCCCCCTCCGCCCCTCCCCCCCACCCCTCCACCCCTCTCCTCCACCCCTCACCCCCTCCCCTCCACCCCTTGTTGCCTTGGGGCAGTCTCTTCATCCCCCTTCTCCCCTACCCCTCGTTCTCCCTTTCCCTTCCCCCTCTCCCCTGAGCACCCTGCCTGAGCACCCTCCCTGAGCACCCTCCCTGAGCACCCTGCCTGAGCACCCTCCCTGAGCACCCTCTCCAGCAGCACAGCCCTGTGGGCCGCCATGAACCTGATGAACGGGGCCTGTGAACAACAGGCTGGGTGGGGCCCAGTTGCCTCTTGTGGCAAGTGCAGTGGGCACCAGCAGGGGTGGTACAGAGTCAGGGCTGGTGATGCGGGTCGTGCTGCAGGTCAGTTTCTGCGGCGCGATTGAGATGAACGGCTTCATTGACATCAAGTGAGTGGCTGCCTGGAGACTGGCTGCCTGGGGCAGTGGGCCCCTGCGGCAGCAGCAGGGCAGCAGGAGGTCATGGAGGGGGACACCAGCTGTAGGGCAGACAGGCGGGACCCCTGCGGACACCCCACTGCAGCCACCCTGCTGCTGCTCCCCCTGCTCCTGCTCTCCTGATGCTGCTGCTGAGAGCCTGTAGTCAGTCTTCCTGTTTGTGAGTCTGTTTTTCTTAAGCCTGTTTGTGAGTCTGTTCTCAGTGTTTCCCTAGACACCCACCTTTACTCAAGCTTGTGAATGTGATGGCCAGTCGGGCCATGTGTACAGGGAGCAGGCTGCACTGCACACACCCCCGGCAGCAGCATAGCTGCGCCTTCCTTTACTGCTGGCTGCCAGGTGTGACATCATTCGAGGCGGCATGGCCAAGTACCTGACGCCCATGGGGCCCACCCCGCTGCATGTGAACCCAATCTTTGAGATCGGCCCCCTGGAGCCACACTACTCAGAGTGGTAAGTGTGAGGGTGGCCAGGTAGGAAATGAGCAGCGTGGTCACAAGGGGGAGTGAAGGTTGGGAAGTGTGACAGGAATGAGCGGGTGCAGGCACCCACACCAGTGGGCACAGTCGCTGACTCCATGAAGGGCAGCTAAAGAAGCCCAGTAGGGGATCGACAGCGTGGCCAGAAGGTTTGAATCGCGTGATGTGAATGAGGAACATCGTGACGACAAGGGGGAGTGAAGGCTGGGATGTTTGATTAGGGTGTGCAGTGGTGATGTTGAACCCGGCCACCTGCACCCATCAGACTGGGCCTGCAGACAGCCAAGGGCCACAGCTGTGTGCGTGTGAAGGCGCTAGGGTGAGATGGTCAGGGCTGGGGTAAGGGTCAAACTGGCAGGGTCGCCATCTAGTGTGCAGTGCCCAACCCTAACCCTTCACCTGGGTCCGTAAAGCTAGCCCCTACCCTAAGCCTGATCCTTTGCCCCAACCCCCTAACCCTAGCCCATGCACCAGCCACCTGGCACGCAATGGCCCACAGTGGCCCTGCTATCCAGCTGTGCTCTCACCTCACCACTGCACTCTAGTGACCGGTCGCTCCTGAAGCTGCCTGTCCCGCTTGCCCCACCAGCGGCGATCAGCGTGTTTTGAAGGTGCCATTTCCCCCTGCAGCCCCCTGCGCAGTGACCTGCCTCCAGTGCTCCAGACCCCCAGCCTCACTCCTCATAGCCTAACCATGTGTGTAGCAGTACATAATTTTTGCGTAATACGTAACGATCGGAACCAAAAGCTTGTTTTCTAGGCCTGGCTTTCGTTACCAAACGGACCCTTGCGTTGGCTGGCTGCTTCGCACCCGAAAAATGTCTTTGTGTGGCATAAGAAAATGCTGTGATACTAATTTTTCGTTACCAGTCGGGGCGTAACCAGCCATGTGATGGTCCTGGACCCTTCGTGACCAACATCAGCTTGGCTGTTTTGAAAATAAATCACTGGTGTGCAGCGCATGCCCTGCCTGCTGTCCTGCTGCCTGAGACTGCCTGTGTGCTGCCGGTGTGCTGCAGGCTGGTGTTTGAGGGCATCAGCGTGGACGAGCAGGGCAAGCAGCACTTCTTGGATGCCTCGTAAGTGCACTTTGCCTGATGTCTGTTGCCTCGGCGCTGCCTGATGTCACCTGTGCACTTTGCCTGATGTCTGTTGCCCGCTGCCTGTTGGGGCTGATTGGGACAGGTTGCCCCGCCCCACACCACACCACCTTGCATCGCCCCGCCCCGCCCTACCCCGCCCTACCCCGCCCCACGCCACGCTTCTGATGCCTCCTTGGCCTGCAGCATCGCTTTCAAGCGAGCGGTGCTGAACTGCATTGACTACCTGCATAAGGTGGCAGGCTACACTAAGGAGCAGGTGTGGGCAAGAAGGCGAGAGCCCAGCTGCAGCGTCTGCGCCCCTCCCACCCGCTCCTGC
Source organism: Haematococcus lacustris (assembly GCA_030144725.1). Lineage (NCBI taxonomy): Eukaryota > Viridiplantae > Chlorophyta > Chlorophyceae > Chlamydomonadales > Haematococcaceae > Haematococcus > Haematococcus lacustris. The sequence goes on from JASKMD010000007.1 coordinate 2,080,033, forward strand.
ACCCCTCCCACCTGCTGTCAGCCCCAGCTGTGCTGGGCCAGAGCCCAATCACTGGTTGACCACCACTCGGCCATTCTCTCATCTAGCTGTCACCCTACCGCCCCACCGCCCCACCACCACCACCTGACCGTGTTCTTTTCAACAACTGCCTAACCACCATCGGACATGTAGCTGCTAGCATTTGTCCATGCCTGCAACAGAGCCAGTGGCAGCCAGGGAGCCAGGAGTGGAAGTGCATGGAAGCAGCCAGGTCCCTGCCCTACCATGCCAGCAGGCCCATGAACACCCAGCTCCATCCTAGCATTCCCACCTTTACCCTGCCCTGAACCCCCCCACTCCCTGGCCCTGCCCTGACCTCGCCCTGCCCTGCCCTGCCCTGACCTGACCTGACCTGACCTGACCTCCCCCCTGCCTGGGCCTGACGTCTAACGCTGTCCAGCGCTGCTGTGTGTTGGGCAGGTGTACATGCTGCTGAGCTGCTGCCCATGTGAGGGGCGCATCTCAGGCATCGTAGACTCCCCCAACGCCTGTGCAACACTGGCCATCCCCACAGCCATCTTCGACATGGTAAGTGCCGGGTTCCGGGTAGGTTCCGCCCTATTCGCACGTCTCAAACAATGTTTCGTACTCAAACCTACATGTTGCTTCAACGGTGGCAGGACATCCGCCCCCAGAGGGACGCCAACGGCGTGCCCCCGCCCGGCGTCAGCGTGCGCGCCCGCGGCGACTGCCCTCGTGCGACCTACACCGGCAGCCTGCCCGTCACGGTCAACATGTGCATGTGCAGCAACGGGCACTGATACGAGGCTGCGGCGAGGCCTGGCGAGCAGTGACGGGCACTGAAGATGTGCCGCGCCCTTCCTCGGGCGGGCAGTGTGGAGGGGTCAGCTGATTTGCGCCCAACAGACGTTCTGACCAGACGCATTGGCACTGCATAAGCTGCCAGGCTCCAAGTAGCCGCGGTCGGGTAGGACACCAGCCGCCTGAAAAACGTGCGCACAAATACAACCCAAGCACTGTGTATGATCCTGATGCTTCAAGTTGGTTGTCAGACTGGTATAGCTTCTTGGCCTTGCCTCACAGCATTATGAAGGGCACCCGTCGTAGCTGCAGTGTGGACCGTCTGATGATCGTGAAGAACGTGACAAGTTAACGAGATGAAGTCGAGGTTCATCCTCAATGCTACAGTTGTTGTTGTTGGCTGACACCGCTAAGCCGTGACTGCGTTCCTCCTGTAAGCTTGGCAGTCTTCTTCCATTGCCACCTGTAATCATACATTTGGGCCCTACTCCTGGACAGGAACTTTGCCAACATTTGTCACCTTCTCAAATTCCCTCCAGAGAAGGAATGCACTGTGTTGCGTGTAAACGCAGCGAATGATGCTATGGGAAGAGGGCAAAGGAGTATCGCTTGTCCAATAATAAGTTATTGCCACCTTCCAGAGGGGTCGATGCGAAGTTGGCTGAGCAAGGCACGTCACTCATCACTAATTCGTCTTGTTCCGCCCACACCTATGAAACGTTGTAGATTCTTGTAGTAAGCATGTCGTAGCAACCATACTGTACAATTGCACTACGAACCTCAACCCAAACTGCAACTGCTTTTAGGCACTGAGCCGAACGGTGGTGGATTACGTGTGCGAGGTCATGTGCGGGGTCGCTGGCGGGGGTGACCCGTTGAAGAAAGTCTCTAAAGACGGGGAGGGCAGCCACGATGCCTTACGGCTGACTGCCTGAGCGGTGTAAGCCGTCATCACCCAAGCTTGACAAATGTCTTCAACTGACAGTCGGTCACAGCTCGCGGTCCGCGACCGAGTCCGCGCATTCCGTGGCGGGTCCGGCGGTATGCTGCGGGCATTCTGCAGCTCATGCTAGGCACGAGGACGTTGTCAACGACGCTGGCCAAGCTGCTGCTTCATCTACACTGCATCCTGGCGTGCCACGCCTGTGTCGTGATGATCGAACCCCAAAGGCACAGCGGCGCTGTCGTTTGTCGCGGCGCCACCCCGTTTCAACATGTCCAGCGCGGCCCGGTTCATTGTCATGGTGCTGCCGTGCGTGCGGCGGAGTTTGACAGACACGGGTCGGTAGTGAAGCCCTTGAGGCGATCGCCCTTCAAATCCACTGCCCTCCGTGACTTGCACCACGACGTCGAATATGTGAACCTGCGTATTGTCTGGCGCCAGTCCTTTGACTGGCTTGTCCTGCTGGTCGCCCTCTTCCGCATTGTTGGCAGGAAGCTCGGAACGGACCTGCCGCATGCAAGCATGAGCGAAGCAAGACAACAGTTAAAGCTACCGATCAAGGTAAAGGCAAGTGTAGTACGGTGTGACCAGACGTGCAAGCGGAGGCCTGGCCTGCAACTTCTTCCCAGAGTAGCTTTTTCTACACACCGTCATGAGAGGTTGGTGGTCCCTCCAGAACCGCCACCCTGTTCACCTACCTCCATTTCAAAAGCCATGAGCCTCACACCACGAATCTCACTCTTCGTGAGTTTTATGCTTATTCCCTTCCGTTGGACCTGCGGCCGTCACACAATGACACCCGACTCCTGGTACCAGCTTTGCAGCTGAGCTAGCACTGATGCTGCCACAGCTGGCCCCACCCACATCAGCTCATCACCGGCGACCAGGCACCTCCACCTGCCCCATCCCTGCACACATACTACCCCAACCTCAGCACTACAGCAAAGCTGGCTGGCTCACGCCCCCAATGACTGGCTGCCAGGCTAACCTGCCCCCTGACCCGCTCCGCACCTTGGCCAGGTCGAAGGGGTGGGCGGTGAGGATGCTGCGCAACAGGGCCTCGTAAGGAACCAGGCTGGACAGCTCCACATGGGGCAGGGGCCAGGCCCAGGGGCGGCTGGCCTCCGCCAGGTCCAGGGCGCACACCTGAGCTGGGGTGCTGAGCTGCAGGGCAGCAGGGGGAGGCAGGGGGCGTGGCAGGGGAGAGGTCAGGGCCGGGAGGAGATGCTTGGTGGTAGGGCCAGGTGCTTGACCAGGACCTTGGGGCAGCTGCTAGACGGGGTGCTGGGGCAACAAAGGAAGCAGTGCGACCGGTCACTCTGCTGACCCACCGCTGACTACGGCACTGCCCCTTCTGATGTTGACATGAGTGACGGCAACCAGGCATGACTGGACCAGCATGGTGCTGGGGCAACAGAAGAAGCAGTGAGACTGGTCACTCTGCTGACCCACTGGCGTACTGGCTTTTTGATGTCAACAAGAGTGAGCACAGCCAGGGATGAGTAGACCAGGCTGAGGTGGGCTGCAGCAAGGGACGGAGGCGCTGGCAAGCAGCAGGAAGGAAGGCGCCACAGTGAGCCAGTAAGGCAGGGCGTGATCTGAACCACCAGCTGCACTGCAAACAGCAGTAGCACGACAGGGGCTGCCACCAGCTCACCTGCCCTTCTCTCAATGCCAGGACCACGCTGCCATCTTTAACCCGCTTCAGCTTCAGCCTCGGGGGCGGTGGCGGTGGCGCCGCTGCCTCCGCCCCTGCCTGCCTGCCTGGCCGAGCAGAAGGCCCAGCACTGGTGCTCCCTGGGGCTACTGGCGCTGAGGGGCTGCTGCTGGAGATGGTGAGGCCGCGGTCCTGGCTGGCTGGCTCCACGTCGAAGGTGAGGAGGGAGGCGGAGCTGTTGAGGGCCAGGCGCTGCAGCTGCTGGGCCAGGTACAGGACGCCTGCGGCAGGCAGCCACAGCGAGAGGGCCAGTGCCTGGGGCTGGTACGTAGGCCAAGCCGCTCTAATCGCCACAGTCACCCCTGTAAGCTTCGTCAGCTTACATCAGCACCAATGTTTGAGCTGTAGCCCTGTCACAGGGGTCAGGCAATAGTGTAGGTGGAAGGCGCCCATGGCAGGTGTCTGGGCACATCACTCCATTCAGGCAAGACACCAACCCTAGTGAGGGGACCTGATGTGGCCATTGCGTTGGTACTTGTTGTCAGCTGGGCTGATGAGGGAGGTGCTGGAAGCAAAAGTTGCGTCATCAGCAGCAACAGTGCTACGAGGGCGCAGAGGGGCCTGGGTGGGATGGGGTTGCGGTGGAGGGTAATGGCCATCAGGTGTGTCAGGGCGCAGGCTGTGGCTTTGTGGACTGTGGGTCTATGACTGAGTGTTGGTGGTGAGTAGGGTTCCATAAGATGATGGTCATCAGGAGTAGCAAGGGGCCGCCACCAGCGAGGGCAGTGATGAGGGAGGGGCTGACCTGGGGCCTTGTCGAAGCCCCTCTCCGGTTCTCCTAGCTGTGCATGAGCATACACCTCCGTGAGGAAGCCCAGGGGCAGGGCCGGCAGCTGCAGGGGCTGCCTGCGCCGACATGCAGCCAGGCACAGCCAGGGGCGTTACTGCTAACGCTATTCCCCTGAGGCTCAGCCGGCAGCCGCTGCATCAGTCCTACAGGAGGGTCGGTGGCTGGTGAGGGAGGGGCAGCAGAGGGCAGCAGAGATGAGTTGGGGGCAGAGGGCGGCAGCAGTGACGGAGGCAGCAGCAAGTAGATGAGGGCAGCGGAGGCCAGCAGGTGCTGTGCAGCATCAGCCAGTCGCGCTCTACACGCTCTGCAGGCGATGCTGAAGCTGACCTGGGGAGGAGCACCAAGGGTGTGGGGCTAGGGTTGGCAATGGCCTGGGCTGAAATAAAGAAGAAGAAACAAAGTAAATCCCCAAAATTTTTGGGGGCGTGCACTAAGGAACCGTGCGCCGCTTCTGGCCATTCTTACCATGGGGAGGTACCCCCCGCGGGCTGACGTATGCCGACAGGGCGCTCTCACAGCACGACACGCCCCGGCTCGGAAAAGTGTCTAGCCTCATGAGTTTCATAAGAATATGCCTACTCCACTCCAGCGACCCATCCCGCACGATGGCGGGCACTGCCCTCTAGTGAGCGTTCGAGTACGCCAGGGAGAGAGTACCCATTCGCAAGAGAAGGAGGTTCGCAACCACTTGACCCAAACTTGTCAAGTGGTTGCTGGGTATGGCCTGGGCTGAGTCTGGCAACCGGGGCAACGAGGGCTTCCTGGGCGGGAGCGGACGGACAGGGGCAGGGCAGCTAACAGCCATTTGGCTTCTTGCTAGTGGATGAGTTGCGCACCAGTCATCAGAGAAAGTCATTACTCCATAAATCACTCCATGATACCCTGAGATAACTCAAGCATAGCAGCTTGTGGTGTTGAGATAGGCAGCGGCTGACAGCAGCAGGAGGTTGGCCTGGGCTGGGCAATGACCCCCACCAAGAGGTGATGGTGCTGCCACCTTCCCGGCACCTTCCCTGTGGCCCAGCCCTTGGCCCCTGCCCTCTCACCTGAGGGCGATGCTCTTCAGCCCCGCCACCCTGACTGTGGCGCCCGGTGCCACCCGCACACGCCGCACTGACCCCACCTGGGCACAGCACCAGGGATCAAATCCGCCAGGGAGCAGGAATAGTCAGTTAGAAGGGTATGACCCAAACCTGGCCATGCTGCCCATCTCCTAGATGTCAGTGCAGGGCAGTTGGGATAGCATCAGAGAGCACTGACAAAGTCAGGGTAGGGCAGCCACTGGCCCCACAACCCCTACCCCGGCTGTGTTAGATCCCAAGTCGTGCATGGCATGTTAGTATACCAGAAGGCTGAGCTGCAGGCTGTTGACACAGTAACGACGCCTGCCTGGTTGACGACTGCTGGACATGGTAATGGGGACGACCCGCCAGCCTGTCATACTCCACCACCCCTGCTGTTGCGCCTGCTGCGCCTGCTGTGCCTGCTGCACCCGCGTGCATTGGGAAACAGCGTGGAAAACTGAGATGGCATCAGAGAGGACTGACAAGGTCAGGGTAGATTTACCCCTGACCTAACCCCTCACACCCCGGCTGTATAAAACCCTGGGCCATGCATCAGCACCCGCGGTGGATGGGGCGCTGACGCAGTGCTGAGGGCCTGCTGCAGGGGCACAGTCCAGCGCCCGGCCAGGGTGGTGCTGGTGGACGACTTCCTCTCCAGCCGATTCAGCACAGCTAGCAGCCTCAGGGCCTGGGCCCAGCCCTCCCCCGCCAGCCAAGCACACCAAAGCTGAGCAGGCAGCTTAGCCCACCCAGCTCAATAAGGGGACTGGCCAAGGTAGGGGCAAGGCTGACATAGGCAGACCAGCCCCACAGCCAGGCAGGTGGGTGGACAGGGACTGCAATGCGGTGCTGAACATGCACCGCATAATGGAGACCAAGTGGCCTCTTCGCCAGCCAAGCGCACCAGGCGCACCAAGGCTGAGCAGGCAGCTGAGCCCACCCAAGTGATGCTTGTGGCATAACCTGCTTGAGCTGCCAGCCAAGGGCAAGAAGTGCCCAGGCCTGGGCTATAAGAGGCTGTGAGACCACCCACCCAAGCCCCAGCAGCAGCAGCAGCAGCAGCAGCAACAGCGCCAGCAGCAGCAGCAGCCTGTGGCACAGTAGTGTGTGCTCCCCCATTTGAGCAGTCACCAGGTTACATCAGCGCATGCATGTCATGCCAATCCTAAGCTACAGCCCTGTCACAGGGGTCAGTGTAGGTGTAAGGCGCCCATGCCATGTGTGTGGGAACACGACCCAAAACAGACAAAGCATCACCCCTAGTGAGGGGACTTGATTGGGCCATCGTCAGAATATGCCATCACATGTGGTCATGATGGTGAAGGCGACAGCGGTGATGACACAAAGGTAGCTGCACCCACATCCACTGCATTGGGCGTGAAAAACTGCGCTGGCCCCAGCTGCGGCAGCACCAGCTCCAGCGGCCCGGTGAGAGTGATGTCAGGGAGGGAGAGGGGCGCCAGGGAGCCCTGCTGCTGCTCCTGCCAGTGCTGGAGCACCAAGCCTGAGGGGCCGGCTGCCTCTGGGCTGCTGCTGCCGCCGCTGCTGCTGGGCAGGGACGTCCGCGCTGCAAGCGCCTGCAGGCCAGGTCATAGCAGTTTGTCAGCATAGCGCCTGACACTGGAGGACTGGGAAAGCAAGGAGGTGCGCACGCCAGGACTGCAGCTGGTGTCTGCTGCTTTCCGTGTCCATGCTTCAACATGTCATGGGAGGTGGTGGAGGTAGGGTGTGCTGCATGGTGGTCCTTGGTTGCCAACAGGGTGCGGCACCTGCTGTCGCTCTGCAGCTTGTCTGCTCAGGTCTTGCTCCCCTCCCAACAACACTTCATATGACACGCCGTCTATGCTCAAGCCAATATGGTGGCTGCGCCCCAGATAGACCTGTACAGGTGCAGGGGTCAGGGGGGTACAGGAAGCAAGTGACATGCAGTACACTGGGCTGCTATGTGGATCACTCAGTCCAGCCCTTGCCTGCAGGGTTTCAAGGGGTGCCCCCAGCAGTGTCAACTGCGCATCGCTCCGCACAGCCTTCAGTGCTGCCTCAGCAGCTCTCTGTACAGCTGTGTAGAGACACAGCAAGGCAGGTTTTCTAGTCAGTTGCTCAGCTCCAAACAACGTCAGTGCTCGATGTGTCTAGCTGCTCCATACCTTCTTCATAAAATGAAATGCCAGATGCGGGCTGTAACTCCGACTTTTGCGATGCTGCGAGCTGCGCTAAGCCCAGTGTCAGGCACGCGATATGAAACAACTTGAACTGTACCATAGGTTGCGGGGGTTATTTGCTTCCCTATACGTGTTTGAAGCACTGGTAGCCGGTTTGAACTGCAGGCACAATATATGCCATGGACGAAAGCATGGGATGTTCGTGATGTTGCAGTTGAAATGGCCTACAGAACAACTAAGCCAGAGTCTTAAAGATGCTAGCTTAGCGTATATGTCTGTAGACTCATGTGCTGTGCGCTCAGACACGTAAGATATGCATGTTTACACATGCGACGAGTAGCTAATGCGAGTAGCAAAAGCAAACTATAGCTTGTAGACTGCGCGTCTAGCATTCGCACAGAATCGCCAAGAGGTCATGTGTCTTAGGATGGGCGGGAGGCTTGCACACTCGCAGCTTGTTGGTACCATTGAGTGCTCTGGCTTAGCCTGATGCGGAAAACCCAGGTGGCAGTTCAAGCCCGACGGATTCGAACACTCTTAAAAAGCTTTCACCACTGATTGACCCCGCTGCCTCACCTCTGCAGGCGTCAGGAGGGTTGCTATGTCTGCCGCAATCGATGCCCCGGTGCCTGCATCCAAGGTTCAACCCACAGTTCCCGGCCTGGTGGCTCTGGACGGCTCACACGCTGGCAGCAGTGGCCAGCCGCTTTCCAACAGCCTGGAAAACAGCAGTGTCCAGCCAATTGTTGCTGCAACAGCTCAGAAGGGGTCGTCTGGCAAAGTCAGTAAACCCCTGGCTCAGTCGACACTGAATTTTCGACAGAATATAAAGAAAACTGCCAGCACACCATCTCCAGCTGCACTGGGAACTGCAGCTCGGCCGCAGCAGGCCATGCAGCTGCCCCAAAACGACCAGACCATGCCACAGGAGTTGCAAGCACTAGAGCAAGCATCCCCAGTCCCGAGTGTGGCAGGCCCCGTACATCCGCATCTTCATACGCTGGCCCCCCCGCCGGCTCCAGAAGCCACTACAGCCTTCATGAGCCCTCCCCTCACCCAAGCTGCAGAGGCCAGCCCACTCACAGTGGCCCCCCCGGCAACAGTGGCTGGTGCTGCAGCGCCCGAGGCAGCAGGCCCCTCCCCAGCCCCCTCAGCACCCCAAGCTCCCCTCCCCAGGCCAGTGTCACAGGCCCGGCTCAAGGCTGGCACCACCACCCCTCCCTTGCCGAGCCCTGACCCCAGTGCCACAGGCACCAGTGCCACCGCAAGCCTGCCAGCCGGCCCTGCTGCGCCCAGCCCAGCGAAGAAAAAGCGTAGCCGCCCGGCAAAATCCAGCTCAGGCCAGTCAGCACTGCCGGGGGGATCAGGCAAGCAGCTGACCCTGTTTGGCACCCCCTCACCCTCAGGTCTGGCCAAGCCGCCTGGGCCAGGGGCACAGGCTGGGTTGGCTGCCCAGGCCATGTCAACCCCCCCTGGCTCTGGCCCGGCTGTGGACGGCGACCAGGCAGCAGCAGGCTCGGGGAGGGCTGGGCCAGGCTCAGGGCGAGCCACACGCCGGCGCAAGGCTAGCAGCAGCAGGGGTAAGCAGGCAGATGCGACAGCGGCTACCCCTGCCAGCCATGCTGTGCTCGACACTCCAATGCCTCCTGCCCAGACAGCCCCTGCCCAAACAGCCCCTGCCCAAACAGCTCCTGCTGTTCAAGCCTCTGCTGCTGCCTTGCCCTGCTGGGCTGCCGGCCAGGCCCCTAGCGGCTGTGATGCACACGGCAGCAACGCCAGGCTGCAGGCTGCCGCACCGCACCACACTCAAGACACCCAGGCTGCTGTGCCTGAGGGCGCCGCCCCCTCACCACCACTGACCGCTGCCACCCCTGCCACCCCCACCGCCTCCCCGGCCCCTGCTGCGCCTTCTGCATCAGCTGCCTCTTGCCCTGCTGGCCCCGCAGCCTGTGGCCCCCCTGCTGCAGCCGGCTGCTCAGGCTCGGACCTGACAGCCAGGGGCCAGGACCCCCCGCACAGCGGGGCTGCCCCCACCGACCTGACTAGAGCTGTCGGCCAGCTGCTGATTGATCCAGGGACAACGGCAGTGACAACGGCAGGGGCGGGGGCGGGGACAGAGGCAGGGACAACGGCAGGGGCAGGTGCGGGGGCAGGGGCAGTGACCCCAGGCACACCTGATGTCATGGACCTATGCTCCCCAGTTAAAGCTGTGGCTGCTGCTGCCTCGCCCTTCACCTCCACCTGCACTGCCGCAACCTATCAGGCGGAGGGGGTGAGGGCAGTCTGCTCCCTGCCCAGCTCCCTGCCTGCCCAGCCACTGAGGGAAGCCGGCACCCAGGCACCCAGGCGTCCCCGACCCAGCCAGCAGCAGGCCAGCCAGCCCAGCAGCCAGGCTCCAGAGGTGGTGCTGCTGAGCGGCTCTGAGGAGCAAGATGCGGACGGCACTGGGGGCACGGCCGGGAGCAGCAGCAGCAGTGAGGCTGGCCAGGGTCGGAGGGGCAAGCGGCAGGGAAGGGCTCGGGGCGGGCGGCGGGCAGGGCCTAGGGGCAGGGGGGGTCGCCGGCCTCCCCTTGACAGTGTCCAGCAGGGTTCCAGGCGCAAGGCCCCTGGCCAGCAGCCAGCTGCGCTGGAGGAGGAGCAAGGGCAGGCTGTTCAGGGCCTGGAAGACGGTCAGGTGCTGGAGCTGCAGCAGGCAGCTGAGGGGGTGGGGAGCAAGGCCAGGGGCACGAGGCGCAGTGCGCAGGGGAGAGCTAAGGCGCGGGGCAAGGCAGGGGGGCGGGGCCAGCTGCGCAGTGGGGGGGAAGGAGATGTGGAGGTCATGGAGGTCAGCCCTGCGCAGTCAGGGAGGAAAGGGCCAGCCAGGCAGCGGGCTGCTGCTGCTGCTGCTGCTGCTGCTGCTGCTGCTGCTGCTGCTGCTGCTGCTGCTGCTGCTGCCCCTGGCACTGAAACAGAGCCGCAGCAGGAAGAGGGCCGGAAGTCCGGGGCAGGAGGCCTGGCAAAGGGGGCTCAGGGGGGCAGCCCGTTGAGAACGGTGATGAACTGTGCAGCTGATACAGTGCCAGCGTCAGCATCCAAGCCAGCTGCAACAGGCCAGGGCTGGGGGGCTGGGGGGGGCGACAGCAGCAGCAGAGCTAGGGCGGTGGCAGGCCAGGGGCTGGCTACGCTGTTCCTGCCCATCAACGAGCGCAAGCGGCTGAAGCAAGAGCAGGCAAGGCGGGGCAGCAGGGCGGGCCTGCACCGGGCACTTGAAGTCGGGAACACACCCACAGCGCCACCCTCAAGGGGAAGCAGAGGCACGGGGTGCAGGCCATGGCCCCTCCCCAGCTCACCTGTTCCCTCGGTGGTCAAGGGTGTGCACCGTCAGCCTGCTCCACCCTTGACTTTGCCATACACCTCAGCGTTCGCCACACCCTGCCTGCTGGCCGGGAAGGCTGGGCTGGGCTGGGCAGGGAAGGCTGGGCTCTCCCCTATCTCCGATAGCAGCAGTCACTGCCGCAGCCCTCTGCATGCCCCGCGCTACCCCCTCACCCTGCTTGCCCACCCTGCCTGTCCCACCATACTGCCTGCCAATGCCTGCCATGCGCCATGAGCCTGCAGCTGGGGCGCTGCACCCCCTCACCAGGCCAGCCTAGCCTTGGTCCTGGCTGCAGGCAGCTCAGGCCAGGCAGCTGGAGGCGGCGGCCCTGGCCCTGCAGCAGGAGCTGGCTGCTGCTGCTGCTGCTGCTGAGGCTGCTGCTGCTGCTGCTGAGGCCGCGGTGCCGCCGCAGCTCTCCAAAGAGCCTGGCAAAGTTGCGGTGCAGCTGAAGGCCAGCAGAGAGGTGCGCATAGCCAAGGCTGGAGCTGGTCGTGACCCTCACCAACAAGTGTGGTCCTCACATGTCACACCGGTCACACGGGACACTCGACCCTACTTCCACCATCACTAACACCTTGACTACCGCCTGTACAGCTAGGTTGGGCGCAGTCCTTGTTTAGCATTGCTAACCCTACCACCGTCCCACTGGCCAGCTGGAGCCTAATCAGGCCACGGCTTGCCTTACAGCCAGCAGCCTTGGCCCATGCACCCTGCTGCCACCCAGCCCCTGGCCTGTCATGACTTCAGATGCCAGAGTCCGGGTTAGGGGGTATCCCCACCCCCCTGCTGGCCTTACACCCCACCCCCCTGACCTGAAACCCCAACCCCTTGACTTGACATTATAACCCCCTGTACCCACCATACCCCTGACCCATGAGCAGCATTTGATACTCCACGTCAAAGGGCAGGGCGGCTCACACCATGCCTCACTCCTTCCCTCACACTCCCCAAGTCTCACTCCATGCTGCACCCTCAGGCTGTCCCCCCAGCCGCCCCACAAGCCAAGGTTGCAGACAAGGGTGGGGGTGAGGATGGGAGTGGGGGCGGCGCCGGCGACAGCAGCACCCCCATGCCCCTGAACCCTTTCTTTGTGGCCCGCAAGCCCCGCCCCCCTGCTGCCAAGGAGCTGGCGGCAGGAGCTGGCGGAGCGCTCAGTGCGCCCCGCAACAGGGCAGGCGGGCCCCAGCTGCCGCCAATACACGTCACCCAGCTGCCTCCCACAGCGCCCCCCCCTGCCCCCACCCAGGCTGCAGCAGGGCTAGAGGCAGACCAGCAGCCAACCATACCCCAGGATCAGCAGGGGCTGGCCGACCTGCAGGGCTTGAACAGCCTACATCTTGGGCTGCGCATGAGTGAGAGTCAGCAGCAGCAGCAGCAGGAGCAGCAGGAGTCAGTACAGGGGCAGGGCGGCGTCCAGACTTACTCTACTCAGCACCTCACACTTGGGCATGACAGGTCACTCGCTCCCTCAGCTGCTGCTTGCCGAGCCCGCCAGTTCCATCCAGACATGTGGGCCCAGCACCTGAAGCTGAGGCTGGCCAGCTGCAGCCCCCTGAGACCCCTAGCAGGCCTCACACCAGCTGCCCTCCAACCAGCCGCCCAGCTGCATGCCCTGGCGGGACCTGCTGCCGCCTGCTGCGCCCTCTCTGCAGCTGGTGAGCAGGAAGCTGGTGTGAAGCTGGAGCAGGCGGCTGCCGGCCCAGCTGCAGCTGGGGCTGATATCTCCATGAGGGGAGGGGATGGCACAGTTACCCCTGAGGCTGGTGCTGGGGAGGAACACATGGCAGCAGCAGGAGCGCCAGCAGCAGCAGCACATGAAGGAGCAGCAGGTGTTCAAGCCTCGTCCTCACCAGCACCAGCCATGGTCGAGCATACAGCTGGTGTGAGCTTGCATGATGTGGACTGCCTCCCCCACGCCCCAGCTCCCTTACCACCGCTGTTGGGGCCCAAAGCTGGGGCAGCAGGGCTGGGCAACAGGGCAGTCCAGGGCCCATCAGGGCGACCCCCCCTCCTCTCCCTGAGGCAGCAGCAGGGTGGGTACGCCATAGGGCAGCAGGGGGGTGTTGACGGGTCAGAAGGTCAGCAGCGGGGTGGATGGGGTGCAGCCCACCCGGCAGGCAGCACTGGGATGGAGGGGCAGCTGGAGGGCGGGGGGGTGGGGGCTCCGCCTCGCCTCCTGGTCGAGCTGGCTGAGTACCTGGCCCAGGAGGAGCGCAGGGCGGCCAGCAGCTGCCAGGATGAGATGATGGTACGGCTGGGACAGGCAGGCTGGGCAGGCTAAGCTGGGGAGGGGAGAGTGGAGGAGATATGGGCAGATGTGAGGCTGAAAGCTACAGGTTGACTTGGCTATAATGGGTGGTGGTGAAGGGGAGGTGGTGGGGTCCCCTGCAGGGAGCAGCAATGGCGTTCAGGGTAGGGGTGGGGGTGGGGTGGGGGGCTTATGCCCATGCAGTGTGAGGTGAGGGGAGGTGGAGAAAGTGGCAGAGCAGGTGAGGGTGGTCTGGTGCAGACAGCCAGCCTCTCACTGCCCGCCCCTCCTCATGCCCCTGCTCCTGTAGGCAATAAGCATGACACACCCACGTCATGACATGACTGCTACTCACCAATCACCACATGCTCACTACACTGTGTCTGTCAACGTCATGACATGACTGCTACACCACTGCTGCAGCCGCTGCTGCCATCGCCACTGCTGCTGCCGCTGCCTCTGTTCGCATTGCTCTCTGTGGCTGCAGCTAGTTGACGTGCCTGGTGCAGCCGAGCACCTGCAGCAGCTGACCTTGGAGCTGCTGCTGGTGTCAGCCACAGCCTGGGGCCCTCAGGGGCATTGGGCACCCGGCCTGGCCTGCGCACCCACCACCCAACCACCTGGCCCCCTCCCCCTCTCCATGCCGGCAACGACTCTCACCCCAGCTGTAGCCATGGACTGGACCAGCCACCCCAGGCCATTCGCCCTGGACATCAAGCCAGAACTCTCCCTTGCCTCCCTCACACCTAACCGCAGTGTGCGTGCAGCACAGCAGCAGGGGCCGGCAGCAGGGCGGGATGGGGCTCAAGCGCCTGGGGGGGGTGAGAATGAGTCAACACAGGCCCTGCAGATGATGCAGGGGTGTTTGGAAGGTGGTGGGAAGGAGGGAGGAGGGGTAGGTGAAGGGGAGGGGCATCAGCCAGTGCCGCTAAGTGCAGCCGCAGAGGAGGCAGCTGTGGCACCGTCAGCAGCCCCTGCCAAAGCAGGGGCGGCAGCAGGAGCAGCAGGGGTGGGGGAGGGGGTGGAGGGGGCCAGGGCGCGGGATAGCCTGTCCTGGGCACTGAAGCACCAGCCCAGCTGCGCAGCCCAGGTGGGCCCCAGGCCCTGCCTCCCAGGGCCCTGCCACCCTGTGTAGCTGAACACCTGAAGCCTGTAGACAGGGTCCGGGTCAGGCTCCAGGCTAGGGTCCGGGCTAGGATTAGGGTCCAGGTTAGGGTCAGGGTCAGGGTCAGGGTCCAGGTTAGGGTCAGGGTCAGGGTTAGGGTTAGGTTTAGGGAAGGCTAACCCGGACCCTGACCCTCACCCTAACACGTAGCCAGGATCCCGCCACACCTAGGTGCAGCTGCCCGCTGCACAGTGTCAGGGTAGCAAGCTTGGGGCGTGGCAGGTGCACAACAGACTGGCGTTGCTGACCTCATGTGTGTGTGTCGCTGACTGCCTGCCCCTGCAGCTGTGTGGCAACACCTCTACCGCCCAGGAGCTACGCAGCTGGCTTGAGAAGTGGAGGGATCAGGTCTACGTGGCGGATCAAGATAGGGCAGCTGGACTGGATGCCAGGCCAGGTGGGTAAAGTTGGTATAGACGGTGCTGGTTACACACCTGGTCAGGCTGCTTTGCCTTGTCCATTCGTAATGCACTCAGATGCGAACAGACAGAAAACATACTGCCATGTTAACTTTGTCACAGGGCCAGGGGCAGCCAGTCCTGGGCAATCAGCAAGACAGCTGAACCAGGTAGGTACCTGATAGCTGGAAGTGGGGCTCAACAGCAAGCTTGTGGTGGCAAGGCAGCGGCAGGCCCGAGGTCCTCTGCCCCGCTGAAGGGAGAAGAGGGGGTCGGTGCAGTCTGTTGGGGGATGGGTGCGGGAGCAAGGTTGGCTGGCAGGGCCAGGGTCCAGAGCCTGGCAGGTCTGCTGGCTGTGAGTGGTCCAGGGTTAATGGTGTGAAGCTTAAGGAGTCCAGGGTGTGGAGGTGCAGAGCAGGGGCCCTCAGGTGCCTAGCCACCATGCAGCCAGGCTCTTGGGCTCACTCACTTGCCCAGGATCACTGGTGGGAGCAGGACTCCATCCACGCACGCTGGCTCCAACGCCGGAGTAGCCACCTTCTCCTTCTTCTTTATACTATTGTTATCATTCTCATCATTAATACTATCTTTATAATTGTTATTAGCATTATTGTCGTCATTATTGTTATTATTACTGTTAATATTGCCCAGGGTAGGGTTAGGGTGAGGTGTGGGTATACAACCCTAACCTGACCCTAACTTAGCAATGTACCTGGGCTCCTTCTCACTTGGCAAACCGCACATGCAACCTGGCTCAGCCTCGCCCTTTGCCCATGTCTTGAAGGGGCAGGTGTCCAGGCATGCTCCCACCTTTGCAGTCTTTAAAGAGCACAGGTTCTAATACTGGAGGCGCTAAGATCTTGTTACTGACCCGGCCTGCTGCTGACCCTGCCTGCTGCCCCTGCCTGGCAGAGGGGACGCCTCAGCGCCTACTCTCCCGCAAGCAACCTCCTCCAGTGGCCTCTGCTCGAGCCCGGCCGGCCAGGAAGGCCCGGAGGGGTGGCTGGGGCAGCAGTGACGAGGACTTCATCGTGGACGACCTGGTGGACGGCAGTGACAGTAGCCAGGAGGACGCAGAGCCGCCGGGGCTGCAGAGCTGCGGCAACGCCCTGGTGCTCAGCGGGCCGTGTGGCTGCGGCAAGACAGCGGCTGTGTACGCCTGCGCACTGGTGGGGTATGAGGAGGGGGTGGGAGGGAAGGGTGGGTGGGAGGGAGGGGGTGGGGAAGGGTAGTTGGGATAATGTGGGAAAGCAGGCTCGGTGACCCGGCCTTGGTTGTGAGGAGCCCCCGCCTGCACGCTTACTTGCTTGCTTGCTTGCTTGCTTGCTTGCTTGCTTGCTTGCTTGCTTGCTTGCTTGCTTGCTTGCTTGCTTGCTTGCTTGCTTGCTTGCTTGCTTGCTTGCTTGCTTGCTTGCTTGCTTGCTTGCTTGCTTGCTTGCTTGCTTGCTTGCCCTCTCACCCGCTCATTCAAAAGCTGGCCTACTGCTCGCCTACCTCCTGCTGCCGCCCACTTGCCTGCTGCTGCTGCTGCTGCTGCTGCCGCTGGCAGGAGTTGGGGTTCCAAGTGATCGAGGTGAACGCGGGAATGGACCGGGGTGGGGCCCAGCTGCTGCGGCTGGTGGGCGAGGCCACGCAGTCTAGGCGCCTGCCCCACCAGGCCACTGCTGGGCAGGGGCAGGGCCAGGGCCAGGGGCTTGGCCATGCAGTGCAGCACCTGCAGCTGGACAGCGCGCTGGCAGCGGCCTCCAGCACCCCTGGCCAGCTGGGTCTTGCTGGTGCTGGGACAGAGCCTGGGGAGGCCCTTCAGCCAACACTGCCTCAGGCAAAGCCAGAAAACCAGCAGCAGCAGCAGCAGCAAAAGGCAAAGGTGAAGGCGGTGCCAGCGTGGGCCCAAAAGCAGGAGGGAAATGGTCCTAAATTACTAGCCAGGCCTGGCTTGGGCAGCAGTAGCGGCGCCAATTGCAGACAGCTTGCGCCCAACACCCTGCCACCTGCCCAGCAGGGAGGATGCGAGCAGCCACCTCAGCAGCGCATGCCCGCCCTTGCCTTGCAGCCTGTGCCGCTGCAGCAGTCTCCACAGGGCGGAGGCGCAGCAAACAGTGTCAGCACGTCAGCTCCTAACACCTTAGGCCAACCCCAGCTGCAGGCTGCACCAGCAGCGGGTGCGGCCGCGCCTCCCCACACCCTGCCTGGGGGGGTGGCTGGCAGGTCGGGCCGTGGCAGCACAGCAGGAGGGGCCGTGGCAGGCAGGGGCGGCAAGGTCAGCAAGCGCAAGCTAAGCGGTGAGATGGTGGGGGTGGGGCGAGAGGGAGGGAGGGCTGAGGCAACCATTAGTGGGTCCCTTCTTTTCCCTATCACCTCACTCGTGTCTTTCTCAGTGTCTTGATTGTATTCTTGCCTGTTAAGCTGTCATCCTCAAAATCCTCTACTTCTAGTCTGATAGCCTTCTAATCTGTTCTTTCCCCGTGTCTGCTGTTCACTCACTGCCAGCCTTGCCCTCGTGACCTCAGGCCAGGACATTAGCGGCGTTGCTACATCTCAGGATGGCACGGAGTCGGGCCTCCTGCCCCCCTTTACCTTGCCCTCCCCCTCCCCCTTGGGCCTTCCTGCTGCTGCTGCTGCTGCTGCTGCTGCCCCGGCTTCTGGCAGCCCCAGCCAGCCGCCAGGCAAGAAGGCGCGGGCCAAGGCCAGCAAGGCTCCCCTGATGGTGGTGCCCCCCAGCACAGAAGCTCCAGTGGCAGCACCTGCACCTGCTCCAGAACCTGACCCAGTAGGCACTGCTGCCGCTCTCACAGGTGCAGCAGGCTCGAGCCAAGGTGCGGCAGCAGCAGCAGCAGCAGCACCTGCTGCAGGCATTGCTGGGGAGCCTGTCACAGAACCAGCGGCAGCGGTGGAAGCAGCAGCGGCAGCAGGGACCAGCGGTGCAGGTCAGAGCGGGCCTGTTCAGCCTGCCACTGCTGCTGCCGGGGCCCAGGGGCAGGAGCTCGTCGACCTGGATGACTCAGCGCCCCAGGAGACAGGCAAAGGCAGCCAAGACAGCTCCAAAGGTGCTGCCAACAACCAGCTCCGGCCTGAGGCTGGCCTGCTGCAGGCAGAGGTTGTGCTGCCTTGTCCACCGCCCTCACCTCCCCCTCAGCTGCTTCCACCACAGCAGCAGCAGGTGCTAGGCGGAGAAATCCAGGAGCAAGGGCCACAGGGGCAGGGGCAAGAGCAAGGGCTTCAAAGGACGGGGCCTCTGGGAAAGGAGCAGGGGCAGGCACTTCAGGGCCAGGGGAAGGTCAGGAGGCCTGGCAAGGTAAAGGCCAGGGGCAGAGCCAATGCCGGCCGGGCGATTCTAGCCAGCAGTGATAGCGAGGACAGCGAGACACATGTCACACACGTGGTCACTCCCTTGCCAGACATCTCACTCCTTATTTCCTCTGGCCAGCTTCCTGGGCTGGATCAGGGTCTGGGCCTACAGCTGCCCCCAGCCACACTGATTTTGTGTGAGGAAGTGGATCTGCTCCTGGATGAAGACAAGGGGTTCTATGCAGCCCTGGTCACTCTTATTTCTGATACAAAGGTGTGAGCGCAACCCTGATCTAGTTTGAACCTGACCTCAGCTGTTGTGCCTTGATACGACCTGGCCATGTCTGGCACGGCATGTACATGCCTGATCTGACCTGATCTGACCTGACCTAGTTTTGCCTGATCTGCACTGCTGTCCCTGCTCCCTGCTACCTGCCTTACACTGGCCCTTGCTGCATCACCCTCCTGCTACTCCTCGCAGCGACCCATGATCCTGACCCTGAACTCCAGCCAGCTTCCACCCGCGCTCATACCCCTGGGCCTGACCCAACTGCACTTCAGCCCTCCCTCCCCCTCCATGCTTCTCCGCACAGCCTGCATGGTGGCCTGTGCCGAGGGCTTTGGCAGCAGCCCCCACGTCTCCCTCTCCCTCCTGCAACAAGTCGTGGGGTCAGCGTCAGGAGACATCCGGGCCTGCCTGGCCAAGCTAGAGCTCCTGCTCCGAACCGCCTCAGCTGCAGTCGAAGCTCCATTCTCAGCTGCCCCTGACCCCACCCTCCACCTACACTCAAGGCTTGACGCCAGCCCCGGGGCAGGTCAGGCTGTATCTTGCTCAGACACTCGAGAAGCCGACCAGATATGGCCGGGAGTCCCACAGGACCACGGCCTCGACCTAGTAGAGCGGGCTGAGGATGTAATGCAGCAGATTGATGCGGCGCAAACGTGCTGGGCAGCGGTCGTGGACGCTGCGGCATCATCTCGCGGAGTTGAACAGTGGGACGCCGCGGGGCTTGCGAACCCTCCGACCCGGAGGGGTGACGCGACGAGCGAGGCAGCGGAGGATTCAGATGCGAGTGCAGCAATGAGAAGTGCCCAGCAGCGTCGGCAGCTTCAGGCTGACTACTCCGTGGCCTGTGAAGAAGCCCTGGTGCAACAGCTGGTAGCGCAGTGGCGGGCCGCGGCACATGCCCGACAACTGGCTTTCTTCCAGCCGCGCATACAAGCCGGTAAGGGCGGGCGGGGCGCGCGATCCGGCGGGCGCCGAGGGCGCCGCCCCAGTGCAAGTCCCGCAGTCGCTCGCACGCCAGACAGTGCGCTAGAAGGCACCCACCCCAGCGTGGAGGACGACGCGAACAAGGGCCTCAGCGTGCGACAGGAGGCCGCGTCTGAGCCTGATGGCCCTGCTCCTGGCAAAACCGGGCTGGAGGGTGCTGCCTCTCCCTCCTCAGCACCCACACCCTGCCTCACCCCTGCCCCCAGCCTCACCCCTGACCCCACTCCGTGTCTGCCACCTCTCTATCAACCGACACCGGCTGCTGGGCAACCACACATGGAAGCAAGCAGCTGCCCAGCAGCTGCCAACCACCTCACTGGTCAGACCACAGCATTACCAACCGTTTCTACAGACCCAACCCTGGGCTGTGACCCACAAATCACCACAAGCACAAGCGCTGTCCAGCCCTGCCTTCTTGAGCCACAGGTCGCCACTAGTGCCCCGGTTGGTGATGATGGGGCTGCTGATTGCCCTAGAGCAGCAGCAGCAGCAGGGGTAGCTGCAGCTGCTGACTCGAAGGAGCAGCCCCCTGCTCCCTGTAGCACAGGGCTGTACACAGCACCAGCAGCCACATCAGGCCTGGGTCCAGAGCTGGGTAAGGGGGTCCTCACAGCACCACAGCCAGCAGGGGAGCTGGAGCTGGCCCTCCACAAGGCCTTGGGTGCAACCGCGCGTCAACTGCCGCCACCCCCAGCCCCCCTCCCCCTAGCCCCCCAAGGCTGGCAGCAGCTGCAGCGGTTTAGGAGCAGCATGCGGCGTCATTTGAAAAGCGCTGATCACACATCACAGGCCAGCTTGCGTGACAATGCTGACATGCTAGTGCTGTGGCCACTGCCCCCTCAGCAGGAAGGACAGCAGCAGCAGCAGGAGCAGCAACAGGAGCAGCGGCAGGAGCAGCAGCAGCAGGGCAGTGAGCAACAGCAGCCTCCCTGTGCAATGACTGGGGTTGAGGCAACACCGCATGGTGGTGACATGGCCCTGCATGACAGCATGTTGCGTGAGTGTGACCTGATGTGTGAGCTGGCCAGGCTGGCAGGCAGCCTGAGTGACGCCCAGCTGTTGAGCTGCGAGCGTGACACGACAGTGCCTGTGTCAGGCCCCTGCCCTACTCAGCACCACTGCCTGCCCTCGCTGCTCACCCCCTTGGCGCCAGGCCACGGCACGCTGCTGGCCTGCAGCAGCCCTCCATGCCCCTTCCCCCGCCCTGCACCCCTCCCTTGCTTCCCTGCACTCAACCCCCTCCCTGGGTTCTGCTGCCAGCCAGTCATGGGTAGCGAGCAGCACCTGATGTGCTGCAGCGGCCCCAGCTTTGGCTGCGACTTGCAGGCAGGTGCAGCTGGGCTGGGTGCGGCCTGGGTGCGGGGCTGGGCTGTGTGGGATGTTTTGGGCTGTGGCACTCGTCAACTGGGCAGCAAGCGGTGGCGGTCAACTCTTACAGAGGCCATGCAGCAGCTGCAGGAAGTTGAAGGGCTGGGGCCTGATACTGGGCCCCCGCGCCTAGATCCCATGCACTCGGTGTCGATCGCTCAGCAGGCAGCTTGGCTCCTCGCTCACGCGGTCCCGCAGCAGTTGAGCCACGTGGCTAGTTCCGGCAATGCACCCGCTTCGGAGTGGCCGGTTCAGCTCGTGGACCCGGTGCGGGAGCGGGCTTGCCAGAAGGCCGCACGCATGATGAGCGTGATCAACGATGCGCTGCTGGCTTGCAGCACGCTAGGTTCTGTGCAGTCCGGTGGCATTGGGGCGATAGAGCGGACCGCAGCCTTGGCCGCGATGTGCAAGGCTGAAGCGCTTCGTGCAGCTTGGTGCTGGGGCGGTCGACTGACCGGTCGTGCGCCGCGGTCGACTGACCGGTCGTCTCGCTTCGTGCATGCACTGCAGTATTCGTCCATTCCTGAAGACATGTGGCCGCAGTTGGAGCAACTGACATACTGTTAGAGACCTGTAAGCGGACAGCGCAGAGCGGGACCAGACTAAGGTCACAAATACTGAATATTGAATACCTGCCCCTGCAACTGCAACTGCAACTGCAACTGGAGCAACTGACATACAACTGACTTTGTGGGGTTCGGAACATGTGTGTGGGTGCGCTGTACAGGGAGGGAGTGCTGGGTTACGTTTACTGTGTAGCATTCGCCTCTCTCAGAATCGTCAAGGCGGCATCATCAGGTCGATGCATCAGCACATGGCAAGTCATGTCGACAGAGACACACGACATGTACTGCTTCAAAGCGTTTTGCATTAGCTTCAGTACGCGTGATGCCCATCCCACTAGTGGCTGGCTACTAGATCATAGGTTCAGGCTTAATGATGATGTGGCTTACACCGCTTAAGCCGTCAGCCGTTAGGCTGCTAGGCCGCCCTCCTCCTCTAGGGGTTCGGGACTTTCTGTAACGCACTTCAAAGCAAGGTGCACAAACAAAGGTGCACATGGGCTCAACATGAAGTCATGCAAGTTCTCATTACTGTTCTGTAAAGCCATGGCAAACTCCGGCTGCTCCCTGATGGAACTCGTGACAGTGCACTCAAAGATGAAATGCATGGCGTCATCCACTACCCCTCTGTGCATCTGGTGCATGTGCGATCAATGAAAGTTACCCCCTCAAACCGAGCCTTCTCCACCCCCAGACCGCTGTTGCCTAACCTGAACCTAGTCAAGCTCGTGCGAACTTCTGTAGAGAGCTGTCTGTTAAGCAGGTGTGGTGCCATGTGATTGATGTCAATGCCGTCCCCATGCTTGAACCATGCAGCATACGAACATCTCTCCCGATGCACCGTCTCAGGCAGTCTAGGGGCTCCCTCAAACCCAACCGAACGCCTCCCCCACCTCTCGAGCCACTTGACTTCCATAGCCTTGGTGCCTAGGACCATGTCCGGGCTAAAGGTAAACTCACCCCCCATCAGCTCTCTGGCGGCCAGCTGGAACTGAGCACTCCAGCTGGCCTGGCAACTCCTGCCTAACTCCACATCTCCCTTGATGACCCTCATTAGCAGGTCACTGTGGGATAGTTTGGCAGTGTTCCAGAACTTGCAGGCAGCCCTAAGCCAGTAAAGTTGGAGGGGCAGCTGCCCCAACTCATGCAGCACCATAAGGCCTGACACTGAGCTACGTACCCTGGCAGCAAACCTGAGAAAGCTGAGCATGCGTGTTTGCACTGGGTTGGACAGCTGCATACTGTGCCCAAGGAAGGCAGTGCCCCAAGCCTGGCTGCCATACAGCCCTAAGGGGAGCACGAACGCTCTGATGAGGTGACACAGGGCATAAGGATCCTGCAGGACCCCATACTCTCTAGCACGATTGCATGCTTGGCTTCAGCATGTTCAGGCTTAAGAAGGATGGGGCTCTGGCTAAAGAAGGCTGGGGCGTTCTTTTGGTTCGTAAAGCATGGTTTTTGAACACAATCATTGTTGTTCGGACTGGCCGCATTCATATGGCATTCTCGCCTCCCCCCTGGGCAGACCAGCCCTGTCGAGTAGCAAGCCTGCAGGTAATGGAAGTAATGCAAGTAGGCGCTTCAAAGAGCGTGTCGGGCCCATGCGCGTCATTTGTCGTTCTTTGTAGATCCAGTCACCTGACTCGTCGGAAACTCTAGCTATCGACACCAAGCCGTGGTTCACGCTCGGACGGTGAGTGGCTTTACCGTGTAGCGGTAGCTGGTCGTCATGCGCCATGATCTGATGCCGCCGTTTCCCATGAGAAGCCACTGCGGGCACTGAACCGACCTACCCTGTTTGCACAGGGTCAATCAAGACATTGATCTTCATCACCAGTCCTGCTCCCGCTTGCACGCTGCTCTAGTGCATCACACAGACGGGCGCCTGTTTGTCATTGACCTGCAATCGGTGAGCTGCTGTCAAACCTCAAGTTACTGCGTGAAGCGGTCCCCAAAGATCTCTGCTAGGATTGGGTTACAGTGTCCATGGTGACCTTCTGTACTGCTTCCAGTTGCAACATAGTGATGCAGCTGACTTGGCCTGGCGAGACTTAGCGATGGTAACACACTGGAGTGCTGTGCAGGCACAAGGCACCTTCTTGGACGGCAAGCCAGTGCCAGCATACAAGCCCACGTGCCTAAAGGACGGAGCAACCCTCACGTTTGCTGCTCTGCCCACACGCTTCATTGTGACAGTCGAGTCAGCAGGTGGGTGTCCCATTGCCGTCAGCCAGGCTTCACCAGTTATGACACTTGCAGTGGTGGGACCTAGAGCAGCAACAGCAGCTGCAACGCCGCAGTACCACCTGCCCACCAACCAGCCTTGAGCAGCAGCAATGCCAAGGCATTTGTACTCGAGCATACATGTGAGCGAGAGCCACTGACCCAACGCTCCACATGGTGCTTATTTTGCCTGTCAGGAGAAAAGCGCGGCAGGAGTGAGGCAAAGCAGGGCACCGGCAGCAACAGCAGGCGCAAGAGCGACCCGGCCATGTCAGTCAGGGCGTCCCACCTGCTGGTCAAGCACAAGGATTCTCGCCGCCCCTCCTCATGGAAGGTGGGCCCTCTGGCACTGGCCCTCTGGCTGCCTGTCGCCCTCTGGCTGTGATTGCCGTGACTGTGGCCCTGTGAGCAGCCCCTGGGCGCTGAAGTGTGACATGGCCATGGCATGCCATGTTGATCATGCATGGTCCAGACACGAGGTACTGCAGCTGATGTGACACTGCGGATGTATGTGCTGACACTGCTGATGTGCTGATGTGCTGACTATGACACTATGACGATGGTATGAGGTACTGCAGCTGATGTGCTGATTATGACACCGCAGCCTCTGGTATGGACGCCCAGGGCAGTGCCCGCATGGGGATGTGGGGGTGACAAGGGGGGCTGATGCTGTGTGTATACCTGCCTGCGCTCCTCTCTGTTCCAACGACCTACCACCAGCCGAGTCTACCCATGTGCATGCCCCTGCTGCTCTTCTCCGGGAAGCTGATAGCTGATCAGTTGCATAGCAGGCGGTATACGCTTTGTTGTAATTGACGTGAAAACACTGTCTTGAGCAATCAAATGGTTCGTATCAGTGTTCGCTGCTTCTAGCGATGGAATGTGGCACAGCTGCTTCCTACATGACCCTCACCCCACCCTGCATGTGCCCACTGGTGCACCAGGCACAGTCTGCGCCACTAGCATGCGGTGAAGGCCGAGCGCCAAGGTGCCAAGTCCACACCTCAGGGCAAGGATGAAGCAGCCGCAAAGCAGCAGGCACCATAACCAGCCCAGCCCAGACAAGCCCCTCTGAGGCTGGTCAGTCGGCTGCCAGACAAACTCGCCACTGGCCATGTATGCCGCATGTCGCTTCAGTAGTCGTGCGGCTCATTCTCATCACCCTCCATGGATGCATGGATGCATAGCTGGCATTCTTTTACTCAGCGCATGCACGCACCTCTCAATTTGTGTTGGCATGGACAAGCAGGTGAGCTTGCATGGCTGCGTGCCCCTGCTTGCAGGAGCCCGTGGTGACCAGGACTCAGGAGGAGGCCCTGGACATGATCAAGGTGTGTCCTTGCATGGCTGCATGGCATGGCATTATTTTGCATCATGCACCAGCCATCTGATGCATCGTAGCCTACATATAGCACTCAAAAGAAACCAGCGATGTATGTCCTGCCCAAACCCGCTTGGTGTAGCTAGCACCTCCTCTTAGGCTGTTGGGCTATGACAGGGAGGATCATGATAGCCGGGGTGGACTCCGCTGCTGCACTTGCCCCTGCCGCTGTCCCTCTCCCCTGCTGCTGCCCCTGCCCATTTACCCTGCTAGGCTCTTCTGACATCTGCTCTGTCTTGGCCTGCTCCAGGCCTTCCATGGCCAGCTGGTGCGGGGCGAGGCAGACTTTGCTACGCTGGCCTCCAAGGAGTCGCATTGCAGCAGTGCACAACGGGGAGGAGACCTGGGCACCTTCTCGTGGGTGGCATGCACCCACCTACAGCACCATTTGAGCTGGAAAACCTTAACTCCTACGGCTTACTAGCGATCTGTGGTTCTGAACCTGGCTGCTCCTATGTGCGGATGTGTGCATCTGTTGTGGTGACCCAAAGCATGGGAAGGCACGCCTGTACCCCACCAGCACTGCACAGCAAGGCATAGACGTGAGTGAGGTGGTGAGTAGGGTGCTTATGGTGTCGTCTTGCTGATGTGCAGGTCGGGGCAGATGCAGAAGCCATTCGAGGATGCCACCTTTGCGCTGAAGGTAACGTTGCCTGCTCAAATTTGCGCATTGCATAGCCTGATGTGCATGCTTCCGCCCATGCTTCATACCCCAGGTATGGTGTGGTGCCCTTGCCACTGAGGGTAAGGGTTAGGGTTCACCCTGCCGGTGCCCTTGCCCGCTATGATGTGCAGGTGGGTGAGTTGAGTGGTCCCGTCTTCACGGACAGTGGCGTGCACCTGATCCTGAGGACTGCCTGACCGGGCTTGACTTCACAGCATAGCATCTCCACCCAGGCCGCTTACCAGGCCCAGCAAGTAGTTCCCGCATGACGTATCGCGCGACAGTATGATTGGTCACACGTTGTCACTTCGTGTGGTGAATGATGAAGAAGGGGGTGGCGGTGTGTGATACTCTGGTTTAGTAGTTAGCAGCGAGTTTTGAAGTGATTGCCTTGGCACCTTCGTTGTTATGGTTGGAGCGCTGCCAGCAACCATCTACCTGTCACCGCCAAGTGCGCTCGACACGTTGTTGTTAAGCAGCCTGCCGCCTCTTTCACCGCCTCCAATCCCGCTGCACCCAGCCGGCTTCCGCCACCGCCACCGCGGTTTGTTGAAAAGCGCACCAATGGCCGCCTTTCTTTCTCTCAATTCCGCGCAGGTGTGCCCTCTGTGCGATGTTTGCACCATTTCGTGCTGAAATTGCATAAAGTTACGCGACTACATTAAAACAATGAATCTGAACGGTGCGTGCACCACCTCACCGCACCACACCCCGCTGTGCAGTTTACCATCAAGCTTACAGATTGTTTCGTGGTACACACTTACTCAAGTAGCACCCATACACACAAAACCGCCAGCCACATCACCGTTTTTAGTAAATGCCTGGCACACAAAGGGTTCAGCAGCAAAAGTGTGGTATCCAGTTTTGAACCAAGAACAGACATGCGAACACCACCACCAAAATTGAGCAAAATCTGTGTCCTGCAACCAGGACCACTGCCAACGGAATTTCCGCTCCATTTCCGTCAAACACCTCATCCGTGCATTCGTACTGCTTTGTATTGATCCCAACACCCATGAAACTGATCAAATGACACACCATCTCAAAAACTGGTGCAGGATTCCTGCCAAGGCCTCCAGTACCGGGTGCTGGTCCGAGTAACCTAAACTGCTCCTGCTGCCAAGCAGCCCCAAGACCGCCTTTTGCTCCATACCCAGGACAGCCATAGTCCTTGAACCGTTGCCCATCATCAGCTGCAGACCTCACCCCTCTATGCAATCCCTGCATTGCCATTGTGCTGCACCTCAGCAACACCTCACCCAGCAACATTCCGATGATCTTGACATGCAACACGGGCATATAAACTCCATGCATGCAAGGAACCTCTATGCAGTGTCACACCTATGTGATGACGATGTACACATGCGTCCGGTAGCCAGAAATGCTTACTCCGTTGTCAGTGGTGGCACCTACCGCCCAACTAGCCAAAACAGGCAATGCAGTGCCCTCCAACTGTGACAAAATTGATGCAAGGTGTGAGATTTGTATGGTCACTGATGAAGTCCTTGTTGGAGCCTCACAACCTCAGTAGCTGTAGGCAACGCTCCCACCCACTGGAGCTGAATCTGACCAATGTCGTCTGGAAAGCAGCGCAAACAAAGGGATTGCATCGGCCGCCCTCGGGTTCAGCAAGAGGGCAGAGTCCTACATCCTCGACAAAAAAGCGGTCGATCAACCAGCTTCACCCTGAGCTCAAGGGAATTGAACCCAGGCCTCCCTACCCCGCGCTCGCCCACTGCCCTGCCTGGCAGTGTGATGATTGTCGCCTGCATTGTCCCCGCCTGCCTGCTTGTTTGCCGTATTGTAATGTGCGACAGCTGAACCCCTGCCTGCCTGCCTCCCTGCCTGGGCCTGCCTGACCTGGCCTGCCTGCCTGGCCGCCGCTACTCAGGCACCACAGCTAGTGTCTCCAATGCCCCGCCCAGACGCAACACATGTGTGCAGGTGGCAAGCAGGCTCCACACGTGCGGCCTGAGAGGCTGCTCAGCTCCCTAACGTAGGAGGTCCCTCGCTCACCTCCCTCACCCTCACCCCAGCTGGTCCTTACACAGGTTCGGCTGCCTCACCTCCCCGTGACTCACGACCTCCCGTGCGGCTGGTGCTCGGGGCCAGGAAGCCCAGCCCTTGACGCCGTCCCAGCTTGACGGTGCGCATGGGCGGCAGCAACCGGTCCAGCAGGCTCTCTCTAGCCCCGGCCAGCGCCTCCCCTGCTGCCTTAGCCACCGCCTTCACAGCCGCAGCCGCCCCGCCACCCGTCACCGTCACCAGGGCAGGCTTGCTGTGGGGAGTGCATTGACAGTCCTGAGGGCTGGCGGTCACCTGGTAGCTGGCTGGAAGCTGGGCGTGTGGAGGTGGGAAGGAGAGGTGCAGTGGTGCAGGGCCTGGGAGCGCAGGGTGAGTCGCAGGGGGCATAGGCGGCATGACCTGGGGCTGGGGGGAGGAGAGCGCCAGCAGCCGCTGACATGGAGGGGGGCTGAAGATGGTGGGTAGGGTGCCTGAGGGTGGGGCGGCGCCAGGCATGGCTGGACCCACGGCTTGCACGGCTATGGAGGAGTCAGTGATGAAGGAGGAGCCCATGACGCTTACTCCAGCCCGCAGGGTGGCAGTGGTGGAGGCGAAGGGGCTGAGGCCATGCAGGCTGGTGCCGGTGCTGGCGCAGCTGTTGGTGGGTGTAGCTAGGCAGCACAAGGCGGTGAGGGCAGAGGCAGGGGGGGCCAGGGGACCTGGTGGTCCAGGGGTGGCGGTGCGAGGGGCTCCATGCCGAGTGCTGTCCTCAGACAGGGCATTGGGACGAGGCATGACTGGGAGGGTATTGCTGGGGCTGGCTGCTGTGCTGGCTGCCCGATGAAACCTGCAGCTTGCCATTGCAGCTTGCTTGCTCACAGATGCAGGAGGGGGAGAGGAGGGGGGGAGGGGGCCAGAGCAGTGTGCCCCCTGTTGCCCTGTCTCAGCCACCACCTGGACCTTGCTGCCCTTGCCTGCATGTGCGCTGGAGTGATGGTTCTGACACTGACTGTCCATGTCTCCACTCCCATGCGCCGAAGCCGCTGCATTGCCCTCAGCCAAGTCAGCTGCAGCAGGGGCCGGGGCAGCAGCAGCGGCAGCTACAGCAGCGGCATGCAGACTCGGCAGGTCTAGCGCTGAGTGGTAGGCGGGCAGCAGGCGGTGCCGGCCACGCCCTGTGAGGCGCCACCTGGCCAGACCAGCTTTGTCAGCACCACCCGCCCCTGCCAGGCTGTTTGCAGCAGCCTCACCCAGCTGCTGGGCAGCTGACGCCGCGGCAGGCTGCAGTTCACACAACTCCTCCCCCAGCAAGAATTCTTCTTCACACTGGCCCGCCTGCACCCCCTGCTGCTGGCCCTCTGAGCTGTGAGGATGCTTTGGCACAGCTGCAGCCGCTGCTCTGCTGCTCCTGCTGCCGCCTAGCAGACTGCGCTGCTCTGGTGCTGCGCAGTGCAGGGCCAGCACCGCATGCCGCATGGCCTCCGGGCCGCAGCCCTGCCTGGCCTGCTGTGGCCCCACCTCACTGCACAGCACTGCGCTGCTGCTGCGGTGCAGGCTGAAGCACCCGGCCACACGGCTGCGCTTCCCACTCCCGGCCTGACCGCCCTGGGGCCCAGCCCCAGGTGCAGTGCCGGCAGCAGGGGCCTGGCAGACGGCTCCTGACCCTGAGGCCCGCCATTCGCGCACTTGGGCTGACACCTCTGGCTGCGCTGCCGCAGCCTGGGGCACGGGCTGCGTGGGGGTACGAGGCTGCGCTGCTGCTGGCTGACTCTGGCAACCGGCTGAGTCATCCTCCAGGTTGTGCTGCCTAGCCTCACACAGGTCCATGCCCTGGGCTGAAGGGCAAGCCAGCTGATGCTCTGCGTCCAGCATGGTTTCGGCCAGCAGGGTGTCAGCACAGCTGGGGTGGAGCTCTATGCTTGAGCGCCGCTTCTGGGCGCAGGGGCTAGGGCAGGGGCCAGACGGAACAGCAAAGCCCCGCACCACCCGTTGTGGCTCCACACCTCCTGGGCGCCAGATGCTGCTGTGCCCGGCCTCTGCGGCTGGAGCTGGCACAGCAGCATCAGCACCTTCACAGATGTGGCGTTCCGGGTTGGCGCAATGCTGGGATGGCGGAGGGGCCTGCTGGTGTCCAGGACTGCTGACAGAGGCAATGGGAGCGGCCCAGCGCCGGGTGCTGTGCACCGTGGCTGCGACTGGTTTAACAGCCAACAGCGCTGCAGCTGATGGCTGAGTCAACTGTGGCTGGGGTTGGCGGGAAGGGACTGACGTGAGGCCGGGGCTGGTGGGGGCGGCATCTTGCTGCTGAAAGTGTTCGTCTTGGTAGTGGCGGGGTAACCATTTGGACAGCAGGGCCGGCAGGGTGCGCCAGGGGGCACGCTGCATGCCAGCCTGTGCAAGTGCCTGGCCCATTGCCTCACTGCACAGCTGCACACGCGTAGACATCATGCCGACTGTGCCAACGAACAGCTGAGGAATGGCTGACAGAAAGGCTTCATAGCTGTCGTCATTCCGGCTTAAAGTGAACTGATCTCTGAAGCAGGGATCCACGATGATATCATGGCCTGCAGAGTGGGCCAGCGCGTAGCAAGTGATTAATTGCCGCTAATAGTGTGCAACCTGCGAAGTAGCAGCAGCCAATCGCACCTGCGGGATGGTGTACAAGCACGAAGGCGTGGCGTAGTTGAGCCATGCTTTCCGCTTTGCGCTCCGCGCCCAGACCTAAGCGGACAGTAGCTCTACCAAAGCTCTTTGCAAGCAGAGAAGCCAGTGCCCGCAGAGTTCTGATGCTCACGCCTGCTGGATTAGGCAGGCACTGCATCCAGCACCAGGCCTCTTCTGCTGCAAGGGCTACACTTTGGACCACCTGCAGCAGAGGAGCGGGCGGAGCGTTTAGAGTCAGATTTTTCCAGGTAGGCAGATTCGCCTGGGATCTTCCTCTCAAACCTGCTGGATGGCCACCGGTGTCGCACACAATGCCTCCATAAGGTGGCTATTGATAAAGCTCTTAGCCTGCAGCGCAGTCGCACCGCACACCGTCATGTCAAACGGTGCCTCATCGAGCCAGTGCAGCAAATGTTGAAACTAGCTTCACTGCAGGAAAGCTGCAGAAAAAGCTGCGAGAACCTACGGCCACCTGCGAAGTAGCGCAGACTGGCGCTGGATGGTTTTGCTCTGCCTCTAGGTCCAATAGCTCCATATCGCTGCCATAGCTGATGGCACTGTGGGTCTCGGCAGGATACTGCGGCATTGTGCGTGACTTCGTGCCTTCCTTCTTGAGGTTACTGACATCTACTGGCGCGATGCTGCGATGCAGCAAGCAAGCCGTTCAAGGTGCCCGGGGGGGGGGGCGAATAAATATCATACCTCACTACCTTCGAAACAAGCATTCGACCCTCACGAAACGACCGTTGTTTAATGGCCGTAGATCACACTCCTGGAGCACACAACCGGCCCAAGACCAGTGTACTGCCAGCATGCAAGCACATAACTTGTGAAAAGATGGGGCATAAGGTTTCACACAGAATGGCCCCGGTTTAGGCCTCGGTCACGAGGAGCACAGCCCTGAGCTCAAGCCTAGCCGACATCGCAACCACCCTGTGACACCCTGCCGAGAACAGCTCAACCACCAACCAATTACCACCACCAACCAATGGTTGTATGGCGCCCCGCAGCGAGCACCCCGGCAATGTGATGATTGTTAGAGAATACAGTCAAGCCATTGAGGCGACTCTTCGTCACGGGTAGTGTGTGTTTGTGTGACCGGTAGGAAGTAAGCAGACTCCTGCGTGAGGCACGACGGCACGATCGTGCCCTCGCGCAGGTATGGTGTTGTTCCGTATTGCTATGCACATAGTTACACATAGCACGTGCATATATATATACACTCCTGGCAATTAAGGGCTGGCTGGCTTGGCAGAGTTGCAAGTTGAGGTCTGAGACTTGGCATGTAGGCTGCTGTGACGTAATGGAGGAGAAGACTCCTATGGGCCAAAGTGAAATTCTTGGTCATTGTGGTGCTTCTGGACCATCAGCTGGGCCTTCACCCCGAATTTGGCTAAGGGAGATGGTGCTAACTGACTGAAGTGACTTTTTAGAATTTCTGAGTATGAGGAGTTGTCAGGCATCAGAATAGAAGCACAACCTAGTAGGTAGCATGTGCAAAGTCAAAGCCAGTAAGGAATGGGGGCCAGTTTATTGAAACCCTGCACTAGGTTTATTCTCACTTTGAGGCTCAAGGGGCCTTTGAAACCTTGTGCAGGGTTTCACTTGACGCTGTGCAGGGTTTTGCAAATCTTGTGCAGGGGTTCGCAAACACTGTGCACGGTTTCGCTGACCTTGTGCAGGGTTTCGATCCAATCATTTATTTTTTCCAAGTCAACCCTGACCTCGTGCAGGGTTTCGCTAACCTAGTGCAGGTTTTCATTCCTTGTGTTGATTTTATCCTAAGTCATTCAAAGACGCTGTGCAGGGTTTCGCCAACCCCGCTTCGGGTCAGGCTAGACAAGCAAGCCAAAAAAGGCCCATTTTTCGGACGGGCCTAACTAACTTTATACACCGCCTCACGATGTAAGATTGGCACGCCTTGACGCAGCGCCGTACAACGTTAGCATCGGCTCAGAGGAACAGGCCTATGGTGATCGGCTGGTCCGCGACCCCGTCCAATGTTCAGGGGCCCCTACCAGCACACAACGCCAGGGGCGCTCCATCGCTGTTATTTGCGCCCTTGAGGATGCGTGCTGTTGCGGCGATGTCCTCGGCGATGTCCAGGTGCCTCCTGGGTGTCTACAGTGTGTGCCACATGCTGCTTGCTAAAGGCTTGTCTCATGGCCGGGTTGAGGGGGTACGCCGTGAGGCTTTGGATCCGACACTTCTTCAGCAGCTAGCTGTATCACACAGCTCGCACCCTGGCGCTGACTTGACCTCAACATGCATCAGCTCGGTCTATGGCGAGTGGTGGTGTGGGACACACTGGAAAAGCTTCAACTGCATGCCAAACGTACAAAATGCCTTGCACTGAGCCCCGGAGGAACCACATAGGACATCTCCACAAACGGTATCGTCAGTAGGCGGAATGGAAATGCCAGCTGGTACTTATACAGGTAAACATGAAACACACCAAAAGTTTGGCCATGCCCGGGGCTTTCGTCAAAGTGTAGGCGCTTCCGGCCGCCACAACGATAAGACTAGAAGCGACGACCCTTCTCCACCCGTCGAAGCCGTCGGTCGACCTTATGGGCGATGGCAGCCGCACTTGAAGGATTTTAAGTCATGCCCCATCGCTCGAAGCGAAGCCTAGCCGGGTCTGCGCGAATGGCCGAGCTTTTAGCCACTGGCCGTGCTCCGCGGACCCGCATTGCTGGCTTCCAAGCCCAGGCAAGCCAGCCCAGTCCTGTCCAGCCCAGCCCAGCCCGTTGCGCCACTGAACAACGTCTACAAGCAGTGCTGGAAGAGCATGCAAGGGAGAAGCTTGACTGGCAGCAGCAGCACCATGACTGGCAGCAGCGGCAGCAAGACTGGCAGCAGCAGCAGCTGGACTGGCAGCAGCGGCAGCAGGACTGGCAGCAGCAGCAGCAGCTGTTGGAAAAGCAGCTCCATGACCTTCTGCAGCGGGCTGACCTCCATGCCCACATCATAGCCGTCTCTGCAGCAAATGAGCTGGCACAATTGAAGGTACGGCCAGCTCTAATTAGCCTCGTCCCTGCCATCCAGCCAACCTTCCACCTTGCATTTTATCCTTCACCCCCTTTGATTGTGCAGGAACAACTCAATGTAGCCCAAGCTTCTTTGGCTCACCAAGCCCTGGGTGTTGAGCAGCTGCAGCAGTCAGTGGTGAAGCTCACAACGGCAGTGTGCACTGCAGATGCCCGTGCTGTTGCAGCCGAGGCTGCTTCTGTAGCGGCCGCGGCTGTAGCGGCAGATGCCTCTTCCGCTGCCCATGCATCAGCAGCATTGCTGGAGCAGGAGCAACAGCTGAACGCAGCCTTGCTTGAGGAGACAGAGCTGTTGCACCGGCATGTAGCCATTGCTGATGCCGCAACCATGGCAGCCGTGGCAGACGCAGAGGACAAGGGCGTCCGGCTGAGGGCTTGCATGGCAGACTCCAAGGAGTTGCAGAAAGAGTGTAGTAATCTGATGAAGCGTGTGGCAAGGAGAGACCAGGCCTTACAAGAACTGCGTGCAGCCCAAACAGCCCAAACAGCCACTGCGCAGGAGCAAGAGCAGCCCCCAGCTGCCACTAGCAACTGCCCAGCTGCCACTAGCAACTGCCAACATCCCAGCAGCCGCCCGCATCAGACCGTACAGCTATGCCACACACAGGTGGCTGCGCATGCTACAGCAGCTTACAAGACCAGCTATTTGTTGCGAGCATTGCAGCTGCTTGTGGCCTGCCAGCTGTCCTTCAACAAGGTGCAACATGCCATCACCTCGTCGCTTGGCCTACACCTCATGCCGGGTCAGGAGCTGATTGACAGAGTGCCTTCTGGCAAGACCCTCAAGCGAGCCATGGACAAGATCGTCGAGACAGTGAACAATCTGCAAGCCCGTGAGTTACAATCAATCCATCAATCATTGCACGCAGACATACATTGAGGACATATTTTGCATCTCATGCTGTCAAGCTGCCAGCTTACCAAGAGTAGGATCTGAGCTGTCTGAGCTTACCAAGAGTAGGATCTGAGCTGTCTGAGCTTACCAAGAGTAGGATCAAGAGTAGGATCTGAGCTGCTGAAGCCTGTGCAAATGGTGCAATGCGCCGTGCTGGCAGCTCTTAACCGTGCGGTACTTGAGCAGCAACAGCTGTGGGCGCAATCAAACAGCAGCAGGTGGATGTGCCACTGGCACACCCACCATGAGCACATCATGTGTGTGCTGCTGGCAGCCACAGTCGAGCCCCGCATGGTGTTGAGGGAGGCCTACTCCATGGGCTGCAACATGGTATGGGGACCAGGTGACAGCCAGGGTGCAGTGGGGGAGCCAGTGACAGCAGAGCAGGTAGACGAGCTGGTCTTGGAGTTGGTGGGCGTGTTGGGAGAGTACTACACAAAGCGCATGCACTTCTTGGGGGACTTTCCCTACCTGGCCGCCGCCCTTGGCGACCCTTCTCCAGCAGCCAGGCAGCGAGGAGCTAGCCGAGTGTTGCAGTATCTCTCAGCCACTGGACCTGGCCTTGCCATGGAGAACGACCCTCTGCAGCTCTTAAAGCTCCAAGCTGATCTGCAGGTGTGTAACTAGCATCATTGTATGAGGCATTGAGGGCCCTACACTGCGTATGGTGCCAACACTGTGTATGGTGTTCATGCACTACATGCTTTTGCAGCGCCGCAGTCCACATGGCTCTGACCTCCTGGTTGTGTTGCACAGGAGCTGGAGGCAACAGGCATAATCACAGAACCATTGGAACAGCTACTTAGCCGCTACTTCAGGCCAGTCCACATCACCAATGCAGCAAGCGAGACAGCATTGAAGCCCCTCAATAATGACATGGTGTTAAGCATGAAAGAGGAGGGTGTGTCGGGACGCATCAAGATGACAGTGGAGGACACCAACAGCTGGTTCAGTGACCATCTATCAGATGATGCCCTGGGAGCTGCAGCCAGCCATGCGGGTGCCCTGGGTGGTGCAGCCAGCCATGCTGGTGCACTGGGAGCTGCAGCCAGCCCCGCGGCTGCCCGAGGAGCTGCAGCCAGCCCTGCGGCTGCCCTGGGAGCTGCAGCCAGCCCCACGGGTGCCCTGGGAGCTGCAGCCAGCCCTCAGGGTGCGGCAGGCACTAAGCCTGTGCAGGCAGCCAAGCAGACATCACAGGCACGCAAGGTGTTGCGGGCTATGCAACGCATCACCCTCCCGGTGAAGTTGCCCACAAGGGAGGAGTACAGCTCAGCGGCAAGTGCAAGGGATCAAAACAATGCACGACAGCAACGACTGGCGGACATCACCAACAAACTGCAGCATCTTGAAGACACAGCTAGGCAGGTATACAGCTGTCAGCAACCACACCTACCATCCTTGCCACAGAAGGGCATCACGCTGAGTCACCTCAAGCAGCTTTGCGTCCGACTGAACCTAGCTACCAAGGGTGCCAAGAGTAGGATCCAATGCTTGGAAGCAATCTCACAGCATCTGCAACAGCAACATCAGCAAGCACCAGCAGTGGCAACAATCACCCCTTCCAAGCGCCATGCTCCCGACAACGTTATGCGAATGCGCTGACAACAAAGCTTGCCTTTGTTGCCGAGCCCAGCCCTGCCCTGCCCAACCTTACTCAGCCCCCTGGTGTTGACCCTGAGCCTATCCCTTCCAAGTGCCAGAGCCCTAGCCCATACCATGCATGCAGTGAATGCCACACAACACAAGTGACTGTTTACAGAGAACACAAGTGCCAGCTTACAGAGACACAAGTGCCAGTTTGTAATGATGTAGGTTGGATGTTATAAGGTAATGATGTGAGGTTGGATGTAATGATGTATGGTAGAGGGCAGGACGGGCCGGCCGCAAACAGCTTTTTAAGCAAAGTCCACCGCACATGTTATGAGATAGGATGGTTCGGAGCTGGAGTTTGTGTTGGTTGCGGGGTATTAGTAACATTCACAGCTTTGCGGGAGCTAGGGAGCCGAGCTACCCAATACAACCGACTGAACGGACCTGGCTAGCGAGAGAGACGGGCCCCGGTCTTAGGCTTCATACGTATGTATGCCGCTGCCTACAGCGACCTTGTTGCGTGGACACAACATTAGGCCCAAACACCCATGTTCAGCCTGCGAGCCTGCGCTTCGACGCCGCTTACTATTTCAGCACGCTGACCCTGACGGTGCAATCGCGGTAGCAAATGGTGGTCTGGATGTGGAGAACAGCATGGTACCCAGTTTTCCCCTTGCTTGTCTAACCTGACTTCGGGCATGTGACTTGCATGCAAGAGCGCGAAAACTGACGGGCTTGGTATTGGGATCTGCGCTAGCTGCCACCAAGCATGCCGTTGGTGTGCCATGAGGTCGCGAGGCGCCATGAGAGGAAACCATGTCGACCTCGCAAAGCCCGCATGCTGCAACACGGAACACGCGACACGTCCATCCCAAACTCAGCAGCAGCGACATCGACAGCGCCCAAAATGCGCAGCCTCGCAGCCGGCTATGAAATGCGGGCCAGCTAGCCTTCGCAGCCATCAGTCGTCAGCCAAGAGGCCAGCATGCAGCTCGGTTTCGCAGCCATTAGCGATCAGCGAAAGGAATAGGGTATTTGTGATCAAGCACAGAGTTGAGGGCGAACGGCACAAAGGTAGCTTGCAAAGGTGCGATGCATAGATGCGACTCTGAGGTGCGACCGCGAGGTTGGAGCGTGGCATGTGTCATGTTTGAGCAGGTTCGGTGCCAAGGCGCAGTGGCACCTTCCATCAGCCAGAAGCAGCAACCACAACGGCAACAAGCAGCGGCAGCCAGGGCGGCGGACAAGAGCATAAGCGTACCCTCCTCCCTCCTCGCTCTTCCCTCCTCCCTCCTCCCTCCTCGCTCTTCCCTCCTCCCTCTTCCCTCCTCCCTCCTCCCTACCACACTGCCCACCACTACCTGCCAGACCCCCCACTCCCCCTCTCCCTCCCCCTAAGGAATGATCAAGGGACCGCATGGAGCAAGCAGTAGGTGGCTAGCCCCACGCACATAAGTGACCCCTTGTACCCAGCCTAACCGCTAGCACGCCCCTTGTTTGCTGCAGGTGTGATGGTCAGCTCAGCAGCCAGAGCGGCAGCAAGGAGCAACAGGCCCCCTCCCCTCCCCCTCCCCTCCACTCCACTCCACTCTCCTTTCCCATGCCTCTTCTCCCTCCTCCCCCTCACCTCCTCCCCCTCACCTCCGTCCCTCACACCCCCCTCCTCCTCCTCTCCCTCACCCTTACCCAGGCCAGGAGTGCACATAGTAGGACAGGACCCAGGACCGGACAGTAGGACAGTAGGACAGTAGGACAGGACCCAGGACAGGACCCAGGACAGGAGTGCACACCCTCACCCTCACCCTTGGTGGCACCACCTGCCAGACCCACCACTCCCCAGGAGGCGCAACCAAGAGGAGCAGCCAAGAGGAGCAGCCAGGAGCGGCAGCCAGGAGCAGCAGCTAGGAGCGGCAGCCAGGAGTGGCAGCCAGGAGGCATGGGCAGCCAACAAGGAGGCAGCTAGGAGCAGCAGCCAACAAGGAGGCAGCAAGGAGTCAGCATTGGCACATGGAGATAACAGTGAGTGGCCAGCCCCTTGCACATCAGTGGCCCCCATTGCCCAGCCTTACCGTGAGCACGCCCCTTGTTGCTTGCAGGTTTGACGGTCACACGCCCACCCCTTGCCCACCCCACCCCTCCCCTATCCCACCCCACCCCACCCCACCCCACCCCACCCCACCCCACCCCACCCCACCCCACCCCACCCCACCCCACCCCACCCCACCCCACCCCACCCCACCCCACCCCACCCCACCCCACCCCACCCCACCCCACCCCACCCCACCCCACCCCACCCCACCCCACCCCACCCCACCCCACCCCACCCCACCCCACCCCACCCCACCCCACCCCACCCCACCCCACCCCACCCCACCCCACCCCACCCCACCCCACCCCACCCCACCCCACCCCACCCCACCCCACCCCACCCCACCCCACCACACCCCACCACACCCCACCACACCCCACCACACCCCACCACACCCCACCCCACCCCACCACACCCCACCCCACCACACCACACCACACCCCACCACACCCCACCCTAGCAAACGGTGAGTGGCCAGCATGAAGCAGATTTGTGGCTCTTGGTACCAAGCCTGATGGCTAGCATGCCCCTTGTTTGCTGCAGGTCTAATGGTCACACCCTTCCCTTGTCCTTCCCCTTACCCACAAACTCACCCGTGTCGCTCCGCTTCCCCCCTCCTGCGCTACACTGCAGCCCCTCCCCTACCTTACCCTCACCTTACCCCACTTCCACCACCACCTCCCTGGCCATCAATAGCAGCCCAGGGCAGCAGCCCGGAGCAGCAGCCTGGAGCGGCAGCTAGGAGTGGCAGCCATGAGGTGGTACATGACGTGTGTAGCCATGAGCCAGCTGCCATGTGGCAGGTGTGGCAAGGCATGAGCAACAAGGAGCCTTAAGAGAGCAACAAGGAGCCAGCTGCTATGGGGCAGGTGGTGCAAGGCATGATCAGCCAAGAGGCAGCTGCAGCCCTTCCCTTATCCCAAGCAATGAGACAGCTGCCATGTGGCAGGTGTGGCAAGGCGTGTGGCAAGCAATGAGACAGCTGCCATGTGTAGCCCTGAGTCAGCTGCCATGTGTCATGAGGTGCATGGCTTCGTTAGCCATGTGTTTGTTGCTGATCGTCGTAAGTATATAGTTTGAGTAGCCATTAGTGTTAGTGTTAGTGTAGTTACGAGCAATGCATGGCGTGTGTAGCAGTGTGTCAGTTGCTATGAGATGCTATGAGGTGCATGAGGTTGCTATGAGGTGCATGGCGTGTGCAGCCCTGAGTCTAGTGGCTTGTGTCATGTGGTGCATGCCTGGCAGCACCAATTTCAGTGTGCAAACAACAGTTGTTAGCCAGTTATTGAGTCAGTTTGTGTGAAAGGCATGACTCTAATGGTGATGCCGTAGGAGGCCACATGTGGCAGCAGATGTCAGCAGGCATGTAGGTTGTAAGCTAATGCTGACTATACACTCATGCTTTGATACCCAGTGCACGGTCTATGAAACCCTGCACTAGGTCTTTGAAACCCTGTGCAAGGTCAGCGAAACCCTGCACACGGTCAGAAACGCCTAGGAACTGAGCCACACCAAACCCTGTGCACGGTCAATGAAACCCTGTGCACGGTCTTTGAAACCCTGTGCACGGTCAGCGAAACCCTGCACACGGTCAGCGAAACCGTGCACACGGTTAAAAGCGCCTAGGAACTGAGCCACACCAAACCTTGTGCACGGTCTATGAAACCCTGTGCACGGTCAATGAAACCCTGTGCACGGTCTATGAAACACTGCACACGGTCAGCGAAACCATGCACACGGTCAGCGAAACGCTGCACACGGTCAGGAACTGGCTTGACTGCCACCTAGGGGCTGAGCCAGTTGAAACCCTGTGCACGGTTTGGCGAAACCCTGCACAAGGTTACGACCCTTCAGCTAAACGCCGATTACAGCCCAACCACGTCGATTAAAATCATGAAACATATGGCGATGGGACGGCCTTTGAAAGGGCTATCTGCAGTCCCCCTTAACTGAAATCGCCGACTCGGCCTTATTCTCCACGAGTGTTTATATAAATAACTGTTCTTTACACTTGTAACATGGCACGGCCGTGCCCTCGCGCAGGTTATGGGCCCACCCATTGCCAGTGCAAGTGGCTTCTAACCGAGGAAGGGCCACAAGATGATTTCAGTACGCGCCGCTGCGGTGGACGTGGAGACTCTCATGGGGCACAACTATTCGAAGTGGAGTTGGGAGTGCAAGAACGCACTCGCCCTCGCCGGCCTGTTGGACGCAGTAATCGTGCCGCCGGTGCTCGCGGGCACCACTCCCACAGTGCCTGCGGGCACCCGAGCGTCAGTGCCCGCGGGCACTACTCCTTCAGTGCCCGAGGGCACTGATCAGGCAGAAGGCTGCTCCTCTGCTCCAGCGCGCCCGCGGGCCGCAACCCCCGTAGCCACTCCTGCTCCCCTGCCGGCTGCGCCAGCAACTGTGGACCGCGGCCAGGACCTTCGGGCCCACGCCTTCATCTGTCTGACGGTGGACGCCACACGCTACCAGTCAGTGTGCGAGGCGAACCCTACGGCCCGAGGGCTGTGGGATGCCCTGGCAGGCCTGCACGTGCAGCGGGCCCTGGCCAGCAGGGGGGTTCTGCTAGAGCAAGTGACGCGCCTTGGTATGTTGTCGGGTCAGTCAGTCACATAGTATTGGGCACATGCAGAGCAGCTCCATGCAGAAGCGAACCCAGCCGGCAGCCCACCCATTGTCGACACCCTCTACTTTGCGCTGCGCGGCTTGCAGCCAGAATTTGACCCCGTCTCCAACCCTATGCTCACCCAACGCGATGCAGCTGTCACATTTGTTTCTGCGCTGCCAGCACTGCTAATGCACCAGGGGAGTAGCGCAGGCCGTCCTGTATCCCTATCCTCCTGTGGAGCCCCTACACTTCTCCACAGGAGTCAGGGAGCCGGTGTGTGTCCCTAACCTAGGTCCCTATCCCTAACCCGAGTCTATCCTACCCTATGCACACTCTATCGCACACACATCGTATTGTTTGTTTGTTTGGCTCATGGCATGATACACATGTCACTATCGCTGCCGCTGATGCCGCCGTTGCCACTTCCGCAACATAAGAAGAAGAAGAAGAAGAAGAAGAAGAAGAAGAAGACTACGCCGGTATTCACCGGCGTGCATTAAGGGAGGAGCAGCCGCCTGGGGCGCGGCCTGCTCCCACCATCAAGCTCGAGAAGTAACCGACCCCCTACCCCCCCCCCCTTCCTAGAAGCTCTAAGCCTATAGCTTGTTCTGGCAATGGTGTGGGCTGCTTCTGCCGCGTGTCTCGTGAGCTTGTTTAGTAGCTTTGTGGCGTTGGTTTGAGTGACCCCCAGGGCTATGAGGTGCACTCAGGCAAATTAGTAACAGCATTTTTGAGATTCGGAGCCTCGGACTTGGTACATAGTCAAATGAAGGCATTGTAAGATTGGGGGTTGAGACTAAAATTCGTGATTTTGCGCGGTTGGTGAGATACGGCCATGCTACAGTACTGTAGGTATCTACAGTACTGTCCGGGTACCTCGCGAGTACACGAACAGTACTGTAGACATCTACAGTACTGTAGGTACCTACAGTACTGTAGGTGTCTACAGTACTGTCGAGGTACCTCGAGGACCACTAACAGTACTGTAGACATCTACAGTACTGTAGACATCTACAGTACTGTAGACATCTACAGTACTGTAGGTACCTCGAGGTACCTCGAGAGACCATTTACAGTACTGTAGGTACCTACAGTACTGTTGACATCTACAGTACTGTAGACATCTACAGTACTGTAGACATCTACAGTACTGTAGACATCTACAGTACTGTAGACATCTACAGTACCTCGAGGTACCTCGAGGTACCTCGAGAGACCACTTACAGTACTGTAGACATCTACAGTACTGTAGACATCTACAGTACTGTAGACATCTACAGTACTGTAGGTACCTCGAGGTACCTCGAGAGACCATTTACAGTACTGTAGGTACCTACAGTACTGTAGACACCTACAGTACTGTAGACATCTACAGTACTGTAGACATCTACAGTACTGTAGACATCTACAGTACTGTAGACATCTACAGTATTGTAGACATCTACAGTACTGTAGACATCTACAGTACCTCGAGCCCAGCCCAGCCCAGCCCAGCCCAGCCCAGCCCAGCCCAGCCCAGCCCAGCCCAGCCCAGCCCAGCCCAGCCCAGCCCAGCCCAGCCCAGCCCAGCCCAGCCCAGCCCAGCCCAGCCCAGCCCAGCCCAGCCCAGCCCAGCCCAGCCCAGCCCAGCCCAGCCCAGCCCAGCCCAGCCCAGCCCAGCCCAGCCCAGCCCAGCCCAGCCCAGCCCAGCCCAGCCCAGCCCAGCCCAGCCCAGCCCAGCCCAGCCCAGCCCAGCCCAGCCCAGCCCAGCCCAGCCCAGCCCAGCCCAGCCCAGCCCAGCCCAGCCCAGCCCAGCCCAGCCCAGCCCAGCCCAGCCCAGCCCAGCCCAGCCCAGCCCAGCCCAGCCCAGCCCAGCCCAGCCCAGCCCAGCCCAGCCCAGCCCAGCCCAGCCCAGCCCAGCCCAGCCCAGCCCAGCCCAGCCCAGCCCAGCCCAGCCAGCCAGCCCAGCCCAGCCCAGCCCAGCCCAGCCCAGCCCAGCCCAGCCCAGCCCAGCCCAGCCCAGCCCAGCCCAGCCCAGCCCAGCCCAGCCCAGCCCAGCCCAGCCCAGCCCAGCCCAGCCCAGCCCAGCCCAGCCCAGCCCAGCCCAGCCCAGCCCAGCCCAGCCCAGCCCAGCCCAGCCCAGCCCAGCCCAGCCCAGCCCAGCCCAGCCCAGCCCAGCCCAGCCCAGCCCAGCCCAGCCCAGCCCAGCCCAGCCCAGCCCAGCCCAGCCCAGCCCAGCCCAGCCCAGCCCAGCCCAGCCCAGCCCAGCCCAGCCCAGCCCAGCCCAGCCCAGCCCAGCCCAGCCCAGCCCAGCCCAGCCCAGCCCAGCCCAGCCCAGCCCAGCCCAGCCCAGCCCAGCCCAGCCCAGCCCAGCCCAGCCCAGCCCAGCCCAGCCCAGCCCAGCCCAGCCCAGCCCAGCCCAGCCCAGCCCAGCCCAGCCCAGCCCAGCCCAGCCCAGCCCAGCCCAGCCCAGCCCAGCCCAGCCCAGCCCAGCCCAGCCCAGCCCAGCCCAGCCCAGCCCAGCCCAGCCCAGCCCAGCCCAGCCCAGCCCAGCCCAGCCCAGCCCAGCCCAGCCCAGCCCAGCCCAGCCCAGCCCAGCCCAGCCCAGCCCAGCCCAGCCCAGCCCAGCCCAGCCCAGCCCAGCCCAGCCCAGCCCAGCCCAGCCCAGCCCAGCCCAGCCCAGCCCAGCCCAGCCCAGCCCAGCCCAGCCCAGCCCAGCCCAGCCCAGCCCAGCCCAGCCCAGCCCAGCCCAGCCCAGCCCAGCCCAGCCCAGCCCAGCCCAGCCCAGCCCAGCCCAGCCCAGCCCAGCCCAGCCCAGCCCAGCCCAGCCCAGCCCAGCCCAGCCCAGCCCAGCCCAGCCCAGCCCAGCCCAGCCCAGCCCAGCCCAGCCCAGCCCAGCCCAGCCCAGCCCAGCCCAGCCCAGCCCAGCCCAGCCCAGCCCAGCCCAGCCCAGCCCAGCCCAGCCCAGCCCAGCCCAGCCCAGCCCAGCCCAGCCCAGCCCAGCCCAGCCCAGCCCAGCCCAGCCCAGCCCAGCCCAGCCCAGCCCAGCCCTACTCTCCCACCCTGCACTTCCTACTGAGGTGAGGACAAAGGAAGGTGGGTTGTAATGGAGTGCTGCTACACCTGCCCCTCCTTCTGCCAGCTCTACATCTCCCTACTCTAATGGTGAGTGCATCCAGTACACATGTCCAATGTTTGCTTCCGTTGACAAATCGTCACACCATTGCCGCAGATCTTGTGCGCCTACACCTGAGACTATCGATGCCCTCCCCACTACTCTCGCCCTCCCCATGGACCTCCCCTTCCCTTCCCTCCCCTTCCTCCCCTTCCTCCCACACACATATACACCACACCCCAGCAAAAGGTGAGTGCAGGTATGTGGCACCCTGTACCCACCTTAACCGCTAGCATGCCCCTTGTCCCGCTGCAGGGTTGATCGTCACACCCTTCCCCATCCCCTTTTCCTCCCCTTTCCCACGCCCACCACCAACGCCCAGCTTGTCGTCCCTACACTTCCACCTCTACCCACCCCCCACTTCCCCCCTCCCCGTCACCTCTCCCCTGACAGCCCAGCAGCCAGGAGAAAGCCTACCCCACCCACCCTCTTCCCACCCCTCCCTTCCCCCTCTCCCTCCCTCTCCCCTCCCATACTTG
Organism: Haematococcus lacustris; assembly: GCA_030144725.1. Lineage (NCBI taxonomy): Eukaryota > Viridiplantae > Chlorophyta > Chlorophyceae > Chlamydomonadales > Haematococcaceae > Haematococcus > Haematococcus lacustris. Next base: position 2,123,975 of record JASKMD010000007.1, read on the forward strand.
TCAAGCCTACCCTTCCCCTCTACCACCCTTCGATTGACGTGGCATCGCAACCCCCACCTCACCCCACCTTCCCTTCACTGGCGCATGGGATATGTTGCCTGGTGTGAGCAGGTAGGAGGCCAGGAGGACCACAAAGGTAAGGCCACGGTGATAGCTAACACAGTGCCCAGCCTGGTCACCCTACCGCACGTGCACGCCCCTTGGTTGCAGGTCTTGTGGGCACCTCCCTTCCACTTCCCTTTCCCCTACACAACCACCCCCTCCCAATTCATCCTCCCCCGCCCCCGCCCCCGCCCCCGCCCCCGCCCCCCGCCCCCGCCCCCGCCCCCGCCCCCGCCCCCGCCCCCGCCCCCGCCCCCGCCCCCGCCCCCGCCCCCGCCCCCGCCCCCGCCCCCGCCCCCGCCCCCGCCCCCGCCCCCGCCCCCGCCCCCGCCCCCGCCCCCGCCCCCGCCCCCGCCCCCGCCCCCGCCCCCGCCCCCGCCCCCGCCCCCGCCCCCGCCCCCGCCCCCGCCCCCGCCCCCGCCCCCGCCCCCGCCCCCGCCCCCGCCCCCGCCCCCGCCCCCGCCCCCGCCCCCGCCCCCGCCCCCGCCCCCGCCCCCGCCCCCGCCCCCGCCCCCGCCCCCGCCCCCGCCCCCGCCCCCGCCCCCACCCCCGCCCCCGCCCCCGCCCCCGCCCCCGCCCCCGCTCCCTCCCCCGCCCCCACCCCCACCCATGCCCCCACCCACCCCAACCCATGCCCCCAACCCATGCCCCCACCCATCCCAACCCATGCCCCCAACCCAACCCACCCCCGCCCAGCCCAACCCGGTTGAGCCTCCCGCCTCCCCACCTCCCGCCTCCCTGCCTCCCGCCTCCCCGTCTCCCGCCTCCCTGCCTCCCACCTCCCGCCTTCCACATCTACCTCCCCTCCCCGCCTTCACTCTTCCACTCCCCCCCCCTTCACTCAGCAGCCAAAAGGTAGGTAAGTGCTACAGTGCCCCTACTATATCTGCTGCTGCTGCCACTGCTGCTGCTGCTGCTGCCCCCCTACTGCTGCTGCTGCTACCCCCCTACTGCTGCTGCTGCTGCCCCCCTGCTGCTGCTGCTGCTGCTGCCCCCCTGCTGCTGCTGCTGCCCCCCTGCTGCTGCTGTTGCTACCCCCCTACTGCTGCTGCTGCTACCCCCCTACTGCTGCTGCTGCTGCCCCCCTGCTGCTGCTGCTGCTACCCCCCCTACTGCTGCTGCTGCTGCCCCCCCTGCTGCTGCTGCTGCTGCTGCCCCCCTGCTGCTGCTGCTGCTGCCCCCCTACTGCTGCTGCTGCTACCCCCCTACTGCTGCTGCTGCTGCCCCCCTACTGCTGCTGCTGCTGCCCCCCTGCTGCTGCTGCTGCTGCCCCCCTGCTGCTGCTGCTGCTACCCCCCTACTGCTGCTGCTGCTGCCCCCCTGCTGCTGCTGCTGCTGCTGCTGCTGCCCCCCCTGCTGCTGCTGCTGCTACCCCCCTACTGCTGCTGCTGCTGCCCCCCTGCTGCTGCTGCTCCTGCTACCCCCCTACTGCTGCTGCTGCTGCCCCCCTGCTGCTGCTGCTGCTGCCCCCCTGCTGCTGCTGCTGCTGCTGCCCCCCTGCTGCTGCTGCTGCTGCCCCCCTGCTGCTGCTGCTGCCCCCCCCCCCTGCTGCTGCTGCCACCCATGCTGCTGCTGCCTACAGTACTGTAGGTGTCTACAGTACTGTAGGTGTCTACAGTACTGTAGGTGTCTACAGTACTGTGGGGGTCTACAGTACTGTTGGGTATTGGCCAGCCCAACAGGTCTGTAGGCGTTGAGGTCTGTTTCTTGGCCCTTGTCCTTGTAGAGCAGGCAGGTGTCACTGGTTTTCCATGTTGTGGGTGTGCAACCAGTGGCCCACATGATGATGAACAGTTGGTGTATGGTGTCCCTCATCTCCCATGGCAGCATCTTGATGATCTCGTTTTCAATGCCGTCAGGGCCAGGCGCTTTGCCCCCTGATAGTCTGCTGATGCATTCTTGAAATCCTGCTTTGTCCATGATGGCTGTGTGCATCCAGTGTATATTTTGGCAGGTGTGCAACGTGAAGGGGTCCGCGGCTTTGGGGCGGGTCCAGGGGTAATTTCTGGTCTGTGTGTTTGTGTAGTGGCCTGTTTTGGGATTCGGCGGCGTGAGCTTGTGTCTATAGGCGGCGGTGATAATCCGGTTGAGGTCGGCCGGGGCGGTGCAGATGTTCTTGGTATCGGGGTCAGCTAGTGCCTGCAGTCCTTTGTGGTCGGTGCGAGAGGGGCGTAGTATGTATTTGTTGGCTTTTTTGGGTTGGGTGCTGATGAGGTGTTGCATTCTGAGACGCGCCTGTGCAATGGCAAGTGCGGAGTCGTCGTCATCTAGCTTGTGGATTTGGTCGCGGTAGGAGTTGGTCAGTTGGGCGAGCGCGGCTTGCACGTAATTTTCTGTTGTACCGTCGCCCTGGCGTGCTTGCACCGCCTCCCTTACCTCCGCGTTGATCGTGTCTGTCTCTGGGAGTAGGTCGTCGATAGACGGGTGGGCGCTGTTTTGTTTGAATAACATTCTAGCCTTCCGGCTGAGTTCTCTGGTGGTTTTGAGCTTTTTCCCTAGTGCCTGTCTGATCTTGCACATGCTCCTGCGTTGGTAATGTTGGCCTCCTCTGGTCAATGTCTTGGTGTTGCATGTCTGCATGGCAGTTCCCCTGCAGGTTTCCAGGAGCGTTGTGAGCATGGCGGCTGCGGTATCGACAGCCTCTCTAGCCGGGAGGCCTGCCACTAGTGTCAGGCGTTGTGGTTGTTGTGGGTTGGCCTTGTCTAGTGTGGTCAGGAAGTGGGTAGCGGCTGTGTACATGGGAGCTATGTATGCTGTCAGTTGTGCATGCAGTTGTGGAGCGCCTGAGCTGGGTTGTTGCACTCCAAGCCGGTATGCTTCCCTATCTTTGTTGGTGATTGGGGTGGTGAGAATGGTGTGGCTGTGTTTTAAGGGTTGATGTGTGGCTGCTAGATCTATGCCCAGTCTGGTAGTGGTGAGTGTGGCGGTGAGCGGTCTGTGGTCGCTGAGGTACGCGTTTGTGTCGACGTGTGTGCGATGCCCAGGGCCTTGTCTCGCGTCGCGCGTCAGGATGGCGTCGATGCGGCTGTTGCAGTGTGGTTGCTGGTAGGTCCAGGCCCGGTCGCCGGGGTCAGCTTCGGATAGGCGCAGCTCCGTGGCGAACTCCCTCATCATGTGGTCTTGTGGGTATTCAGTGTGTTCGGAGCGATCCTCTGTTTTCATCGTGGCGTTGATGTCTCCCGCCAGAATGAGTGAGCCGGGCAGGTGTCCAGTGGCTGTTCGTATGTGTTCTTGCATCTTTCTCCTTAATGGGATCGCGTCGTCGTTGTTCCCTGACGGCCAGTACGTGGCGACGAGTGTGAGTTCCTCGCTTTGCCGTTGGCGGAGGCTTAGGATGACGCATCGCGTGTTCACATCCGCATCTGTACACGGCGGCAGCATGGTGGTTTGCATCTGGATAGCTAGGTCGTGTCTGATGCCAATGAGGACCTCACTATGGCCTTCGTGACGGTGGACGGTGTAGTTGGGCATAACCCTCTTCAGCCAGCCAGAGCTAGGTTTGTTGCTCTTGGGTTGGGTCATAGTCTCGGTGAGGATCAAGATGTCCGGGCTATGTTTGAGCACCAGGTTTAGGACCTCGTTTCTAGATCTGCATAGGCCTCTGACATTGAAGGTTGTGAGGGTGATGTGTTGCCTGTTGAGGGTTGCTTGGGGCAGTTCGGTTGAGGGGTTGTTGTGTTGGCTCGTGCAAGGGTCATTGTCCGGCGTGGTTTGTTGTGTCTCGTCTATGTTGGGGTTTAGTCTTGTGGTGTGGGCTCCGGTGGGTTTGCAGAGGTATTGGGACATGAGGGTTTGTGTGTGCGTGTCGTTGCGGTGTGCCTTTGTGGCTCGTACCCGCTTAGCGGACGGGCCAGTGTTGGTATCGACACGCGTGGTGGGTCGGTTGGTACGCGGCTTACCTGAGGGGGCTGGCGTGCGGAGGGTAACAGTGGGAATATCCCGGCGTTGTCGCGACCGGGCAGGTTCTTCGTGTAATGGAGTGCCCTCTATTGTGGTGCTGCGCTTGGTGTCTAGTGTAGAGTTCTTGTCGGCGTCAATGGTGGTCACGGGCGGTGGGGCGAGTATCTCTCCTTCCTCTATGTGGTTGTTGGTGAGATCAATCGGGTCGGTGTGATCTTGAAAGTGTGCTGCTAGTGCTGATGCGGTGGTGGCCTCCAACGGGTCCGCTATCCAGATCTCCCTCCTAACGAACCTTGTGTGTCTCACGTTGCCTGTGCAGATGGTGAGCAAGTTCCCTTGGAGGCGTCCCCAGTCGTTAGGTGTGGAGAGTGGTTTTGGCACACGGTTGAATGAGTCCAGCTGGTACCAGCCTTGTTGTGTGTGTTTAATGACAGTTGCATGGTGGTGTGATAGCAAGATCACAGCATCAGTGTGTGTCGCCCCCGTGCTGGCAACAGTTGTAGTGATCACCTCAGGTGTGATGCTGTGGGTTGGTAGGTAGGTTGTTGCTGGGTGCAGGTACGTGTGCGTCTCATGGTGCTGGCGGTGTAGGTAGTGGTTCAGTGTGTCAGACGAGAACTTGCCTTTCTCGTGGTAGATGTGATCAGTATTGAAGGATCGAATCATGTGTCCGTCATCTCGTGCTGCTTGTGCTAGATGTTGTAGGTGCTCGGCTAGTTGCTTGCAGTGTCTGATGACTGCATGGTAATCTATGCATTTCTTTCCCATGGCCATGTTGAATGCATGTACTAGGCAGCACTCTTCGTATTGCCCTTCCATGTAGAGTTGTGCCGGGTTGTGGATCGGTGTATGTGTGGGGCCGGGTGTTGTAGTGTTGCTATCATGGTCGCGTGCTTGTTCCGCATGGCTGATGATGTGGTAAATTCCCTTTTCCTCACACCGGCGTATCTGCTCCCGTGTGCGGATGTTAGGCGTGATGACAAATAGTTGGTGCATAGTTTGCTTGGTCGCCGCAGGAATGTGCAAGAGGGGTGTGGCTGTCGTTTTCAAGGAATCCAGTAGGTGCCATGCGCCGCTAGTGCACTTCATGGCCATGCTGTGGCCTGGCTTCTTGCACAGAAAGGTGTGTGTACCGTATTGGCCAGCGAGGTTCCCTAGGTTATCAGCAGTCCAGTCGCTGGGTTGGTTGAGTTGGGCAATGCTCTGCACAGCAAGGCCGTAGTGGGAGCGTAAGTACATCTCGATGACTTCGTCGGAGTAGCCGTCCACTCCTCTTGCCATTAGCCATGCGCCACGCTCAAAGTGATCAGTTAGCTGAGGGAGCTTGTTCTCGTAAAAGTTGTCTATGTCTTGCATGGTGACCCATTCATGTCCCGCAGCATTGTTTAGGGAGTATACCTGGCACGCGGAGCTATCTTTAGCTTGCTTAAAGTGCTCAACCTCTGGACCTGGATTAGCTTCAACATCCCCAGCGGCTAGTAAGAGCCAGGCCACGTAGACAGCCCGTGCGGCAGCTATGGGGTTGAAGGTGGAGGTGGTCCAATTACTTTCACCTAGTGTTGTTTGGTAGCAACAATAGACGTGGAGGGTGCTATTGTATTGGTAGACTGTGTGTGGGCGGCCGTTCCTGGCTCCATTTGTGGAGAGGTGGAAAGTGTTAGAAAGCTTACATAGGGAGCTAGAAGCTGCTAGGGTGCCGTCTAGGCCCGTCATTAGATTGTACCCGATGGCTCGTATTGTGGATCTATAGGAGCCTAGTCGTTTGCGGTGTCGTCTTAGGCATCGTTTGGATTCCGTAGCTGTGGGGTGGTGGCGGTGTTGGAGGCTTGTGTTGCGGATGTAGGTACCTATCGCAATGAGAAGGAATTGGGCTATTACCCTATTCTGATGGTCGATGACACTGCCCGTGTGGGTGGGGATACAGTGGTGCGCATGGCTGGTGGTCTCATCGCGGTACTGTTGCTGGCTGCTTGCATTTACATGGTGTCCTTGGGCTACATCGTAGGCGTGCGGCATAGTACCATAACGGGGTGCCAGGGTGGTGAGGGGTGTAGACCACTCATTCCACAGCCTCATTCGTCCTTTTTTGCTATATGGTGTTCCTACTACATTCTTATGTCTAGTTAGCCACTGATAGCTGGCCCCAAGGCATTGATCAATGTAGGATGAGTGCGCAGGGCACTGCGAGCGGTCGGTCCAGTTCCATTGCCAGCAATTGTCTGCCATGGGGGTCTCCGCCCTCCTGCACATTGGGGCATCAGGTGGGGCAGCTGGTGAGGCAGTTGGTGGGGTGGCAGGTGGGTCTGCGTGGGAGGTGGCAGGTGGGGCAGTAGGTGGGGCTGCAGGTGTGGCAGAAGTGGGGGCAGCTGGTGAGGTAGCAGGTGGGGTGGTAGGTGTGGCGACGTGGGGGGTGGCAGATGGGGCAGCAGGTGGTGCCGCAGCTGGGGTAGCAGCAGGTGGGGCTGCGGGTGGGACAACATGTGGGGCTGCAGGTGGGGTTGGTGGGGTAGTAGGTGGGGCTACAGGTGTGGCGGCTGGTGAGGCAGCTGGTGAGGCAGCGGGTGGGGTGGCAGGTAGGGTTTCCTGGGAGGTGGCAGGTTGGGCAGTAGGTGGGGCTACCGGTGCAACGTCAGGGGAGGCAGCAGGTGAGGCAGCAGATGGGGTGGAAGGTGTGGCGGTGTGGGGGGTGGCAGGTGGGGCAGCAGGTGGTGTTGTAGCTGGGGAAGCAGCAGGTGATGCTGTAGCTGGGGCAGCAGCAGGTGGGGCTGTGGGTGGGACAGCAGGTGGGGCTGCAGGTGGGGTAGTAAGTGGGGCTGCGGGTGTGGCGGCTGGTAGGGTAGCTGGTGAGGCAACTGATGCAGCAACAGGTGGGGCAGTAGGGGGAGCAGGTGGGGCGGTAGGTAGGGCGGTAGGTAGGGCGGCTAGGTGACTTGTGTGTCTGTGTGTGTTGGTGTCGCGCATGTCAAGGTGGGTTGGTGTCGTGTATGCTGGTGCGTACAAGCCCAGGTGTTGCTTTACCTCGGTGGAGAGGTCAGGCCGAGGGCCGGTCCAACGATTGCACACCCTCCATCTCGTCCGCCAGGTGCTGGAAGGAGCTGGTGGAGTTGTGGCGCTTGAGTGGGTGCTTGGTTGGGGACTGCAAGCATCAACGAGATCAGGGATGTGTGTGGAGGGTATATGGGTGTGGCAAGTGTGGGACCGGGGAGGGGGGGAGGGACATGTGGTTTCACTGCTATGGGGGGTGCACTGGTCGTAGTGGTGTGTGGCTGTGGTGGTGCAGGTCAGGTGCTTGGTTGTATCGATGGAGCAAGGTAGGTAATTGTTTCCTGTGTGTTTGTATTCTCTGACCTGTCTCTCGTCACTGGTCCGGCGGTTGCTGGACCCTGCGCCCCTTGGTGGCAGGGATGTGACGGACTGAGCGCGGCCTGGTAGCTGGGTGCTGCTCCTTGGGACTCCCATGGGTGGCCTGGGCATGGCCGCCATGGGGGTTGGGTGCTGCTGCTGCTCAATGGCGGGGTCTGTCAGGCGGGGGCTGCAGATGTCCACCATGACGGTGTAGATGTCTTGCACCTTGCGGGTAGCAACTGCCCTGGCGCTGTCAGTGCGGGAGGCTGCAACTTCCAGCATGGCTTTCACCAGTGGCAGGCACTGCGTCACCAGCCTGTCCAGGCTGGAGGTAATGACCACCCCCCTGCGGCTGCCCTCATGGCCCTGTTGCCAGTCTTCGTTCATCAGATGGCGGCTGCAGTCCAGGAAGAAGTTGGCTTTGCGCTGGTCTGTGTGGGTCAGGTGGTGAGCTTCGGCCATAACATAGCACGTTGCCCTTAGCATGTTTTCTTTGCGGTGCAGGGGCTGGGCGCTGTCCGTGCCCACTGCGGCTCCGCTGCCTGTGTAGCTGTCGTCATGTCCAGTGACCGTGATGGCCCTCCTGCTGCTGTCCTGGATCGGCGTGCCCTTGCTGCTCATCGCGGCCACTGTGTACACTACAGACCTGTGGGGCTGGCCAATACCATCTACAAACTCTGGACCAGCCTCATAACCAAGGCGCTGTACGAGTATGCTGAGGCTAACGGGATGTTAAGTAACTGCCAAGCAGGCTTCCGCTCCCATAGGGACACCACACAACAGCTCCAAATGCTGGTCATGGCCCTCGAAGACGCCAAGCTAGCCAAAGTAGATATCTATGCGCTACTGGTCGACTTCACTAGCGCCTTCAACACCACCTGCCAAGACAAACTGCTATGGATCATGCACGACCTTGGCTTTCCCACCGACGCCACAGACGCGGTGAAGGACCTGTACACGGGCGCTACAACGCGCTTCAGAACTCCCTACGGCCCCACCGACCCGGTACCTGTAGACCGGGGCACCATCCAGGGCGACTCACTCTCACCTTTCCTGTTCCTCATCTACATCGAACCCTTACTGCGCTGGCTCCAAGTAGGAGCGAGGGGGTACAAATTTACATCCGACACAACCGACAGCGCCGGGCGATTTACAATCGGCAGCATCGACTACGCCGATGACATCGCTATCCTTTGCAACTCGATCAGCAACCTACGCTGTCAGGCAGACAAGCTCTCCGCCTACTCGGATTGGGGCCACCTAATCGTATCCCACAGCAAAACCCTCGCCACAGCGGCGCTCCACAAAGCGCACCAATCCGGAAGATGCAGCACCATGGCAGAAGCGGAAAAGCAAGCCCGTAGAGAACTGCAAGCCGTAACGCTACAAGGGAAACCTGTCACCTACCTCAAACCGACCTCCCCCTTCACTTACCTTGGTGTCTTACTTACCATGACGCTCAACTGGAAACCACAACACATAGCCATGATGACACAACTCAGACAGAAGCTAGAAAGACTACGACGCTCATTCGCTAGCGCCAGACAAGCCATCCACATCATCAAGACAGCCATCATCCCCAGTCTGGCCTATAGCTTCTGCGTAGCCCCATGCACACCGGGAGACCTAGACCTCTACGACAGAGCTATTAACCAATGTGTTAAGAAAAAACTCAGACTCCCACTAGGCACACCCAACGCCGTTGTCAGGGAGGACATCGACAAGCTTGGTCTTGGCATCAGCTCAACAGCCAAAGAATACCATACCAGAAACACTACAGCCCTCCTACACAGCCTCCAGTCCACAGACACCACACATGCCCACATAACCAGATGCATGCTACACAAACAGATCACTTGGCTCTACGCTCAAGTAGGGAGCGCAATCTAGCCTAGATCTAGCCTAGATCTAGGCTAGTCAAATCTAGGCTAGATCTAGGCTAGATTGACTAGCCTAGACGGGTTTTTTCAAATGGAATGATTTTCACTCCGCCCGCAGGTAGGCTAGAGACGTCTATCTGCCCGCCTGCAAGGCACTATGTAACTATGTGTTGCGAGGTCAGAATGCGAGGACCTTCGCCAAAACTCAGTTACGATGTTAGCAGGCATGCGCTGGTCTGGGTTCCAGCACGCAGTTATGCGCTCGAAGAGCATGTCACTGGACGTGCCACCAGCTATAGCGTGCTGGTCAGAGCGGGGCAGCTTGTTGCACTGGTGCTTCCTTGAGTCACTCAAGCTGCCACAAGAGAGGACCATTTTGCAGTCATTACAGACCGCCTTGATTTTGCCCCCAACAACCTCGATGCTGTATTTCTGCGCATACACGCTGCTGGCGTGCGCCTGGCTGATTTCCTCCAACGTCAGAAGTTTCTTGTTGTATCGCGCGGTGAGCTCGGGAGGCTGAGGCGGGAGAGGGCCCCCAGGCTCCATTCAGGCGCTGCTGGGCATGTCCGGGCATGTCCGGGAAACCAACTTTAACCGCCAACCCAGCAAGGCCAGCAAATCGATCTGAGCTGCGCCATAACGTCCATACAGGTGCCTGAAGCAGGTGCGCTAGTCAAATGCACATTTCATGCCCATCTAGACTGACTAGTCTAGTCGAGTCGAGACGTCATCTCGACGAGTCGAGACGAGATGACTAGGCTAGACGAGTTGCGCTCCTTACGCTCAAGCTGCCAAGCATGGACACCGCATGTTAATTATGCTTCGACACACCCTACGAGCTAGACAACTCCTACATGCAACCACGGCGCAGCTCACTGCCACCCAGGAAGGACAAGAACTCTACCCTAAGGAAACCAAACTGCTTGGACAACTCATCACACAGAATACCAGCCCCCTTCCACTCGACATAGTTAGTGCTTGCATGACGTGCCTCAAAAGCTTGGGCATCCGACATGCCACAGAGCTCCAACACACCATCGCTGGCCATACCTACATCATATCAGGACAGATGCTTAAAGAACGCTTCCACAACAAAGTCCAACAAAAACACTATATCGCCCTCAACAGATTAACGACCATGGCGACCCAGGACAGATGCCCAACCACAACAGAAGCGAAAGACATCGCAGCCAAACGAGACACCACCCTAGACCTGCCCGCTACGCAAAGACTCATTAAACCATGGGCCGCGGGTCTGACGGAGCTCGCACCGACCGACGTCGAGGAAGACACAAAACACCGCTACGCTGATATTAGGGCGTACGCGACTGCCAAGAAGACCACACCGACCGAAGCGACGCACGTGACCGGACATGCAACACAACCCGCAGCCCAGGAGGCCATCAAGAGTAGCTCCCGGCTGCTAAGGCGAGAGAACAGGGAAACCCAATCGCCCCCAACGAAACCCGCCCGACCCCAGGGCACGAAACGGAACACTGAGGGCAGACAGATACAAACCATCCCGGAGGATATAGTGCACATAATAGGCCTCGACCTCCCAGGGCTCTCCAGCTGGAAGGTGGATAAAGCCTGCCGATGTAAACCCAAGGACCTAGGCAGCATACTAGGGGCCATGTACGGCCACCAAGAGGCCATCACCAGCATAGATGGATGGCAATGGGACGGCATCAACAAAGAAAGCTACTACAAGGTGCATTGGAAGCCCACAATCATAGATAAATGGGCATTACCACTATGTGCAGAAGAAGGCTACACACCCTCACACATAGAACCCATCAGCAGGGAAGAGGCTAAAAACGTATGCACATGTGAGCTATGCTGGCTACCAAGAGGAGACAGCCCAACGTGCCACAACTGCAAGAGGGCCTACCACCCAGCCTGCCTTGAGGAAGCCCTTTTGTCGGGACACAAAGAACCAGGCCACTGGCTGTGCCCAATATGCAAGTTTGGCAGCAACGAGTTCAAAACGACTATGCGTCTATCAGCGCACTCGGACCTTATACGAGTTCACTGGCGCCCCACCCTCGAACCGGCACCTCTCATCACGGCACACCTGGACTACCTGGCGCGACGCAGCGACTATGAAGAGGAAAATAAGAGGATACAAGAAGCTAGATACGCGCGGCCTGACACACAGCTGCCGACACACACCCGGCAGGGACTGCCGGACCCGCACACCTGGCTACCCCGGTGCACCAACCTTCACTCGAAGGCCATCTTCCACACGTACCCCATCAACCCGCAGACGGACATCGTCGGGACGGGCAAATGCGAAACCTTCCTCCAACTTCACCCCCACATGACCACCCCCGCGATGAACCCCAGCACGGGAGAGCCCATCATGCCCAAGCACGACCTAGTGCAACATGTAACGGTTCACGATGAGTCGGGCCGCACAATAGGCCTTCTAACCAAACAACAACACCAACACCTACACGCTTGGCTACAACACACACCACACACACGCAATCTGGCCACAGAACTGGTGGCCCTCCTCAGGAGACAGGACACACAGAGCAGCCGCCACCCCATGAGACTGGCACAAGACAAAGCCCTCAACACCCTACACACCACACGAAGCTTTCCAAGTACCGTCCAAAGGTGGGCTGATCCACTCACAGTTAGACCAGAAACCACTACCTACTGGAGCCCCGACATCAATGACACGGCCTTTGGGGCACACCACAACTGCCTACTTGTACGCCACACTGGGCTATCCACATGGAATGTACCAGCCGATGATGCGGTGGCCCTGAAATGCGTCAATCATGCTATACACTCAGCACACCAGGAGGAGGCCATGGCCACCATTATGCTGATCCCTGGTAAGAAGGGCATCTCGTACCCCAAACACATTGACACCCTGAGACGCTACCCAGAGTACTGTCAGCACCTGGCCAGCATACCCCTCAACAATACCAACTGCTCCAAACTTGGCAAACACGCCACCCTCCTCGTTTACGTCATATGGAATGCAGCAGGGCAACTACTCACCACCAAAGGCAACCCACAAGGATGGATGGCTAGCGCAGCCACTGCCCTACACCCAGACAGGGAGACACACCCTCTCCTTCGCAGACCACACAATCAAAAACAGCCAGCCACCCTCCCCAGTGGCCACAAACAGCACCTCCGCCTCCCGCTGGACAGGGCTCTACCCACGCTGGGGCACACACGCAGCCAACACCAGCTCACGCACCACTCCACCACGCTACCGCGGATGGCCATCACCGAATGGACCACGATAGCGTACACCGACGGCAGCTGCATTAAGACATCCGAGCCAGACCCGGCGCATCTCGGGGCGGGGGTCTACATTCCGGAAAGCAACGCCCTTCTTACCATTGCGATGAACGACCCAGAGAACAACACCATCAATAAGGCAGAACTCACAGCGATACACGCGGCACTGAAAGCGGGGGCCAGACGCATCGCCACCGATAGCCTATGCTCTCTATATCAGATCCGCCGAGCCCTGGCTAACCCGATGTCCCTCATCAATCATAGACACAACGACATCCTGACGGACATCGCCACCCTCATCATCGACAGCCCCGTCACGACCCAATTCTACAAGGTCCGGGCCCACTCGGGGATCATCGGCAACGAAGGCGCTGATGCCCTTGCTAAACACGCAGCGCTACACCCGGAGCAGGCAAACACACTAGAGTACCACCCGACCACACCCAAGGAGAGGGGTATCTGGCTAAACAACGGGACCGACGGCGAAAACCTCGCCCCACTGCCGGACTGCCGACACAGCGTACGAGCACACATGCACAGCAAGCACAAGCTAGGCCTCGCCAACCAAGACAGCATTTACTACCAGATGACCCAAGATATCACCAAAGCCGCGGCAAAAGGAGCGGGCGAAAGAGTGATGACCGATGCGACCATCTCCACCCCCGCGCAAAGGACCGCCCTACTCTACCGTACCGGAGGACTATACAACCAAAAACTAGCTATGCGCTGGAAGCAGGCGACAGACGACCGCTGCCCCCTTTGCGGGGAGGCCGACAGTGCCACACACCTGCTCTCGGGCTGCAGCGAGACCCTGCCACTCGTGCAAGAAAGGCACAACGGAGCTGGCCGCCTCATCGCCAAAGCCATCAGCAAAGGAACCCTGGGCGGATGCATCCGATTTGCAGACACCGGCAGCTGGGAGAAGGGCGCTAGAGAAAACCTTGACCTCCCTAACGACACACTACACACCACGCTACGGGCACTCGGCATGAAACCAACAGCGACCAAAAACACCACCAGACCGGACATAATCATGGTGACGCCTCAAAAGAAGACGGGCAAACGCGGTAAAGCCACTAAACGGATCACCATCATAGAAATCAAATACTGTGCGGACTCGAGGTGGATGGAGCAACTTGACAAGGCCCTGAACCAACACACAAAACTGGCACACACCATGCGCAAGATAGGCCACATGGTTGAGATCAGACCAATCCTACTGGGTATAGGCGGTATTACCTATGAAACACACACACGTCAACACCTCATCGCCCTGGGGATCACTCAAACCAACGCCACCAAGCTACTACACAAGCTCACGAGACATGCGGTAGAAGCAGCCCACACCATTGCCAAGACAAGTTACAGACTAAGAGCTATTAGAAAGGGGGGGGGGTAGGGGGTCGGTCACTTCTCGAGCTTGATGGTGGGAGCAGGCCGCGCCCCAGGCGGTTGCTCCTCCCTTAATGCACGCCGGTGAATACCGGCGTAGTCTTCTTCTTCTTCAGTACTGTTGGGGTCTACAGTACTGTAGGGGTCTACAGTACTGTAGGTGTCTACAGTACTGTAGGTGTCTACAGTACTGTAGGTGTCTACAGTACTGTAGGTGTCTACAGTACTGTAGGGGTCTACAGTACTGTAGGGGTCTACAGTACTGTAGGGGTCTACAGTACTGTAGGTGTCTACAGTACTGTAGGTGTCTACAGTACTGTAGGTGTCTACAGTACTGTAGGTGTCTACAGTACTGTAGGGGTCTACAGTACTGTAGGGGTCTACAGTACTGTAGGGGTCTACAGTACTGTAGGTGTCTACAGTACTGTAGGTGTCTACAGTACTGTAGGTGTCTACAGTACTGTAGGTGTCTACAGTACTGTAGGTGTCTACAGTACTGTAGGTGTCTACAGTACTGTGGAGGTCTACAGTACTGTAGGTGTCTACAGTACTGTAGGTGTCTACAGTACTGTAGGTGTCTACAGTACTGTAGGTGTCTACAGTACTGTAGGTGTCTACAGTACTGTAGGGGTCTACAGTACTGTGGGGGTCTACAGTACTGTAGGTGCCTTCCCCCCATGCATCCTTAACCCCCATGCCCCCTTCGCCCCCATGCAGGAACATCTCAATGTAGCCCAAGCTCGTTTGCTATCCCGACAGTGCTATGCAAATGCGCTGACAACCAAGCGTGCCTATGTTGCCGAGCCCAGCCCAGCCCTGCCCAGCCCTACTCAGCCTCTAGGATTCGTTACCGATCCTGAGCCTAGCCCTTGTGTTAGGAACACAAGTGGTGATGTAATGATGTAGGCTAAGAGTCATGATGTAATGATGTGAGGTTAGATGTAATGATGGATGGTTGAGGGCCAACCGCAAACAACTTTTGGGGCAATCTCTGCCGCACTCGATATTACACGGGAGGGTGCGGTGCACGAGGTTGTTGTGATTGCGGGGCATCATCAACATCCACAGCTGTGCGGGAGCTTGCAAGCCGAGCTACCCAGTACAACCGACAGAACAGACCTAGCTTGCGATAGAGACGGGCCCCGGCCTTAGACCTTACACATATGTACGTAGCTCCCTATGGCGACCTTATTGCGTGGACACAACTTTCGGCACAAACACCCATATTGAGCTTGCGGGCCTGCGATTCGACGCCTCTCACTATTTATAGCACGCAGAAGCTGACGGTGCAATCGCGGTAGCAAATGGTGGTTTAAATGTGGAGAACAGCATGGTACCCTATTTACAAGAGACCTTGTCAAATCTGACCTACAGTACTGTAGATGTCTACAGTACTGTAGACACCTACAGTACTGTAGACATCTACAGTACTGTAGGTACCTACACTCCAACTGCTCACATACTCAGAATTTCAACAAGCGTCAAGTGGCGTTGGAGTCGCAAGGACAATCCGAGGCGAACCGCATCAAAAAACTACCCCCCTAGGATGACGAATATCCGCACTAATTTGCCTGTGTGATGTTGACGTGTGTGTGTTTCATAGGTAATACCGCCTATACCCAGTAGGATTGGTTTGATCTCAACCATGTGGCCTATCTTGCGCATGGTGTGTGCCAGTTTTGTGTGTTGGTTCAGGGCCTTGTCGAGTTGCTCCATCCACCTCGAGTCCGCACAGTATTTGATTTCTATGATGGTGATCCGTTTAGTGGCTTTGCCGCGTTTGCCCGTCTTCTTTTGAGGCGTCACCATGATTATGTCCGGTCTGGTAGTGTTTTTGGTCGCTGTTGGTTTCACGCCGAGTGCTCGTAGCGTGGTGTGTAGTGTGTCGTTAGGGAGGTCAAGGTTTTCTCCAGCGCCCTTCTCCCAGCTGCCGGTGTCCGCAAACCGGATGCATCCGCCCAGGGTTTCTTTGCTGATGGCTTTGGCGATGAGGCGGCCAGCTCCGTTGTACCTTTCTTGCACGAGTGGCAGGGTCTCGCTGCAGCCCGAGAGCAGGTGTGTGGCACTGTCGGCCTCCCCACAGAGGGGGCAGCGGTCGTCTGTCGCCTGCTTCCAGCGCATAGCTAGTTTTTGGTTGTATAGTCCTCCGGTACGATAGAGTAGGGCGGTCCTTTGCGCGGGGATGGAGATGGTCGCATCGGTCATCACTCTTTCGCCCGCTCCTTTTGCCGCGGCTTTGGTGATATCTTGGGTCATCTGGTAGTAAATGCTGTCTTGGTTGGCGAGGCCTAGCTTGTGCTTGCTGTGCATGTGTGCTCGTACGCTGTGTCGGCAGTCCTGCAGTGGGGCGAGGTTTTCGCCGTCGGTCCCGTTGTTTAGCCAAATACCCCTCTCCTTGGGTGTGGTCGGGTGGTACTCTAGTGTGTTTGCCTGCTCCGGGTGTAGCGCTGCGTGTTTAGCAAGGGCATCAGCGCCTTCATTGCCGATGACTTCCGCAACAGGCCTCTGTCGGCACGCACACCCACTCCTGGCCTGGCCTGCCTGGGTTAGGCATAGCTGGGCGGCCCACCCAGCTGCTGAGCTCGCGGGGGCGGCCCGGCCCGGCTGCAATGCGGCGGATGTTCAGCGCGGCTGACACGTCTCGGTTGTAGAACCTGATGCCGTTGCTTGTTGAGCACATCAGGCCCCGGATGCGGGACCGCGTCGCCATGCTGCGCACCGGGCGCAACCACCTGCAAGGCAACATAGATGCACAATGCACATTTGTAAGGTTGCCAAACCAAGTGGTAAGTCAAGCCATGTTTAGTCTAAACGGTGACAGTTATGTAATGACTCAATTGCTACAATGCAATTGCACCTAAGGTCTCTCACCTGAAACCCTCTGCATGGCCTGCCACCACGTTGATGCGGGCAGAGCTGACACGGCTGGTACGGAACTCATGCACCAACAACACACGCCCGGGCAGCTGCTTGCATGCTTCCATGAGCATCTGCTTGACAGGCACACCCCTGCTGCCCCTGCTGCCGGCACCGCTGAAGCCAGCTTCCCCATAGGCCAGGGCCAGTGGGCGACCTGTGGCTGCTGAGTTGCAGCGTATCATGGCACCCCTCACAGTCTGCAGCCAAGGCACACGAGGAGAGACACATTGTGAGTTCAGGTCCAGCCATGGCAAAGACAAGCATCGTGAGCAGCCATGGCAAAGACAAGCACTGGCATGGCAAAGACACACTAGCACACACACTGGTTGGGTACGGCCTACTCGCATTAGCCCAGAACTTGGCCACCGTGCTCTGCTTGTACCGGTACACCCGGAATCTGGCGTTGGACCAGCGCGGCTTGGACAACTCGGCCCACATGGCGGTCCAGGTCACCAGCGTCATGGCGACGTACTCCCGGTGGTGACTTGCGACAGCACAGCGTGTTTGGGCTGGATGCCGGCCATCCAGGCCTTGGACACCTTGGCGTGCTGCGTGATGCCGCTCTGCCGGTAGTACTGCCCCGCAGTGAGGCTGCGCTGCCACACGGACTCCACTGCGCCCAAGGGGTACCGCTCCTCGTGGGCCACTGTCGCCATGTTGGTTTTGCCTGGATCGCAGCCCAGCCAGTCCGCGTTCAGGTGCGCCAGCGGGTTGACAGCGCCCTCCTGCTTGCCCATGCGAGGCAGCTCGTCGGGCGGCCCTGCTGGCTTGGGGCGCGTGAACAGCAAGCTGACCGTCACTCCGTCCGTGTGAACCACCTGCGCGAAGGTCTGCCCGTCGTTTGGCCAGATGGATGGATGGATGGCTGGCGGGAGGCTGGATGGAAGGAAGGCGATCCACCGGTTGGCCACCTGCAACCCAACACAGCTGACACAGCCGACTCAGCACACTTGGAGCCGCCCAAACACAAGGGTTAGTCAATGTTCAAGCATCAATGTTCAGTCAAATGCCTCAAGCAACATGCCACCAGCAATATGCCTCAAGCAACATGCCACCAGCAATATGCCTCAAGCAACATGACGGGGCTGGCGGTGGCCCTGGTAACAATCCGCGTTGACTTCGGTCGCACGGATTGGCTAAGCTACCTCACCACCGCACCCAGCGGTATATAAATTGGGATGCAACGGGAAAGCCTTCCCAGGCTTGAACGGGCACCGCTTTGTCCAGCGGAATACAAATGAGGTCCGGGTGCCGCACACGACCGCTGCGGGTCACCGAGCTGTTGTGGAGTTGCTGGCGTCGTCAAGGAGGGAGCAGAGCTATCTCAACGCGGGACATTGGCTGACAGCTGAAGTTTGGACTTTTGGAGCCTGAACTTCAGCTTTTAGTGCAACATCCGGCGGACAAGGCTGGAATTGCTCTCGTCCACGAGGAGAAGAGATAAGGCCAGCTGCCGAGTGCACTAGTCTTTGCTCCTCTCATGCCTCTTTGTTTGCTTTGGGTGCTAGCTGTGGTCTGTGGCTACAGTTAGGGCAGCTTGGTGGGGACATGTCCTACCTGTGTCCAACGTTTGGAGGTGGGAGCAGGCCGCGCCACAGGCCCCCACTCACCTCACTGTCCCTGGGTGTAGCGTGAGGCTACAGCGGTCAATAGTGTTAAGAGGTCGCCTGAGCAGACTAGGGCGTAGTCAAGGATGTCAACGATGTCAAGTCTGCCTGGGAGTTGAACCCAGCCTCAGAACACCACCACCAGTTCAGATCTTACACTTGCATGAGGAGATCTCAGATCCAGATTTGCATGACCGCATGGACATGCTACATTCCTCCCCACCTGGCTCAGCTGTCCTCAGCTGACCTCAACTGGTGGTTGCCCCGCTCAGGCACTGGTGTGCCGTCACTTGCGCATACTAGCGCTTGGTGTTCGAGTTCCCACACACACACACATCAGGTCTGATCATCAGCCTCCTCCATGTCGGCTCCCAGGTTGCACTCCTCTGCATACTGCCTCAGCAGCTCTTGGCAGCCTGTCAGCTGGGACCTAGGCTCCCACGTGTTGTGCTCATCACCATAACCCTGCCACTTCACCAAGAACTCCAGCCTGGGCTTCTTGGGCTCGTTCTTCTTGTTTTTGCCCTTGCGCTTGCCTGTGTTCACCAGCCGATGGTCCAGCACCCTCTCAACAGTATACACAGGTTCTCCGTCAAGCCACTGCTCTGGAGGGGGACTGGAGACACCAGGCACTGCGCTTGACCCATCAGAGCGGTAGGGCTTCACTAGAGACACATGAAACACGTTGTGGAACCGAGACCACTGCTGAGGTAGCTCCAGCTTCACAGCTGCCTCTCCCACCATGTACTGCACTTCAAAGGGACCGACATAGCGTGGCTTCAGTTTACGGACACCGGGTTGAGCAGAATGTCCCCTCATGTTCTGTGTGCTCAGGAGCACCATGTCGCCAGGAGCAAAAGTCGCATGACGCCGCTTCCCATCCGCATACACCTTTTGGCGCTTCTGCGCCTTCTCTAAGCATAGCCTAGCCTGCTCCACAGCTCGCCGTATGTTCAGGACAAAGTCATGCGCTCGTGGCACCTTCTGTGGCAGGTCTAGCAGCTCAGCTCTCCGCGGGTGGTAGCCGTAATTTAGATAGAATGGAGTGAAGCGGGTCGACTCCTGCCTCGCATTGTTAATGGCGAATTCAACCAGGGGTAAGTGATCTGCCCAGTCCCTCTGGTCCGGCCTGATGTAATGTCTTAACATTTCTTCCACCACTCGGTTCATGCGTTCTGTTTGTCCATCTGTTTGGGGATGATAGGCGCTAGACAGATTCACTTGCACCCGGAGCAGCTTTGCCACCTCAGCCCAGAAATGGTTCTTGAATTGGGGCCCGCGGTCGCTGATCACGTCTCTGGGCATGCCATGCAGCCTGAACACGTGCTCAATGAACAGCTTCGCGTATTGAGGGGCTGTGATGCTCTCCCACGTCTTGACCAGGTGCACCATCTTAGTCAGCCTATCAACAAACACCAGAATAGAGTCATACTTCTGTGGCCCACTTGCAGGCAGCTTGACAATGAGGTCCATGGAGACACTGTCCCAGGCCCGCAAGGGTATAGGCAGCGGTTGCAGCTTGCCAGCAGGCTTCAAGGAGCTGGCTTTGTTCACTTGGCATGAGTGGCAGTTGCGCACGTAGTGCCGCACATCCTCCGACACTCCAGCCCAGTCAAACCAGCGTGTCACCTGGTCAAGAGTCTTCGATACACCCAGGTGACCTGCTGCCTGGTTGTCATGCATGGTGCGCATTACCCTTTGCCTCAAGGGCTTGCTGTTTGGTACCACCACTTTGCCATTCTCAGTTAGCCACAGCCCCTCCAGCCTGTGTAGCTGGGACGTGTATGCCTCATTGTTGAAGCGCTCGTCATCAACATACGCGCTCCTGATGGCCTGCAGTAATGTTAGTGGGTCACTGCCCGGCTTGCCTTCACCTTGCTTGCTTGTGGTTGGCTGTGGTGTGGTGCGCTGCAGGGCTTCCCCCCCACCTGGCTGTGCTCCTGGGCGCGCAGGAGGCAGCAGCCGGGCACTAGCCAGGTCCTCAGGTGGGTGGTCCGCTTGACTCGACCGCGCTCCAGGGCTTGCATTAGGCAGCAGCCGCGCACTAGCCAGGTCTTCCTCCCCACCTGGCTGTGCTCTAGGGCGCGCATGCAGCCGGGCTTCAGCCAAGTCAGCATGTTGGGTGGTCCGCTTGGGCGCTCCAGGGCTTGCATTAGGCAGCAGCCGGGCACTAGCCAGATCTTCCTCCCCACCTGGCTGTGCTCTAGGGCGCGCATGCAGCCGGGCTTCAACCAAGTCGGCATGTAGGACCTTGTAGCCCGAGCGATGGTCATTGTCTCTACCTGAATGTGCTCCTGGGCGCGCAGGAGGCAGCAGCCGGGCACTAGACAGGTCACGGGGCGCCAGCTTGCCCTCACGGTACGCAGCCTCTCGGGCAATCACCCGCTCCATCTCAGCATTCTCATGGAGCCGGGCGGCCTGTCTTCTTGTTGTCATGACCGTGATGAGGCCATCAGCCCATGGAGACAAGACTGCCACAGCCACAGATATGTTGTCACAGCCAGCAGGTGTATCTTGATGGCCCAGAGCCGGGTTGCGGCTGATAGGGTCAGCCACGTTATGCACTCCAGGTTTGTACTTGATTTCATACTTATAACGTGACAACTCCTCCATCCACCGCGTCTGCCTTCTAGACAGCGTTGTTTGTGTTTGCAGGTAGATGAGAGGGTTGTGATCTGTCTCAATTGTAACATCAACTGCTCCATCTAGATAGCACCGCCACTCTCTCACTGCCCGAACAATGGCCAGCAGCTCCTGCTCTCCTGTGGTATACCGGGTCTCTGCAGGTGACAGCTTCTTGCTGGTGTAGGCTATGGGCCTGCCTTCTTGCATCAACACACCGCCCGTGCCCAGTAGGGATGCATCAGTGCACACCACAAAGGCTTTTGTAAAATCAGGCAGGGCCAATACAGGTGCGGAGCATAGAGCTTGCTTCAAAGCATTGAAAGCGGCCAGTTCAGCCCCAGCGAACACTGCCCAGTTATACTTTGCTGCGGCCTCCTTGCTCGTCAAATTTGTGAGTGGTGCGGCGATTGCGCTGAAATTGGGAATGAACCTTCGGAAGTAGTTTGCCAAGCCCAAGAACGCCTGCAAATCTTTCACACTGCGTGGCGCCGGCCAGTCCTTCACCACCTGTACCTTCGCAGGGTCAACGGCAATACCATCGCCGCCCACGATGTGCCCCAGGAACACTAGTTTAGGCTGATTGAACTCGCACTTCGACATTTTAGCGTAAAGCTTGTGCTCTCGCATGAGCTGCAGCACTTCTCTCAGGTGCACCAGGTGCTCTTCAGGGGTGTTACTCATCACCAGGATGTCATCAATATAGACCAGCACCGACTTGTTGATTAGGGGCTTAAATACCGTGTTCATAACCCGTTGGAAGGTAGCAGGAGCATTTGTCAGCCCAAAACATAGCACTTTAAACTGGAACTGGCCCACAGGCGTCAAGAATGCCGTCTTTGGCACGTCCTCCTCTGTGATCCTGATTTGATGGTAGCCTGCCTGCAGATCCAGGCTGCTGAAGACCTTCTTGCCAGCCAGCTTGTCAAACAGCTCATCAATCCTTGGTAGGGGGTATCTGTCTCTCACTGTCAACTTGTTTAAGGCACGATAGTCAATGCACATTCTCAGGGTGCCATCCTTCTTCTGTACAAACAGGATGGGTGCCCCATATGGACTGCTACTGGGCTCAATCAACCCTTTAGCCAGCAGCTCAGCAACTTGCTTTCTCACTTCAGCGTCCTCCCTAGGACTCAGCTTGTACATGCGGCGATAGGGTGGCACCGCCCCTGGCTCCAGCCTAATGGTGTGCCCCACCTTCCTGTCAGGTGGTAGCCCCTCAGGCATGCTCTCAAACACATCAGCAAACTCTGCCAGCAGCCCCTCCAACTGTGCTGCTGGTACCAGCCAAGGATTCACTTCAGCACTCCTGGCTCCTTCTGAGCCCACCACTGCAGCTGCTAAGCTGCCTGTGTGCCAGCCCTCCTTATCATTGCCATCACTGGGCTGCACGAGCATTAGCCAGCTGCTGCAGCCCTGTCGCAACAGCCTCGCAGTCTGCCCTGCGCTCAGCACTCCTGCAGCCTCTTTGCATCGTTGTTTCTCCATTTCCGCCACAGCTGCAAAACCCGGCAGATGCTTGGGCCGCAGCGCAAACAAGTTCTCCGGTTTCCCCGAATTTGTAGCCTGCAAGGTGCAGACTCCGTGCTTTGGCTTTAACACCGCGTCATAGTAGGACAGCCAGTCTGCCCCCAGAATCAAGTCCACACCAGCCAGCATGCCTGGCATGATTTTGGCGAAGCACCCCACTTTGCTCTTCTGTATCTCCAATGGTCCCACAAACTGCTCACGAATGTGCACTGTGTCGTTGTTTGCAGTTAGCAAGTTTAGTGGTCTCTCCAAGATGTGCCTTGTCAGCATTGGGTTCTTCTGCTTATCCAACCACTCTTTGCTCAAGATGCTATGAGTAGCACCTGTGTCCATCATTATCCTGCACGGCTTTCCTCCATATCTTCCACAGAACAGAAAAGGTAACTGCAGCTCTGCTCCTGCTGCAGCCACGGTAGGTGCATCCATGGTGTCAATGAGCATCTTACACATTGAGCCCTCATTGAACAGAACCATTGACTCACATCCTGGCGGTTCAGCACCATCTACCAGCCAGGCAAAGCCCTATTTGTTGTTGGCACAGTCCTCAGTCCTGTGCCCCCAGCCCTTGCATGCCTCGCACTTGGGCCCCTCAATGAAGGCTGGCCTGGCCCTTGGCTGGTGACCATGGCTCCATCCACCACCCAGGCCACTGCCACTGGCGCTACCGCCACTGCCTCCATAGCTGTTGCCACCAAAGCCACTGCCACTGCCATGGTTAGGCCTCTTTCTGCGCTCCTCTTCCTCACGTGGCCTCTGCCAGCCTCTGCGCAGCTCCTGCACCTCACGCAGGATGCTCTCCACCTTGCTGTCAATCAGTGCCTGCGAGGGAGGACGGCCAACACTACGGCCTCTCAAAGCACCCCGGCCTCTTCCTCGTCGCACAAACACTGCAGCAGTTCCATTTTCTTCATCAGCATCGTCAACACTCTCCGTCACTTGAGCAATGGGAGCAGCAGAGGGCGAGAAACTTGCAGCCAATTTCGCAGTGCGCATAGCCACTTCACGACCCCGAGCAAACTGCATCAATGCATCCACTGAGTCCCATCGCTTGCCCTCCTGGGTTCGAGCACAGTCACGCTTCAAGTCAGGCCTCAGACCATTCACGTAGTACATGCACAGCAGCTTTTCTGGCAGCTTGTGCAGGCGCATGGCAAGCAAGCTGAAGTGCAGGTTGTAGGACATCAGCTCACTACCCTTCTGCTGGTACTCTCCCTTCACCAATTTCTCCATCAGGTCTTCCTCAGTATTTTGTCCACTACTGCCAGTAGCCTTTCTCAAGTATGACACCAGCTCATCATCAGTCAGCTCCTTCCCTTGAGCTTTCAGGTTACTCACCAGTTGGATCACAGCGTTCTTGAGGTCACCTTGTGTCGCTGTCATTACGCCCACCAGCAATGGTTGCTGTGCAGCACAGCAGTAGGCACGAAGCTCCATCAGCCATGCATCAAAATCTCTGCCGTGCAATGCATCATCAAGTTTCCATTTCTCAGGTGGCACGACTGTGGTCTTCACAACATGCTGTCCCACAGCGCCAAACAGCTGCTTTGCACTCGCCTCAATGCCACTGGGCCACACCGGGCCACCACTCGGCCCTTGCCTGGCCTCCTCACGGCCATTGGCCTCACTTCCACCACAAGGGCCTCCATTGCCCACATTTCCACCACAAGGGCCTCCATTGCCCACGGGCCTCGCCCGATTTTCATTGCTCTGCCCCGGACTGCCACCGTCAGGCCTTGTATCACCGCCTCTTTCCAAACGCCGCAGCTGAGCCTGCAGCTCGGCCACCTGCTTCCGCAGTGCCTCAGTATCCTGACCGCCGTTTGCCCCGCGCACGGATGTGTCGCCCGGGCCGGATGGATCAGTCATAGTAGTATCTGTGCGACGCAAAACACCAGCATCATTGAGCAGGCGCGCAACCTCACTTGCATCCGACGTGTTTGCAAGTCGTTGCAACAAGCTTTGCATATCTGCGGGCTGCGCCGCCTGTGTCGCGGACATTCTAGAGACACTAAGCGACTGCTGCTATAGAGAGCGTGTCACTGCTGCGATGGCTGCTGTGTTGCTCAAACGTTACCGGCCAGTTGTTGGCGAACAGCCTCCATCTCGCGTTGCTGATCCGGTGAAAATGGGAACTCGAGTAATCCACCGGACTGTCTCCACCAGCCCACGTAGTCTTCTCCTTGTAGCGAATCGCACAATGCCGCACGACCTACCCAAGAACCATCCACAGCCAGGGTATCGGTCGGAAACCACTGTAGCGTGAGGCTACAGCGGTCAATAGTGTTAAGAGGTCGCCTGAGCAGACTAGGGCGTAGTCAAGGATGTCAACGATGTCAAGTCTGCCTGGGAGTTGAACCCAGCCTCAGAACACCACCACCAGTTCAGATCTTACACTTGCATGAGGAGATCTCAGATCCAGATTTGCATGACCGCATGGACATGCTACACTGGGCCCGGCCACACCATTCCTGAACTTGGTCAAGGAGGTGATGTCCGCTGGCAGCATGCCAGCGGCCCGCACCAGGCCATAGATGGCCCGGGTGTCCAGCTTGATGTGGTGCGCCTTGCAACTGCAGCCGGGTGTGATAACAAAGGGGGAGGGTGAGCGGTAGGGCATGGAGTTGGGCTGCCCCCCAAGTGCCTGCCAGTCTGCCCAGTCAACCTGCCAGCTGACGTGGGCTGCCTCCAGCTGCCTGCTGGTGTCCACTGCATGGCACAACAGGCTGCCCCGGTTGACATTCCTTCCCCGCCAGGCTTTGTTCACCACCACCCCATGACCCACCCCCAGCAACCTCCGCTGCCTGACCACCTCATACCGCATGGCCTCAATAGGCACCACCCCACCCTGACCCTGTCCCTGACCCTCTAGCCAGGTCACCACCTTCCCCCGCACACTCCGCACCACCCAGCTGCGCTGACGCTCAGTCCAGGCTGGACTGCCATCCACGGGCAGCCCAAAGCGGCGCTTGTGCTCGTGTGAGCCAGCGATGACCCTGGCTCCAGCCAGAGCCACCGCTTGCCCAACTCTGCGCTTGAACAGCTCGTTGAGGCTAGTGGCAAAGCTAGTCTCCAGCTCCTGACCCACATCGTCGACGGTGTTGCAGTTGTGCGGATAGCGAGGTATTGCGGCGAGCTCGTCACCGACGGTCGGGTACGCGGCCAGCACAGCCACCACAGCAACGCTGGGCCGAGAGTGCAATCCGGGAGGGGGCGTACCGTGGCCGAGCTGCAGGTACATATTGCGCTTCGAAAAGTCCGGGATGTCCGCGTCCTCAGCAGGTATTTCCTCTAAGAGCTCCTGGCCATCCGCAAGTACAGTGACGCGTGTGAAGGAGTCGCGCACCATGAGGCCCAGCGGCAAGCTGGCGAGCAGCGCCCTCTTGCTGCACGCCTCCACCCAAAGCACAAGTTGGTCGTGGAGCCGCGCCTCCACCACTTCGGACGGCACGACCGCGCCCTCCTCTAACCCCGCAGCGGCCACACCCCTCATCAAGGTGTGCCTCTTACACTTTTTTGCGTGCCATGAGTCATCGTGGTTGTGGGCCCAGTGCGCTGCACCGTTGGCCTGCATGTCTGGCGGCGTGTCGGCCTGACGGTCGACCTAACTGTCTACGCTGTCTGTTTCGCTGCATTTTCCTAACTCGCTTCGCTAACTGTGGCGCTAAATGCCTTCGATGTACTAGTTTTCCAGTTTTTTTCAGGTAGGCACGGCCAGGTAGGCACGAGCTGGCCTGGGCTGTCGTGAGGCCGGGGCTGGTGGGGGCGGCATCTTGCTGCTGAAAGTGTTCGTCTATTTAGTGGCGGGGTAACCATTTGGACAGCAGGGCCGGCAGGGTGCGCCAGGGGGCACGCTTCATGCCAGCTGGTGCAAGTGCCTGGCCCATTGCCTCACTGCACAGCTGCACACGCGTAGACATCATGCCGACTGTGCCCACGAACAGCTGAGGAATGGCTGACAGAAAGGCTTCATAGCTGTCGTCATTCTGGCTTAAGGTGAACTGATCTCTGAAACAGGGATCCACGATGATATCATGGCCTGCAGAGTGGGCCAGCGCGTAGCAAGTGATTAATTGCCGCTAATAGTGTGCAACCTGCGAAGTAGCAGCAGCCAATCGCACCTGCGGGATGGTGTACAAGCACGAAGGCGTGGCGTAGTTGAGCCATGCTTTCCGCTTTGCGCTCCGCGCCCAGACCTAAGCGGACAGTAGCTCTACCAAAGCTCTTTGCAAGCAGAGAAGCCAGTGCCCGCAGAGTTCTGATGCTCACGCCTGCTGGATTAGGCAGGCACTGCATCCAGCACCAGGCCTCTTCTGCTGCAAGGGCTACACTTTGGACCACCTGCAGCAGAGGAGCGGGCGGAGCGTTTAGAGTCAGATTTTTCCAGGTAGGCAGATTCGCCTGGGATCTTCCTCTCAAACCTGCTGGATGGCCACCGGTGTCGCACACAATGCCTCCATAAGGTGGCTATTGATAAAGCTCTTAGCCTGCAGCGCAGTCGCACCGCACACCGTCATGTCAAACGGTGCCTCATCGAGCCAGTGCAGCAAATGTTGAAACTAGCTTCACTGCAGGAAAGCTGCAGAAAAAGCTGCGAGAACCTACGGCCACCTGCGAAGTAGCGCAGACTGGCGCTGGATGGTTTTGCTCTGCCTCTAGGTCCAATAGCTCCATATCGCTGCCATAGCTGATGGCACTGTGGGTCTCGGCAGGATACTGCGGCATTGTGCGTGACTTCGTGCCTTCCTTCTTGAGGTTACTGACATCTACTGGCGCGATGCTGCGATGCAGCAAGCAAGCCGTTCAAGGTGCCCGGGGGGGGGGGCGAATAAATATCATACCTCACTACCTTCGAAACAAGCATTCGACCCTCACGAAACGACCGTTGGTCACCCCCGCCATTGGCTGCACCCCTGATAAACTCCGACCGGTCTTTACAAGTTTTACAGCGATTTTTGCGCAGGGCGGTGCAGCTCATCAAAGCGAAGCTAGCGGGCTGCTGGGGCTGATGTGCACCTGTGCCGGGGCGCTGCTGTGATCAGCGAATCGCTATCGCGCTCAGTGGCCCAGCGACGGGTGGAGGACGGGTGTTTATTTTTTGAAATTTTGTCGGGCGCCGGACCCCCCCTGACATGTGTTCTAGTGCTGTGCTAGTGCTGATGAGATGTATAAGAGTGATGGTACGGCTTCTGGCCTGTCCCTGCACCCGAACAGCGTGCAACTCGTGTCGCGTCACCCCATGTCAAATTTTCTCGAATTGGGCACTTTTCCGGCCCCCATAACTGTCCAACCAGGACGTCGAATGTAGGGCGTGTCCGCTAATATTAGCTCCGAGCCAAAAATGGCCTAATAGCTCATAGTAGCGCTACTACGAGCTAATATTAGCTAAAGTGGTCGGGGATCGACAGGTACAATGTTCTATCCCTGCCAGGTGCAGAGGTTTCGCCATCTTTCGTATTTGTTAAGAGATAGCTCTCCGTGTAACAGAAGAAACTCGCTACCGCAACCTTGCCAGCTGCAAGGGGCACGTGAGGCGCTGAAAGTTGACAACAAGAAACTCCATGAAACAGCACAAACATGGGGCAGCCCGCGAGCAAAGACTGCAATGGCTTGCGCTGATGCTCAGATGACGCGCATTGAACTACAGCTACCAATGTGATGAACGCTATCCAAAACGATGCGATATTGAGAGAGTACTGAGAGACTTGCATGACCCATTTTGGGGCCCCATGAGTCCAGGAGGCGGCCTCCGACGGCGCATCATCAACGAGCTGCGCAGGCGCCACAGCGCCGCCAAGCACATCCATCGCGCTAAAAAGCGAACGAAGGCGCGACAAGGATCGGGAGCTAATATGAGCTAATATGGTTGGCTTGCTATTTTTGATATTAATAATATTAGCTGGGGGGGGGAACCGCCCTAGTCGAATGATGAACTGCCAGTTGTGTGCGGTTCCTTGTGTGAATCCTTGACGTGTCTGAAAACCAGAAACGCGTTGTCATCATGTGTGGGCCGTTTGTGATGCTCCAAAGTAGACCCCCATGCACTTTACACTGAGCCACATCCATTGACCGCCTAGCGGAGGTGTAATGCTCACACAGTCCTCCCACAAAGGCCATGCAGCACGTGGCAGCGGGGGTGTTGTTAAAAACCTGGTGGAACCACCACACCTCTGCACCCCCAGTGAGACGACCAGCAGCGTAGGGGACCCATAGATCCCCAGGCATGCGGCATGCGCTAAAGAACTCCGTCAATGCCTGCCCCCAGGCCCTAACGGCCAACCCACTGGCTGTGCCCCCATGTAGGGGTGGTGGTGGCAGGCAGGAAGGGATGGAGGGCGGTGGCTGGGTTGGGTTGGACTGTGCTTGCTGCGCAAGCCTGGGCAGAGGGGGAGGGGGCACTGTTGCAAGCGACTGGCTTTGGTGGGCACCCACCACAGCTGAGTAGGGCAGCCCAGGGATGCGCAGTGCATGGGCCACACTATGATGCCTGCACATGCACACATGCATCCCAGAATGGTTTGAGTGGGAGGTGTGGTGGTGGGTGCTTGGGAGGGCATGCATGGGAACTGCGTACCTTGGCATGGGGGCTAGTGTTGTGTCCTGGCGTGGGCGCTTGAAGAGGGGTGACCTAAGGGACCCAGGGACGAGGGAAGAGCATGTAGGATGGTCTGGGAGGGGGTGGTTGTTGCTGACAGCCTGCTGGTCTGCAGCCTCTTGCAGCTGCTTCTCCACATGTGTTCTCCACAGGTGTTGTTGTACTGCCAGCTGCTGCTGCACCTGGCGTTGCAATTCAGCCCCACTTTGTGCCTCGAGCTGTTGCTGCAACCTGTTAAGCTGCAGCTGCAACTGCAGCTGGTGCTGCTGCTCTGCCACCTGCTTCTCCCTCAGGTGCATGTCTGCCTGCTGCTGCTGCTGCAGTGGGTGCTGCTGCTCAGCCACCTGCCGCTCCCTCAGGAGCACGTCTGCCTGCTGTTGCTGCAGTTGGTGCTGCTGCTCCGTCACCTGCTGCTCCCTCAGGTGCATGTCTGCCTGCTGCTGCTGCTGCTGCAGTTGGTGCTGCACCGTCACCTGCTGCTCCCTCAGGTGCATGTCTGCCTGCTGCTGCTGCAGCTGGTGCTGCTCAGCCACCTGCTGCTCCCTCAAGTGCATGTCTGCCTGCTGCTCTTGCTGCAGTTGGTGCTGCTGCTCCGTCACCTGCTGCTCCCTCAGGTGCATGCCTGCCTGCTGCTGCTGCTGCAGTTGGTGCTGCTGCTCCGTCACCTGCTGCTCCCTCAGGTGCATGCCTGCCTGCTGCTGCTGCTGCAGTTGGTGCTGCTCAGCCACCTGCTGCTCCCTCAGGTGCAAGTCTGCCTGCTGCTGCTGCAACTGGTGCTGCTGCTCTACCACCTGCTGCTCCTTGCGTTGAATTTCTTCCCGCTGGATGTCCTGCAGCTGTTGCTGTAGATGGTGCAAGCGCTGGGTGTCAGCAACTTGCTGCTCCCTCTGCTGCAGGTCAGCCTGCAACTGGTGCAACTGTGCCTCATAAGCACGAGCATCAGCCTGTGCTTTGGCCTCAGCCTCAGCAGCCCTGCGCTGTGCCAGAGCCTCCCTCCCTTTCTGGGCATTGGCACATGTAGCCTTCACTCCCCTTTTCTTGCCAACCATGGCCTACACAGCGTCAAACACTCGTAACAGCTCAGTTTCTGCATTTTGTTTACTAATTCTTGCCGTTCGTGGTTTCTCAGGAGCCACAGGCACCAATGCGGAGAACATCTTGTGCAACCAAGAAATAGCTGCCACATGTGGACTGTACCTGTGTTCAGCAGGAAGCCGCCGTCGCGGTCACGCTCCCAATCCATTGGCCAATCCGCAATGCCATCGACCTGCGCTATTGGATGACCAAAGGTGACACTTTAGAGCAAGGGGCAAGGGAGCAGGCCGGGACGCAGCGGGTGAGCTTAAGAGAGGGTCTCGATGCGTGCTGGGACACTGTTGCGTGCTAACCTAAAAAGTTGGCATGTCCAGTCAGGTTGCGCCATTCACGCCGCGCTGGGTCCAGGCTGCCTATAGCCGTCGCTAATAGTGTCTGCGACGCTCCAGAACACGTCGCGTGTTGGGGGCCAGCCACCCGGCAAACCACTGGGGCTGGCTGCACTCTAGTTAGACCATCACCAGCTCAATCGGCGGCTTCATCCGTGCAAAAATGACTTGGATGTTATCTTTTGAGCCATGGGGGTGCAGCCAATGGCGGGGGTGACCCGTTGTTTAACGGCCGTAGTTCACACTCCTGGAGCACACAACCGGCCCGAGACCAGTGTACTGCCAGCATGCAAGCACATAACTTGTAAAAAGATGGGGCATAAGGTTTCACACAGAATGGCCCCGGTTTAGGCCTCGGTTACGAGGAGCACAGCCCTGAGCTCAAGCCTAGCCGACATCGCAACCACCACAGTATGCCGTGCTCACCTCGTCATTGAGTCGTCAACTGCCAGCAATGTGTGACACCCTGCCGAGAACAGCTCAACCACCAACCAATTACCACCAACCAATGGTTGTATGGCGCCACGCAGCGAGCACCCCGGCAATGTGATGATGGTCATCAACGTCAGCCTGGTATGGCCGCCTGGCCTTTCCCAGTTACAGCTTGGGCATGAGAACAGGCGCCACGCTCCTTTGCAGCATAATCACATATGCTAAGTGCACCCAGGGTGTATTACGAAAACAGCAGCAAACACGGGTGATGGTGGTACATGTTGTGCGTGAGCCCGGTCATCGCTTCTTTGCGACGCGGTTTGACGCCTTCAGCTTGTCAAGCGCAAGCTGGCCCTCAACGGCCTTCTCGGTGCGGTCTCCAGACTTGAACAAAACGCGCCGGCCGGTGCCCTTCGTCCCGACCGGTTTCCTGGGCTCGATTAAACCGCGCTTCTGCAGACTCTTGAAGCGCTCTGTAGCGAGCATCGGGCATGGCTTGAGGCGGCGCAACCCCCCGCCCAGCTCGTCGCTAGTCAAGACTTGCACGGCCAAGTCTTCGAAACGTAGCTTGCCGAGCTTCGGCGGCTGTGAAGCGGCTTTCTCTTCTTTCACTACCTGCAGGCGCGCAAACGAAAGCATGACTAGGCGCCGCCCAGCCACCATCTGTGCGTGCACGATGTGGCACGGCCACGGCTCCGTGCCGCACCTTGCGTCGCGCTATCTTCGCAGCTCGCAACCCTTCCTCTGCTTCCACTTCAGCTGCCAGGTCTGGTAAAGACTGCAGTTGTTGTCGCTGGCGTTTAAGTGCAGAGCGGGCTGCCGCTTCTTGAGTCCGTTGTTGCAAGCGCGCCTCCCTGCATAGCCGACGATACGCATCGGCAGGAGGGATGCCGCATCACGTCAGGCCATATCATGTCAGCGTCGGCAGGAAGGATGCCGCATCACGTCAGTGCATTGCTAGCTCCAGAGTCAGTGCAGCTGGGCACATGCACTTAGAGATGGAGGCCGAGTACAATGCAAGCCATTTGCTGTCAGCAGGCAAGCAGAGGGCCGGTTGCCGCACCTGTTGCGATCCTTGCGTGTCTTTTTACGAGTTCCGTGTGGCGCTGCCAAGCTGCTGCCAGGTTCATGCAGAGAGCCCTCCTCGTCCACTCGAATCTCATTGTCATCCTCCAATGCCTCAGTCTGCGTGCAAGCCAGCCAACAGCGCGCTTCTAGGGCAGGTCGCATCGCATGTGGAAAACCCAAGGGATGCCTAGGATTTGAACCCAGGTGGGGTGTTTAAGTCATGCCACCCCCTTGCTGCCCGCCTGCCTAACCTGCATATGCTGTGCTGCCACTGCAGACCCTCCTGATGGCTGGCCTGTACACTGACCTGCAGGCGTGCCAGCTCATCCTGCTCTGTGTCGAGACTGGGCACCAGCAAGGGCACCGGGGCTGGCCCCAGCTCCTTGCGCAGCTGCTTCTTCATCTCACTTGCCACCAGCACAGCCAGGGCGTCCTGGTGGGCCTCATGAGGCTGCAGGGGCAAGGCCACGTCAGGGGCATGGCCACACACCAGGGGCAGGGGCATGGCCACATTAAGCAGCACCATGGACCGGGGCTGGTATCCACCACCCCATCCTTGCAATGCTCAACTCCAACAGCACGGGGTGGAGGTGCTTGGCTTGCAATGGCTTGGCTTGCAATGGTCGACAGGGTGGAGATGCAGAGGGGCATTGACAACCTTGAGACTGGCATGCTGAGAACACAGTGAACATGGGTCGCTATCAGGGCATGGCATTTGCTCACTAGCATTGGTGCAACACACGCTCGCAGACTGGACACGCCATGGTCCTGGTTTGCTGCATGTGGGCACTTGCTGGGCTGTGCAGGGAGCAGCTGCTTCACATGCCTATGGCCACACTGCATGCGCCCCTGCAGCTGTGAGTGGGAGGTGGGGGGTGGTCAAGCTCTGCTGACTGCCAGCCCCCTGCAGCTGTGCGCAAGGGGTGGGGCGTGAAAGAGCCCAGCTGGCCCCTAAGCCTGGCTGATGACTTGAGGGCAGAGCCCTGGTCCCTGCAGCACCCTGCACCGCACAAGCTCAGTGGACAAGCTCCCACGCCTAACTTGACCTGGACATGGCTTGAACTGAGGACATGGCTTGAGGATCGCCCTGCAGCATCCAAGCCCTCGCCCTGCCTTTGTTGCTGTGTCGCTTGACCCGCTGCCACCACACATCAGGCTGGCCCTGCACCCCTGTACTGGACAGCTACAATGCGCTGCTGCTGACAGCACATGTGGCACACACACCAACATGCATGCCACACAAACAAGCGATGCTAGGCACACCCTGCCACGCTGCACTATGCTGCACTGTGCTGCCCCTCAGCACCTCCCCGCCCTCACCCCTGACCCCATCGCTTGTCCATGGCACCGAGCCCCTTGCAGGCCACCTGCTCTCTTCTCAGCATATCCCACTGCATTGCCACTCACTGGGTTGTAGGAGCAGCCCGCCATGTCCACCTCAACTGCCTTGATCTGCGGCGCAGCCCCCCTTGTGCCTGGCAGCCTGCCTCGTTGTGCCTTGCCGCACTTCACCTGAGCACCATCCTCCCCATCGCCCTCCAGGAAGGTGCGCAGTACTGTGGGGAGGGAGGAGGCAGCTGGGCTGGGACCAGGGCCCTTGGACCCCTCTACCGCCCCTACCTCGCCCTGGACAGGCCCCCCACCTCCATTTGCCTCAGGCTGTGGGGCTGCTGCTGCGGGGCTGGTGGTGGGAGCTGGGCCTGATGGGGAAGGCCCTCGCCACAGGTGCCCTGCCTGCTCTGCTGCCAGGGCTTTGGAAGCAGCAGCGGCGGCAGCGGCAGCAGCTGCACGTGCCTGATGGCGTTCAGCCTCTTTGCGTGCAAGCCGCGGGTTCACAGCACCCTTGTCCTGCTTGGCTGGCCCGCGGTACTGCATCACTGGCTTCAGCTGCTGAGGAGCTGATAGAATGAGCTGTGCCCGAGTGGGTCGTGGCACACGTCTCTTCTGCTTCACTGCCTGAGCCAGCTGAGCACCAGGGGTGGCAGCCTGGGGAAGGTGCAGTGGGAAGGTGCAGTGGGTCACTGGTACTGCGGCGTAAAGTGTGATGCAAGCTCCAGGCCACGATGAGGCGTGCGGGTTTGCAAGGGAGGAAACATCAAGCATGCAGGGATGCTATTTCTCATGGCTCACGATGTGGGTGCATTCAATCACTGTGAGTGCATACCTCATGCTTTCACCCAGCGTAATGGCTACTGCTGAAGGCATGCTCACCTTGTCAACAAAGAAAAGCTGGCTGTCCTGAAGAGTTTCCACAGCAGGCCCTCTGCGTTCCTGGTGGGACTCCTTCTCCACATGGTCAATGACCTGAAGGAACCCAGTTTACGAAAACTGTCATGCTAATGCAATGGATGCTGGAGCCGTCACTGCTGCCGTCTTTATCTGTCTTCGGCGCCAAACGTAAGCCCTCTTCATGCCATCGCGCTGCAGCGACACCTGCCTCTGCGTCGTCGAGGTTCCTCCGCCAGTTTTTCTTGCCTTTGCTTGGAGGTGCCATCGATGACCACGCGGGGGCGTATGTTCACTCCGCTTACATCTTGCTTCCTTCTTTCCTTCTTCAGCATTTGAAATCACTAATGTGTGTGCGCCCGCCATACTTTACCAAGATGCCGGAAAATCAACGCTGCCTCAACACCACAACGATACCTGAGAACGTAGCCATGCGTCATGTTGAAAGGCATAATTTCTGCAAATATGAAAGGCCTGTTCACCAAAACTGAAGCTGAACCCCAGCCAAACTCGGAAGGAGCAGAGCAACATCACCACCAGCAACATACGCATCCGCCTGTTTCATACGTAGCTCATCGTGTCCTCGTTAATTCAGCATTTTACTTCACTTGGGTACCCTACTGCGTTCTCATCGCGGCCAAGGACTCCCGTTTAGTGGAGAGTCTCTTCTTCGGCCTAGCATATAGCGGTTGGTCTGTTCTTTTCAATGGTGGTTACCTGGCTTGCAGAAGCTGTGGTTCGAGGAAGAGGGTGAGTGAGTTACATATGACACTGAAACACAGCCTGCACAAACACCGAGACCTGGATGGGCCTTGCAGGAGCTGCCATACATCCTGGATGCCGCGCTTGCCGTGTACTTTGCTGTCTATCTTGCTGTGCATGAGGCAAGACCGGAATATAGGGCCGACCTGCAGAAGTACAGTAAGCAGTCTCAACTTCGCGCTGCAAAGACCTAGCCTGGCTACCTTACAGTCCAGACCTGCACTGACTATGACGATGGTTGCCGCCATGCAGTGAATGTATCGTTGCATGCTTGGCTGGCAATCGCCATGGCGGTGAGTAGCCATGCAACCGCCGATGTCCATCCTCTGCGCTGCTCCAGCTGCTCCAGCTGTCCCAAACCTGGTTAGTAGCACTGGTCTCTCGGAGCCAGCCGCAGCCAGCCGCAGCCATGCCTGCTTGGGTGCGTGCTGTCTGCTGTCTGCGTTTCTCCTTCCCCTGCTGCCATGTGGTTGGTGATGGATCAGCTGCATTGGATGCCTTCTGGCTGCCCTGCCTTGGTGGCTATCCCCACATCGCTGCCAGATCTGCTGCCCGCTGCAGCTGTCAATAGCGGTTCGCTTCCCCTTCACACTACAGCACTCCAAGGAGGTTGCCCCTGAGGTGCGTGCACCAGCCATGTCTGTGCATGGGGTATGGCACATGCACATGCTGCCCCACACAGCCCCAGTCACACTTTCCTCTGACACAGCAGATAGGCAGCATAAAAAACATCATCGTCAGCAGCAGCACCACCACCCTGCAGTGCCTGGCCTGCGCTGACAGTGGCGCAGCAGCAGCTCGTGACGAGGTCGTGGATGTGTGTCGCTGGCTCACTGGTGTCTTTGCTGTTGCCACCTTGCTCTCTGTTTTCTCTGCTCTTACTCTGCTCTTACTCTCGCTGCTGTGCCCCCCAGCAGCTGCTTCACAATGCGGTGTCATGCTGGCCGGGCAGCAGGTGGGCTTGCTCCAGCGCAGGGTGGTGTGCGTGCAGGAAGCGTGGGCTGCACCTAGCTTCCGCTGTGTGTGTGACCAGCTGGCCGCAGCCTGGACCCTCACAGAGGCCCTGACCGCCCTGCTCTCCCTGGTGAGCTGCCTCCTCGCATGCCATGCTGCATGCCGATAAGAAGCAGCCAGCCAGTGCAGCAAGCAGTACATGCAGGCCAGTACATCTACCTACAGCTACCACCTTAACCCTGCCTTTGCCAATAGAAAGCAGCCAGTCACGTGTGTGTGTGTGCGTGTGTGTGGATGGATAGGCTTGGGTGGAGGTGAACAGCCACACAGCTACGCAGTACCCAGCACATCGAAGGAGCAGATGCAATGACATGGTGCTGATGGGGCACGCTGGGGGCGCGGCTGGCCTGGGGCTGCAGTGCGCCCCTGAGGCTGACCCACCTCCCCTACAGCATTTCTCACACCGCCGTCACCCCTCATCAGGTCACACCCTTCGTCTCACCCACCACCACCTCCCTCCAAGACCCCCACCCTTCATCCCACCACCATCACCTGCCAGACCCTAACTCTAACCCCACCTTCACCCCAACCTTGACCTCACAAAGCCTTCAACCTACGCAAACTCTACAGCCCCTGTTGCATCATACATTGAATCATACTCACGCAACTCCTACCAAATGGCTGTTAGGACCCTCACGCTGAACAGGCTGCTCAACGCTTCGTGTGGGTCAGGGAGTGACAAGCGATGTGCATGATGCGTGGGCCAGCAAGGGGTGTGGGCCGGCGCCCCTCCTGACTGGCCCCTCCTGACTGGCATGCAGGCGCCCCTCCTGACTGGCCAACACACTGGGATGGCGGGCCTGAACATCGCCTTCAACTATGTGTGGCCGTACCTCAGCCTCCTGGCCATGATCGGGCTCACCAGGTGGCTGCCAGGGAACAGGCGGGAGCGGGTGTACCTGCCCCGCATGCGCAGCAGCGCCGTGGCGCCGGAGGCCCAGGGGCTGCCTGGCCGCCCAGCAGAGGACAGCAGCTCCGAGCCAGTGCCAGGGCCAGCGCCAGGGGGCCCATCTGCCCAGGTCAACAGCGGAGCCAGCGCCGGGCCAGGGGCAGGGGCTGGCCTGGTTTGACCTGGTCTGGCAGCACCTGTGCTTGGTCCCCATCATGAGGCTGCAGGGCCCCAGCAGCGGTTGAGCCATGTGGGGATGAAGCCTGCAGTACCACCGGTTATGGGGGTGGCTTAGAGTCCCGGAGTACGCGGGTCCTTGCAACGTGTGTAAGCACTGGAATGAAATGCTGCGGGCTGGCAACAGCATGCCGGTTCAACCATTGACTGCTGACAAGGTCAAGACATGTCGAACTCACCTTCGCTGCCATGTGAAGCAGGCACCGCTACATTGGTGCTCTGTAGCGGAAGAGGATTCGGTCACCTGGAAGGCCGCTCCGAATGTAAAAAACATGTAAAAAAACATGTAAAAAACATAAAAAAGAGGAAAAACAGGAAAACAGGAAAAAACTGGAAAACCAGTACATCGAAGGAATTTAGCGCCACAGGTAGCGAAGCGAGTTAG
Source organism: Haematococcus lacustris (assembly GCA_030144725.1). Lineage (NCBI taxonomy): Eukaryota > Viridiplantae > Chlorophyta > Chlorophyceae > Chlamydomonadales > Haematococcaceae > Haematococcus > Haematococcus lacustris. The sequence continues at coordinate 2,161,568 of JASKMD010000007.1, forward strand.
GAAGATGCAGCGAAACAGACAGCGCTCAACATCCGCCGCATTGCAGCCGGGCCGGGCCGCCCCCGCGAGCTCAGCAGCTGGGTGGGCCGCCCCGCCATGCCTAACCCAGGCAGGCCAGGCCAGGAGTGGGTGTGCGTGCGCGACAGAGGCCTGCTGCGGAAGTGGCAGCGGCGGCACCAGCGGCAGCGATAGTGACATGTGTATCATGCCATGAGCCAAACAAACAAACAATTCGATTGCCCCTTACAAAGGGGATGTGTGTGCGATAGAGTGTGCATAGGGTAGGATAGGGCTCTATCGACTCCTGGGGTTAGGGACCCAGGTTAGGGACACACACCGGCTCCCTGACTCCTGTGGAGAAGTGTAGGGGCTCCACAGGAGGATGGGGGTACAGGTCACCTGGAAGAGCTGCGAGTCTCTAGCCTACTTCCTAACGACCAGCTGCCTGTGCTCCCGCCTTCGCTAGCAGTTGCGATCAGGAATTATGATAATCATTATCCCAGCTGCGTAGATTGATAGATGGGTTAGGGTTAGCCCTGATCCTCAGATCACATCACCTACTACATCTGCCAACCCATCTACATACATCTGCCACCTCAAACCTGACCTATCCATCCGTCCAATGTTCGTCTGACAGTGGGTGGCCCCAGACGACCCCTAGTGCTGATAAGTGTTGCACAGAGGCGGGAGGAGAGCACCAAAGAGAGATGCCCAAGAGAGGATGAGAGGGTATAGACATGGAAGATGCAATGATAGAGCACACAAGCCAGCATCCATGACAACCGTTTACACCGCTCAAGTTGTTCAGTGACCTGGCTGACTAGCCTTCACTTGTTGGGACCAGTGGGAATTAGTGTCTTAAACAGGTGACCTCTGAAGGCCGTATTGAGTCCAGTGCAAGTGGTTGCTGCTGTTGGACGACACCGCCAGTGCAATGGAAGTATCCCGGCAGTGCAGCATGCGGAGGACGCATGCCTCTTTCCTAGTACATGCACCGCACCATGTGCGCTCATGGCTGTCAGCACCTGCCTGCCAAGCCAAGGGTGGTGGCCCCCCACTGCTCGCTTGCCTACCACTCAATGCGAGAAATGTCTTGTTCCCCAAACTGTCATACACCGCATGGGAGGCCTAGCTGCTGTCTGCTGCCTGGGGCTGTGTGGCTGTTTTGGCCTTGCTGGCGAGACAGGCCCCATGGGGCTCCGCACCAGGCCCCGCACTAGCACATTGAGCCCCTGCTTAGGTCCACACTACAGCTTGGGGCCGCACTCCGCCCTACTGACAGCAGCCTCCAGGTTTGGGGTGCAGGGTGTGGGGAGGAGGCAGCTGCGTGTGCTTGTCCACAAATAACAGGCTCCTGCTGGCTCGTGCAGGCGCCTTCACGCAGCAGCGCATCCAGAATCCAGCTGCACTACATTGCCGCACTGGCCTCCATGTCACCCATCATTTCAGGACACTGACCCTGACACTGATGGGCTATCACGAAGTGTGGTAGCACAGCGAATGTTTGTCATGCCAGTACTAGGCTATAGCCCTGTCACAGGGGGAGGGCAGTAGTGTAGGTGTAATCCGCCCAATCCTTATGGGTTGGGACATAGCTCCATACAGACCAAATACCACCCTTAGTAAAATTACTATCGTCCTGCCTTTGTGTGGTACCTGTTGCACGCTGGGCTGATGACGGTGATGCCTGCCTCACTGACATTATGAGCTGGCTCCTTGGCTGCGTCCAGGCCTAGCAGCTTGGATGCGGAGCGTGGTGATTCCTTGGCGCATGGCGGCCAGCACCCCTCCCAGCTGCTGTACTGCTGCAGTGGTGGCCTTGCTGGCCAATGCCGGTAGCGAGAACCTGCAGGAAATGAGTGCAATGTTACAGTGTGCTGGAGACATGCCTCCCGGCAGCTGAGGAGGGTGATGCTTAAGCGTTTGAACCAATACATGGATTGTCAGGTGAAGCGGCAACTTGCAAGGACTAAGTAGTTTAGCACCTATTAGGCCTACACTACTGAGGTTGCGGTTGCACATAGTTGCACCTGCTGTTGCTGCCTGATAACAAAAACGCGTGATGAGCCGGTTTTTCTGGCCACGCATCCCAAGTCCACCCCCAGTCTCTGGACCAGATGAGTTGCCTGCTGCTGAGCAGCGAGTCGACGTCGAGCGCTACATGCCTGCCGCCAATGACGTCCACGAAAGGTCGGGGACGTGAGGCAGGGACATTTGTACACTGCATGTTCTCATTCAACATCTGCTGTGTCTATCCTTCAGATTGAACTTCAAATCAGATTGACCTTCAAATCATTGGTCGGCGAAACTTTCCATTTGCCTTGACATTACTGCACTGCATATCCAATACTTGCACCCTACGTCCACTCACCTCCTCATGCTGGATGCCGCTTTGCAACCTTTCATGCGGTCCTTAGGTCTACCCACTAGGAGTCCTAGTGGGTACGATGGGTCCTAGTCTAGGGCCCATCGTATCACAATGAGCTAACACTGGTTTGGCTCAAGATGCGGGTGCATATGTGCAGTGGCCACTAGGTGCTTGTGAAGGGCAGTTGCAAACACTATGGGGCTGAGGGGGATGTGTGTGGTTGGTGGCTCCAGGCTGCTGGCTCCACGCTGCTGGCTCCACGCTGGGCGCAGCAGGCGGAGGTCCACCTGCTCTGCTTGGGGCTTCCAGCCTGCACGCCTGGTGAGCTGCTCATGGCCCAGCTCCTCCTCACATGGCTGCTTGCCATTCACTGCTGAGCTGACCCGGGTGGTGTGGTGCTCATCCACAAGCACCACCCTGCCCCGCAGCTGGTCTGAGCCCCTGGGCCTGCACACCACCTTGCAGCAGGCACGCAACACCGCATCAGCACCCCACCCACCCCCAGTGCCAATGCTAGCTGCGCCAAAGAACACCACCAGCTGCTTGGCACGCCCATGGCGCTCCATGGACACCTCAGCCATGTCCTCCGTGTCGCGTAACTCACGTAGCTCACAGTCGGCTAGGGACACGAACCTTTCAGCTTCTTGCCGGGCCCTCTTTTTGCTTGGCGCTGCCCTTCCGCTCAGGCGTTCCCAACATGGGGTTGGTAATCTTCATGCAACTGCAGCCCATCTACTCCATCATTTGATGTAACGTTTGCTGCGTCTGCTGCAATGCGATATTGCGCGTTTAATGTTCGACTGGAATTGCCATCGGAGTCTTTCGATGCGGGCAGCCACATGTGACCCCGGATGTGTCCCAATCGCAGACCGTGGTTAGCTACACTGGTAAGCTACGTCCTTGGCTATCCGTTAGCGATGCACGACATGTTGGTGGCGCACACCACCGAAGTCCGGCAAACATGGCTGCGCGAGCTTCTTGATGGTGCAGGCCGCTTGGCGAGGATGTGAAGAAACTCGAATTCGTGTGCGACATCGCTGTATCGCTGTAATGGTGGGCGGCACAGTAGGGACTAGACACCCCCTCCAGCTATGACCCGCTATATGTAGGGACCGTCCCGACCCATCTAACGTTAGACTAGAGTAGTGGCGTTTTCACGCGTTTAAAAACGTTAGCAGCCCTATCCTTAAAACGTTTAGTACGCGGCCCCTCCGCTACTAACAGCCACAAACCAAACTTGTGGTTGTTAGTAGGGGAGGGGACTTGTTTGTGGCTGTTAATAGCGGAGGGGACTTGTAAACAGGGCAACCACCGTCGCGATCACAGTCTTCGTCATCGTAGTCAGATGCAGGCGAGATATGCTCGGACATCGAACAAAGACAGCAGGGAATAGATGCGCGGCGGTCAGCATTACACATGTCACACCAGATGTGAGAGACAGAGCCAGCGCGGCTCCGCCGCGCTGGCTAAAGCTTGAACGCTTTGAAAACGCCACTACACTAGATAGCGACAAAACCGCTGCGTGCTAAAGGTTTAAACACGCTCGGCCTCGCACCGGCGCTAAACAGCTCTCGACCTCAGCCAGCGGCCGCGTCGCTACGCTCCGCGGCCGCTGGCTTCGGTCTCGAGCTGTTTAGCGCCGGTGCTCGGCCTCGCGTGTTTAAACCCTTTAGCACTGGCGGTTTTGTCGTTATCTACTACTTAGACGGTCACGTAAACGTTACACCGGCATGTTAGATGTTAGATGCGGTAGATGGCGCTTTTTAGCGCTGTTGCTGCTTGCTAAAGGCCTGGGCATTCTGCCGCACAAGTCGCAATGCCCTCCGCGTGCAAAAAAAAATTTGGGTCGCGGGCAGCGGTTAGTCTCCCGTGTCTGGACTGCTTGGTGCTATCGCTTGTGGTGTGCTATGGATGGTACCATACAGTCTTACAATGGTGTACATATGGCCCCTGCTGACGTGATGGTAAAGGCTGCGGCCAGCACGTTCTCACGCGACTGGTTCTTCGAGTACAACAGCAAAGGAAAAGTAGTGTGCGTATGCAAGCGATGCTCACCACACAAGCGAACCCAGCTGAGCGTCGCCAACATGAGCCAGCTGCACTCCCGGCACAAATGTCAGGTCGACGGTGAACAACAGCCAGCGAATAAGCGCAGCCATGACACACAGTTTGGGCCATTGCCGCGCGAGGACAAGGGTGCACCAGTGTCTGCGGACATGCAGCGGGCAGTCAGGCGCCGAATAGGACTCTTTCTCGTCACGCAACAAGCTCCCTTCATGACCGTGGACAATATCCATCTCCAGGCTGCCTTCCAGCTCTTGGGGCTCGAGCTGCTCAAGGAGAAGCATTATCGCACGCAACTGCTCGACGAGCTCTACCAGGAGGTCAAACAGGTGACCATGAAGGAGCTCCGTGAGCTAGCTAAGGTGAGATGCTTGTCCTCCCCCCCTCCCCTCCCCATTCCCCCCCCCCCCTCCCCCTCCTCCTCCCCCACCCCCCACATCCACCCCCTCCCAGTCCTCCAAGCCCAGCCCAGCCCAGCCCAGCCCAGCCCAGCCCAGCCCAGCCCAGCCCAGCCCAGCCCAGCCCAGCCCAGCCCAGCCCAGCCCAGCCCAGCCCAGCCCAGCCCAGCCCAGCCCAGCCCAGCCCAGCCCAGCCCAGCCCAGCCCAGCCCAGCCCAGCCCAGCCCAGCCCAGCCCAGCCCAGCCCAGCCCAGCCCAGCCCAGCCCAGCCCAGCCCAGCCCAGCCCAGCCCAGCCCAGCCCAGCCCAGCCCAGCCCAGCCCAGCCCAGCCCAGCCCAACAACCCAACACGGTATGCCCAGCCCAGCCCTGCTTGTTGTGCATGTGCACAGGAAGGCTTCGTTATCGTCTCTGACGGTTGGAAGAACAAGTTTGCCGGCAGGGGGTCGCCCCTCATCAATTTCCTGGTCTTGAAACCTGATGGCGGCATGCTGTTCTTGCGAGTGGTGGACGTGTCTGGCAAGCGCAAGGATGCCTTGGCCATCATGGAACTGCACATGGAGATCTTGCATGACCTCCGCAAAGATCTGGACATGGATTCTGTCATGTGCGTTGGCTTCATCATGGACAACACGTCAGCTAACCTAAGCGCGATGCGAATGCTACAGCGTGCGATGCCCACCATCGTCATCTTTGGCTGCACTGTCCATGCTATGAACCTCCTTTGCAAAGACCTGTCGAAGCCGACCAAGCTTGAAGCACTACAACAGGTATAGTTCCATGCTTCATTTGTGAGCATGTCATGCACAACTTGATGCATTGCTCCCTAAACCCTAACCCTATCACAACACATGTTGCGTGCCCAGGAGGCTGAGGAGGAGGGTGAGGCAAACCAACCAAAAGCAGCACCCGCTACGCCTGTCATTGACCTCTCTGTGGCTGAGGTTTTGGAAGCCGTGCAGGTAAGCAATGCATCCATGCAACCATGCCATGCAACCATGTAACCTTGCCATAGTGATCATAGTGCATGTATAGTGGCACCAGGCCTAGCAGCCACCCTGGACTCTTAGCGTGGCATGTGTGGGTGTGAGCAGCAGGCTGGCCATGTGTGGCACCAGGCCTAGCAGCCGCCCTGGACTCTTAGCGTGCCATGCGTGGGTGTGAGCAGCAGGCGTGCCGTGTGTGGCACCAGGCCTAGCAGCCGCCCTGGACTCTTAGCGTGGCATGTGTGGGTGTGAGCAGCAGGCGTGCCGTGTGTGGCACCAGGCCTAGCAGCCACCCTGGACTCTTAGCGTGGCATGTGTGGGTGTGAGCAGCAGGCTGGCCATGTGTGGCACCATGCCTAGCAGCCGCCCTGGACTCTTAGCGTGGCATGTGTGGGTGTGAGCAGCAGGCTGGACGTGTGTGGCACCAGGCCTAGCAGCCGCCCTGGACTCTTAGCGTGCCATGCGTGGGTGTGAGCAGCAGGCTGGACGTGTGTGGCACCAGGCCTAGCAGCCGCCCTGGACTCTTAGCGTGCCATGCGTGGGTGTGAGCAGCAGGCTGGACGTGTGTGGCACCAGGCCTAGCAGCCGCCCTGGACTCATAGCGTGCCATGTGTGTATTGTATTGTCGCAAATGCAGTGCCTTGTCACTCCCATTGATAGCGTAGGACTGCCAGGTCGGCGTCGGAGTGACGATACTATCCTGTGAATTGTGTGGTTATCAGGAATCGAACCTGGGCGGGATGACGTCTTTACTCCATCTAGCACTCCTCTTTGCTAGATAACCACTATGCTGCTAGACCATCTAAATCTAGCATCTAGATCTACGTAGATCTACGTAGATGGGACGGTCCCTAGCTATATGTTTTCAACCATTGAACAACAGCCTGGCCTCACACGAATCTTTTGTAGCATACTCATCAACGCGTCCATGGCACCATGCAACTCAATCATTGGGTTTGTATGTGACAAGATGGACCGCTTACAAGGTACACATGCTGATGGCTACAGGTGCATGAGGAGCCGACTGAGCTTGGCTGACCACTCCGCCACATGGCCACCACCAACACACCTTAACCCACCATCTCCCAACCTCGTCTACCCCGCCCAGCTCCCAGTAGCCCCTCATCCCAGCCTGCCATCAGCCTCCTCCCCCCTAACCCTCCTTCTCCTCGCCTCCTACCTCTCCCCAACCTCTCCTTCACCCATCTCCGTATCCATAACCCCCCATCACCCTGACCACCGAGCCAAGCCCGTAGCCCCGCTCAGCATCTCACCCACCCACCTCTCAATCCCTAACCATGAAGAGAACCAAGAAGAGATTAAGCAAGGCCAAGAGTGCTCAGCTCTATGCACTCAACAAGTCGCCAAGGGCTGGCTATCTGCAACGTCAAGGCTGCAGCTTGTACGGCACAAGCGACAAACCGTGATCTGCAGGCTGAGGTGCAGCGGCTGCGGGGGTGGAAGGGAGTGGGAGGGGGTGGGAGGGGGGGGCTGGAGGGGGGCTGAGGGGGGCTTGAGGCTGGGGATAACCGCATGTCTTTGCTCTGCTACCTGCTTTCAGACCAACTATTGCTCGCAAAGGCAATACACCTGCAATTTGATGGGTGCACATGCGATCGCCATGGCAAGGTGCTCGTATTGCGAGTGACAGCAGCAGTCACCCCGCAGCACCTGCCAGAAGGCTGGGAGCAGAGTCCCTGTGGTGGGGCTGGGGCTAGGGCTGGGGCTGGGGCTGCACCTGGGGCTGGGGCTGGGGCTGGGGCTGCAGCTGGGCCTGGGGCAACAGATGGGGCCGCAGCAGCAGCAGCTGAGGCAGCAAATGGGGCAGCAGATGGGGCAGCCGCGGCAGCAGATGGGGCAGCAGCAGCAGCAGATGGGGCAGCAGCTGGGGCTGGGGCTGAGGCTGGGGCTGGGGCAGGCCGACTCACCACTCAAGTCACCGATGTGTTGGCTATCATCCCCTTGCCTATTGGCACGGCAGAAGCTCATGTCCAGGTCATAATGCAGGAGCTTCTCCTCCACGGCCTCGACAGTGCCTGCATCGCCAGCATCACAGCAGACAGTGCAGCTGTGAACATGGGTGAATATGGTGGTGTTGTCACCCGCATGAGCAAGCTCCTGCAGAGCAAGGGCAGCAAAGCAAGGTGAGACAACACCACGTACTGCACCTAGCACCTTGTTAAGCGTAGTAGAGCAGCCGGTAATGCACTTGCGCCAGCAGCAGCTCCAAATGCTAGTAGTGGTATCCAGTCGTCACGACTGCCGTCGTCGCGTCCACATGCCAAAAGCAAATCATGTTCCGACTGCAGCTGCGCGTTGCAGGTGCCAGCAACAACGGTGTGGCGAAGCGTGCTAGTGTGGCGCGCCTCGCATGAGGCAAAATCGCATGAATTCAAATGTCGATCTTTGGGCAGGCACTGAGCACCGCTGAGAGCGAGATAGTTTTTGTTGCGTCGGCCATCTCGTAGCTTTAAGTCTCCTCTGTTTAAAGCACTGTTTACATGTATTTTTGACTGGTTGGCTGCGGAGATACGGGCTTCCTATCACAGGGGGGTGGTTTTCAGGTAGTTGGGAACGCCTGACTTCCGCTTCTTTCGAACCATTACGCGATGTGCAGTGCGACGGGCGGTGGCCTTTTTAAGCAACTTGGGTTTCCCGTGAGAATACACGGTTGCGTGACGGGTGGCGGCGCGAGTTGCAGCACAACAATCCCAAACAACACAAATACTAAACCCCTCACGAAGGGGATGTGTGTGGTTTTGAGCTACTCTCAACTCTGGCAACAGGCACACACACCAGAAGGCTGAGCTGAAGTGGGCATTAGGCACACTGTCAGTAGCCTTTACAATGATGAGCTCGCAGCCTGTGTTTGATTAAACTCATGCTTTTATTTGGTGTAGCATGAGGGCTGTAGGGTTCAGGAGTTGTGATGTGAAAATGGGTGTTGCCCGCTGGAGGTCGAGGGCCGTCTTACAGTCAGGAGTCAGGCGGCCCCAACATTCAAAAAATGACAGGAAACCGACCCCTGGTAGTAGGACGGTTGTATCTCTGCACTCGCTGCGCCAACTTTAATGCTAGCTGGCTCACAATGTAGCCAGCCCGGCCAGCTACCTTTTCCCCATCCAGAATAATTATGCAGTCAGTAGGCCGTGCACAACAAAGCATCAAAGTTGGTGATTCAAATTTGAGCCATTGCGGAGCATGCAGTCGTCGCTTCAACCGCCCGCGTCGCGTAGGCTGCTCTACATGAGCATGCGCGTCGGCGGCAGCAGTCGGATATAAAAACTATTACGCGAATGTGGCACGGAGGCAGTTGGCAGGTGCGGTTGGGAGAGGTGGCCACCTTTGTGTAACTATGTCTAGTGTGTCACCGCTTGCGCTTGGCAGCTGTCTGGGGCTGCCCTAACCCAGCAGGTGTGGTACGCTTGCGGAGCGTGCAGCCAGGAGCCGGCGCTTGAGCTGACCTGTGTCTGCAGCACCAGCCTGGCTGTGCTGGGGTAGTGTTGTGGAAGGTATGCAGCTGTCCTGGCCGCAGGCTTCCCACGGCGCCCCTCTTGCGTGGGGATGAAGTTGGCTGTCAACGCGGGTGGGTCAGGAGCCGGGCAGGGCTGCTGGGCTGCAGTGCCTGACGGGATGCCATAGCCACCCTCAGCACACCGCTGCAGCACCTCCGGTGACACCTGGTGCCGCATCAGGATGTTCATTAGCTGCCGCTGATGCCGGGTGAGCCGGGGGCCGCTTACACGGCAGCGGCGGACGTTGCGTAGCGCAAGGGACAGCCGGCGCTTGTCTTGCTGCAGCAGCTGGATTGCATGGGTGCGCTCCTCAGCCAGCTGCTCCAATGACTCATTCTCACCCTGCACCTCCCGTTGTGCAGCCTGCAGCTGCTCCATGTCTGCCTGGAGCAGCTGATAATTTGCCACCGCATCACTTAGCTGCTGGTGGAGCTGCTCAACCTGTGCCCTCAACACCATGGCGTCGTTCTGTGCCTTCTTCATCTGAGCTTTCAAGCCACTAGGGCAACACTTAAAGCCTGCCTTGGGTGAGGCGTTCAGCTTTTGCAGCTGTTGACGCTTCTTCTTGCTGGGCCTTTTACCCCCCATGGTGGTGGCTAGGGCTAAAAGGGGGCGGGGGGGGGGGAGGGGGAGCAGGCAGCGAGCAAGGGATGGGTGGGCTGGGAGGGGGTGGGCTGGGAGGGGTGGGCTGGGAGGGGTTGGGCTGGGAGGGGTTGGGCTGGGAGGGGGTAGCCTGGGAGGGGGTGGGTTGAGAGGGGTGGGCTGGGCTAGGAGTGGGTGGGCTGGAGGGGATGGGCTGGGAGGGGTAGGGCTGGGAGGGGTTGGGCTGGGAGGGATTGGGTTGGGCTGGGAGGGATTGGGTTGGGCTGGGAGGGGTTGGGCTGGGAGGGGTTGGGCTGGGAGGGATTGGGTTGGGAGGGGTGGGCTCCTGCAATGAGGTGGGCTCCTGCAATCATGGGTGGAGGGGGGGCGGGCATGGTGGGTCGTTGCATGCCATGGCCTTGAACCTGCCTGGTTAACATGATGTAACTTTGAAGCTGTCAAACTGAACGAGGCCTGGGCTGTTTGTTGTGCGGCTTGTTTCACTAGATGCGCCAATGGATAAAGAACAAACATTTCGTAGCCATTTTCTTGTGGGTGCAGCGGGTGCAACACAGTGGAGGACACAGTGGAGGAGGGGGGGGGTATAAGCCGGTGGTACCTTAGTGTGCGCCGACCCAAATGTGCTATTCGGCGGAAGCGAGTACGATTATATGTTTCATTCACCCCGTCTAGGCGCCCTGCACGCCCGGCAGGCATCGCGATGGGTGTTGGCCGGACATTCCATTTGTGAAGAACCAGCTCACTACGCTAGGTAGATGGGGTCACAGCGATGTGGCTCACCGTGCCAAGGAGACTAGTCTCGCCGCTGTGATTTGTTCGCGGGCACATGTAGCAGTACACAAGCAAAGACTCCATTGGCTAGCGCTGATGGTCAGATTACGCGGACTAAACTGTGGCTGCCAATGTGACAAACGCTATCGTAAGCGATGCAGTATTGAGAGAGTACTTGCATGAAGATTACCAACCCCATGTTGGGGTCGCCTGATCAGGAGTCCCCAACATGGGGTTGGTAATCTTTATGCAAGTACTCGCTACAGAGTGCACCGATTTCGATAGCGTTTGTTGCATTGGCACCTGCGAATTACTCCGCATCTACTGGCAAGCGGCGCGTTAATCCTTGCATCAGAGTCCATACCGGCGCAAGCGAGCGCGGACACACCTCAGCTGCTCACTATCGATTGTTCTAGTGGTGAGTAGCGGCACCAATGAGCGAACTGCGCTTGGCATCGAGCCTGAAGTACAATCTATGTTTAGCCCGCCAAGCTCACTCCGCAAGCCTTTCATTGGTGCAGGCGGAGTCGGAAGACCGTCGAGGGGCAAGTTACTGATCGACATTGCAAGAAACGCGGAGAATGTGCGTCTCTCTCTCGCCAGTCACACAGGAAAAGGGACCCCCTTCCACAAAGTAGTATGTTGTGAGCTGACCACTGCGACTTTTCAGATTTTCGATCTGTAACTCTGTTCCTTACTCAACGTCACAGCTGCTGGAGAAGAAAGCACGGCATTTCATTGAGTAGGCTTGTGGGAACATACTTTGGCGTGACCTAACTTTGCCCCACCCCACCCCAGCCCCAGCCCCACCCCCTCCCACCCCCTCCCAGCCCCAGCCCCACCCCCTCCCACCCCCTCCCAGCCCCAGCCCCGCCCTCCCAACCCCTCCCTCCCCCAGCCCCGCCCTCCCCCCCCATCCCACCCCCTTCTAGCCCCAGCCCCGCCTTCCCCACCCCTCCCACCCCCAGCCCGCACTCCCACCCCCTCCCAGCCCCAGCCCCAACCTCCCACCCCCTCCCACCCCCTCCCAGCCCCAGCCCCCTGGCAGGAGCAGGCAGCTGGTGCTGGTGCCGCCCCTGACCTGCCCCCCCCTCCTGCTGCACCCCCCTGGCAGGAGCAGGCAGCTGGTGCTGGTGCCGCCCCTGACCTGCTACCCCCTCCTGCTGCACCCCCTTGGCAGCAGCAGGCGGCTGGTGCTGGTGCTGCCCCTGGGCTGCCCACCCCTCCTGCTGCACCCCCCTGGCAGCAGCAGGCGGCTGGTGCTGGTCCTGACCCTGGGCTGCCCCCCCCTCCTGCTGCACCCCCCTGGCAGCAGCAGGCAGCTGGTGCTGGTGCTGCCCCTGGGCTGCCCACCCCTCCAGCTGAGCAGCAGGGGGTCAGGGCGGAGCTGGACACAAGCTGGACACGCAAGCGGAGGGCGGGCGGGAGGGATCCGACCCAACATGTCGAGCAAGGTAACGTAGCAATGTCCTACACACCTTGAGTGGCCTCACCGAGTGGCCTGGTAGTAGGTACTACTCACGCAGCGGTCAAGCAATGCAGCAGCCTTGTATACTTCCGAGCATGGGTGGAGGGGCGTCGTTACATCGGTTTGGCGTGCCATGTGAATTGTTTTGACTGCGGCGACTGTCCCTGACTGTTTGCAGAGGCTACTGGGCCACGTCGGTCGCGGCGGTCGGTCGCGGCGAGGCCCGCATGAGCAAAACTGGCATGCATTTGAATGTCAAGATTTGAGCCGCCTTAGCACTCAGCACACTGCACAATATTTAATGTTACAAGCTGCACCGCATAGCTGACAGAGTCTTCTATCCAGGGATGTGCGAATCATAAATAGAAACCACGTGGCTGAGACGCGGCGTCGTTTTGATTACCAGGGGTCGGTTTCCTATCATTTCCAGCCATTTTTTGAATGTTGGGGACACCTGACTTACAGTCCCAGTCCGCCCACCTTTCGAGCAGTCAAGGGTAGCCTGGATCACCCACACAGCAGTGGATCTGTGACTGTGTAGGCAGTACTACTAACTACAGCTTTATGACCACCGTTGCCTAGCCAAGGGGATTATGGTTAAGGAACCCCAGCTGCTGACAGCGACCTGTCCAGGGCTCGACAGAAAGACTTGAATGTGCAACCAACACCAGAAACGTGCACCAGGACGGATAGCCGCATGCGCTTACACATTGCCTTTGGCTAAAGATCAAGCCTTCATAATTTTTTCACATCACAACGTACACACCCACGCCCACGCTACTAGACGTTGTTGGTAGCTGCCTGCATCCTTTTACAAACCAGCGCGATGCACCCAACATTGCTCACGAGGAGAGGGTCTCTGCACATCCGCGGCGCGACTGCGTGTGTCCCGAGCTGTCGCTGTAATGTTCGTTCTGCCTGTCTGCGTTCTTCGGCTGGGGCATCGTCGTCCACACCCGAGGATGAGCGGCCCACAACGAGCCAGCGGTCACCCAACATCCTTCACATGGCTGGTGCAGCGGCTGTCGCCAGCGGGCTGTTTGCTGACGCACCAGCCCTGGCAGAGAGCATGGCCAACCCTTTTGCCGGCGTGCAATCCAACAGCTTGTACGTGACGATGGCCCTCTTCCTCATGTGTGTGCCTGGTGAGTGGTGCAAGCCTTAGTCTCACCAGAGCTGAGCCAAGTGTGCAGTTGGAGAGGTATGCACCACAACCACGTATGTGGGGTGTTGCCTCCCAGGGATTTGGAGCCAAGTCAAGAGGGCCCCTGTGGCAAATAAGAAACGCAAGACATTCGAGGTTGATGGGCCTAAACGCGCCAATGCCATGCCTGTTCGGGACCGTGCAAAGCAGATTGTGACATACTTCAAGAAGTGAGAGCCAGTCAGAGTATTGTGTGAGCCCTGAGCAGCTGTGTGCAACCCATCACCTCACTAGCTGGCATGGCGGTTAGCACTGCATCGTAAATGTTTGATGCGCATGCATTGCATGGTCATGGGCAATGCAAGCACCATGCAACTGGCACTGCGCATCCCCATTAAGGGCTCAAACTGCTTCTGCTTAGGTACAACTATGAGGTGAAGGAAATGGGGGAGGTCATCACTTTTGCCGGCCTGTACAAGGCCGACAGAGGCCAAGCAGCGGCAGTGACGTTCTACACATTCGTAGGTGCGCAGTCCCTGTGGTCTGGCTGCGGCTGAGCACCACGCAATAGCAGCCTTCGGCACGGCAAGCTATGAAGCGCAGCAGATCCTTGATGACCCTCATTATCACCTCTGATGCCGTTGAACCACCTCATGTCTCTGCTGCCTACTGGTCTTGTGGCTGCAGGTATGGCATCCATCGCGCTGGTGCTCAGCACCATTATGCCTGAGTCAGGAAACTGGTGGTACGCCCTCACGCTGCTGTCACCGGCGGCATGGTTCTACTACTTCCAGAAAGGGGAGCGCGTTGAGGAGGTGGGTGGGCTGGTATGCTGTGCGCCCTGATCATGTCCAGAATCTGAGTGTGGTGCATGAAGTGTAGTGAGGTGCATGCAGTGTAATGAGGTGTATGAAGTGGAGTAAGGTGCGTGAAGTGAAGTTAGGTGTAGGGGACTGGCAAGTAGGCAATTGATGCCAAGGTCACATCATTGTGATCTCCATATTGCCTAGTTTGGGTGTGACTGTATGTTTGAGAGGAGGGGAGGGCTCATGCTGGGCAGCATGAAGCATGAATGAGAGTGATGTAAGCAAGCACGTGGGGTGGTCTGCCAGGTTCCTTAGTGGTTGGCGATTGAAAATTGCATAGGCAGAATAGCTGTGTAGCCATGCACTTGAGGAGGAGTAGATGCAAACAGTGTGCGGAAGGGTTGTGAGGTTGGTGTTGCTTGAGCGCAGGTGCGGGTCAAGATGGTGACAGCAGACAATGAGGAGACCACAGACATCACGGTGGAGGGGGATATCGAGGAGATCACACGTTTCAGCAAGGCAAGTGGGGCAGGCAGCTGTGAAGGGAAACAGCTCAGCCAGTCAGCAACCCCTCTTATGACCACCTATCAAAGCACTGTTGCTGCTGGTCGGTTAGCCACTAGCCTAGCATGGCTTCTGGTCATTGGCGTCGTGTGTGGCTGTATCATCATGACGTGTGGATGGATGCATGCATGGGCATTTGGCTGCAGGAGCTGGACCTCGTAGAGAAGGGGATGGTCCGTGTGAAGGGATTGTTGGAAGCTTAGCTATAGGTCTCTCGAAGTACACGACAAGACGGGTGAGGCTTGCGTGTGTGCGACAGGGTTTGACAGAGTTTCAGACGCTGCCGGTCCGGAGTGAGATGCAGCTGGAAATGGGCGTTTGTCGGTAAGACGGACCACTCAGTTCCCAAGGCAATCTTCGGGGCATTTTTGAACATATTACAGGATGATTATGATTGCCCGCGTGGCCTAGTCATCAGGATGCTTGTCAGCCATCCCGTCAAAGGGTTTGAAGGTCTTATGTAATCCAATTTAAAGCTTTGAACAAAAAGGAGTGCATGCAATACAAGGTGTGGGTTTCAATATAAGGTGGGGTTGATACGAGGTGGTCTATAAGGTGGGCTTAATACAGAGTCCACTTGCAGCGTCACAAAAACGCACAGCAGACCAGGCAGCTGTGGCAGCAGCGGTGGCCCCAGATGCCAACAAGCAGCAGAAGGCCCGCTGAACTGCACACATACTGCCTCGCAAATAGGCAATTAGTGTAGGTGCCCAAACATGTGTATACCTTGGCTGGGGGTCTTGAAGGGCATGTGCAGGCTCATTATTCTCTATTCGATGTGTTCCATACCTGGAAAGGGGCTTTCAATCGTCACTAATCATAGGCGTTGCATTTGGTTGCATAGCAGGGACGCTTTAGACCAAAAAATGGGGTTCGTCGGTATTAAATGGCACAGTTAGGATCATCTATGATTATTGCCTTGACAACATGTTGCTAGACTGGTTTCTCTTTCCTTCGGGTGCCTTGTGGTGCACCACTCCACGATATGTATGCTGCGGATAATACTGCGGTATCAGTGTTGGACAATCTGAACCCTTCCAATACCGCCAGATGCAAACCAGAACCAACCCCAACCATCTTCAGTCCTCCTAGCATTGGAGCATCTGGCTATAAACATTCAAGTCTGTCCACACTGTCTTGATTGTCTTGCTCCACCTTCCACCCCACCCACAGTCATCACAACCCCTCACGGCAGTCAAGCAAAATCACCAAGTCACGAAGGCAGCCCTAGCTTGATGTAGACCACCCACTGCTATCAAGTCGACACTGGGCAGCTGCATGCACTAGGGCCATCACCACCCGGCAGCTATGATGGCCAATCCTTTGCTATGCCTCGGCTGTACTCCCAGCCACCAGCAGCTGCCAGGCGGGCCAGGCAACTCCCCTTCCCAATCCCTGCACCGCCAGCGCATGCTGCCACGCACTGCGCCTGCTCTCACCGGCACCTGCTGCAGCAAGGCAACCACACTGGTGGAGCATGCGACAAAGCAGGTGCACGAGCAAGTCACGGCCCACACACCATGTCCAGGCGGCACACTGGCACTCACTGGGCATGCAACCCAGGTGGACACGACCAAGAGGTGCTGAGATGGCATGGGTGGTGCTGAGGCAGGCTGCCATGCAGCAGCACAGCGCATGCAGACTGGCCGTCACAGCTTGCTGCCTGCTAGCCTGGCCTTCACCGCAGGCTGCTGTGCAGGTGAGCCACCCTGACCCCCCACTCCCGCTTTGCTGTGCCTCATGCTTGCTGCATGCACCTGTCCAGGTCTGCCCGTGTGGCGGGGAAGATCTCCACGTAGCGCGACCCCATCATCTGCTTGTTCTTGGCCATGGCAGCGGTGGCCTCAGCCGGGCTCATGAACTCAACAAACGCCACGCCGCTGGGCCGCCCATGGTCCATCACCACTAGCACACTGCACAGGCAGCAGGTGACCAGACCAGCACCAGCAGCTGGGGGCACGGTGGCAGGCACACCTGCTGCGGTGATGGCTATGAAGCGCTGGAGGTGAGGGAGCAGGCATCAGAGGCAAGCAGGCAGGGTAGGCAGCACAGTCAAACAGGCCAGCAACATGCCAGGCCCTGCCAGGCCCTGCCAGGCCCTGCCCTGCCAAGCCCGGAATGCAGCTTGCAACAGCAGGCCATATCTAACCAATTTCCAGCTGCAAGTTTGCCTGCAACATATTCCGCTGACCTAAGCACATGGCCCTTGCATGCCCTGCCTGGAGGCCACATAACAGCCCACCCAACACCGCTGGCACACGCAACTGGCAGCACATGATAGCCAAGCGCAAGCAAGCATGTGGCCACGACAGCACCATGGCAAGCACACAACAGGCAGCGCCTGCTGAGTGCACCAGCCTGCAGCCCGCCGCAGCCTTAGAACGAGGCACAGCACGCAGCAGAAAGCCTGCCCTAGGGACCGCTAGCCCACCCCTGGCCATCTCCTCGGCCCACGCACTTGTCCTTGACCACTGGGGCGATGCCCAACGTCTTGTCCTCGTTGAACCACTGGCAGATGTCGTCATCACCCACAGAGAAGGGCAGGCCACGCAGCTTGAGGATGGTGGTGCCGCCAGAGCCCCCCGTGGCGGCGTCAAAGGCAGCCCCAGAGGGCAGGGCCTGGCTATATCCGGCTGCAGGGCCTCCAGGACCGCCTGCAGGCCCCACGCCGTAGGGCCCGCCTGGCTGCCGCCCATAGCCGGCCATGAGACCCCCATCCTCCCCACCACGCCACCGGTTCATGCCGCCCATGGGGCCCCCATCCATGAGGTCGGCACAGATGGCTTTGTAGTAGTCCTGCAGGGCACGGTCATCACCATCACCAGGTCTAGGGCCACAGAATGGGACACGTAGGACTTCATATGAAAGGCACCCTGACATCTGGAGTTCAGGCAGAGCTGTGACACCCCTGTGTGACTAAACCAAAGATTGAGTGCTGCACGCAGCCAAGGTCAGGTGCAGCAACGTAGGTCAAGAGTGACTGGCACATGACACTGCAGCTGGGGTCTGAACTGGCTCGATGCCCGCCTCTCTGCTTGCTCACCAGCTTTTTGGCCTTGTAGATCTCGATGTAGCGCCGACCCATGTAAGACCTATTCTTTGCCAGGGCCATTTCAATTTGCATGGGACTGGACAACACCACAAACGCCTCTCCCGTTAACCGCCCGTCCCGCTTGACCAGCACCATATCGATTGGTTCCACCCCCTGGCAGCGCAACAGCGGCCCCGCCGAACCAGAGGTCAAGCCAGTGAACGCCCAACTGTGCGGCCTAGTGAGCTGCTGCATGCGCTGCAGCTGCGGCTGCGAGGCTGCGAGCAGTCGCCGCGGCGCCTTTGGCATGGCTGCTAGATCATGGGTGGCTGCCAGCCGAGCGTGGGCCTAGCTCCGCAAGCCTACCCACTACCTTCGCTATACCCTCACCAGGAACATTCTGATATCATCGTCTGAGACGTCGAAGGGCAGCCCTCGCAGCTTTACGCAGGGAAACATCCCGCTGATGGCCCCGCCCATCCCGTACTGGTCCCCCATAAAAGGCCCTTGCTGCACCATCATGCCTGCTTCGCCAGCCATCGGTCCGCCTCCCATCGGCCCGCCCATGCCCTGCCCGTACGGCCCGCCCATGCCCTGTGCTGCTGCAAACCCGTCTGTGCGAGGCCTTTTGGCTGCGTCTGGGAATGACATGGCTTGACGCAAAAATGGGGAATGACTGCACGCCCACCGCACACGACCTTTGCGGATGGCAGTGGACTCGAAGCGAACAGCCGCGTTGGAAAGCATGCGACCCACAAGCATTTCTGCGATTTTCGCCTGCGATTCACACTTCCCAGCTGGCGGGCGGAGGCGCCGGGCAGGCAGCCCGCGGGAGCCACAATGGACCCCAGAGAAGAGAGGTACGTGGCAGCACGAGCCATGCCGCTAGTGTTTTTAAGCTGTGTCTTAGCTGTCCGAATTAACATGTTTGGGTGGCTTGCTGTGGCATGCGTGCATAACTAACGTGTCGATTGGGACGGGTTAGGGTTGGCACAGGGCTGTTAGCACAGGGCACATTGGCACAGGGGCGACCGGAGGTAAACTAATCTCCTAAATGGTCATGGAGAGCCATCTCCAAATCTTCATTAACAAATGACAGATACTATGGTTGTTGCTGAACCTTGTGCACTCCATCTCTCTGGTTATGCGGCCTGCAGTAGGTGTGCTGTCGCGGCGATGTCCGGATGCCTCCTGGGTGTCCAGCACTGTGTGCTACATGCTGCTTGCTAGGGGCTTGTCTCATGACCGGGTTGCGGGGGTACGCCGTGAGGCATTGGACCTGAAACTTCGTCAGCATCTAGCTGTATGGTACAACGGTGGGGGAGTATTAGGCAGTTGGCATGAAGGAGCCAGCAATGAGATTGCAAGGCATAACATGGCGCAAAACTGTAAGTGCCCGGCCCCTGCACATGAGTGGCCCCCAATGTCCAGCCTGATTGCAAGGATGCCCCTTGTTGGCTGCAGGTCTCATGGTCACACTCCTGCCCCTTGCCCCCTCCCCCCTTCCCTCCCCCTTCCCACCACCGCCACCTCCGAGTCTGCCACCCCACCTACCCTCCCCCCATCCCACAACACACGCCGTAGCTCCCTCCCTCCCTACCCTACCCAACAGCCCTTGGCGTAGCAGCCTAGAGTGGGCAGCCTGGATCGGGCAGCCTAGAGCGGGCAGCCAGGAGCAGCACCCAAGAGTGGCAGCCACTTTCCGCCTCCCTAAAGGCCAGCCTTGGGCGGGCAGCATGAAGCGGGCGCTAGTAGTAGTGGCCAGCCAGCCCACTCTAGCCATGCCATGCCCACACACCACACTGACCCAGCCCATCCCTTCCCCAAGGGGACAGCAGTAGGAGAGCCAAGCTACCGTACTTGATGTGCAACAATGTGGCTTGGTGGTGGTGGTGTGGTGTGGTGTGGTGGTCTTGTTGTTGGTGTTAGTGTTATTGTTGGTGTGGTGTTGTTGTCACTTGCCTCCTTATGGTGGGTGTTGCAAGGCGTTAGTGCATTGAGGCCTATGCTTAACATTCCCGTATGGAGGGGCCGCGGGGTGCCGGGGTATGGGGGGCAATAGCATGGCATCATGCATGAACAACAACGGTGGGGAGTATTAGGCAGTAGTAAATAACTCACCAGCTTAGTATGCATGGTTTGGAGCTGTGGTATCCTTGTTAACCTTTGGTTTTGGATATCCGTGATGACCTTTGGCTTTGGTGGATGTGATGCACCAAACCGTATCCTGAGTGTTGCATGGTGGGAGCAGGCCGCGCCCCAGGCGATAGCTCCTCCCTTAATGCACACCGGTGAATACCGGCGTAGTCTTCTTCTTCTTCTTCCTGAAAGTTGCATTGGGTTGGCAGATGTTAAAGAGGGTTGTGTGCACAGTTTTAGGTCAAAACTCCCACGGCAACCACGGGCCTATTCCCAAGTTTTGTTTTGCTCATTTGCTCGGATTCTCGGCAACTCTGGCTTCTTGGCAACTCTGCAGGGCCTCACAAGGTGTGTAGGCCATTGCTATGTTACCTTGCTGGGCAGGTTGGGTCCGATCCCTCACGCCCGCCTTGCGCTTGCGTGGCGAGCTCGAGTCCAGCTCCGCTGTGGCCCCCTGCTCCTCAGCAGGAGGGGTGGGCAGCCCAGGGGCGGCACCAGCACCAGCACCAGCTGACAGCTGCTGCCAGGGGGGGGCAGCAGGAGGGGTGGGCAGCCCAGGGGCGGCACCAGCACCTGCACCTGCCTCTTGCTCATCCCCATGCAGGCCGCCCCGCCCCGCCCCGCCCCGCCCCGCCCCGCCCCGCCCCGCCCCGCCCCGCCCCGCCCCGCCCCGCCCCGCCCCGCCCCGCCCCGCCCCGCCCCGCCCCGCCCCGCCCCGCCCCGCCCCGCCCCGCCCCGCCCCGCCCCGCCCCGCCCCGCCCCGCCCCGCCCCGCCCCGCCCCGCCCCGCCCCGCCCCGCCCCGCCCCGCCCCGCCCCGCCCCGCCCCGCCCCGCCCCGCCCCGCCCCGCCCCGCCCCGCCCCGCCCCGCCCCGCCCCGCCCCGCCCCGCCCCGCCCCGCCCCGCCCCGCCCCGCCCCGCCCCGCCCCGCCCCGCCCCGCCCCGCCCCGCCCCGCCCCGCCCCGCCCCGCCCCGCCCCGCCCCGCCCCGCCCCGCCCCGCCCCGCCCCGCCCCGCCCCGCCCCGCCCCGCCCCGCCCCGCCCCGCCCCGCCCCGCCCCGCCCCGCCCCGCCCCGCCCCGCCCCGCCCCGCCCCGCCCCGCCCCGCCCCGCCCCGCCCCGCCCCGCCCCGCCCCGCCCCGCCCCGCCCCGCCCCGCCCCGCCCCGCCCCGCCCCGCCCCGCCCCGCCCCGCCCCGCCCCGCCCCGCCCCGCCCCGCCCCGCCCCGCCCCGCCCCGCCCCGCCCCGCCCCGCCCCGCCCCGCCCCGCCCCGCCCCGCCCCGCCCCGCCCCGCCCCGCCCCGCCCCGCCCCGCCCCGCCCCGCCCCGCCCCGCCCCGCCCCGCCCCGCCCCGCCCCGCCCCGCCCCGCCCCGCCCCGCCCCGCCCCGCCCCGCCCCGCCCCGCCCCGCCCCGCCCCGCCCCGCCCCGCCCCGCCCCGCCCCGCCCCGCCCCGCCCCGCCCCGCCCCGCCCCGCCCCGCCCCGCCCCGCCCCGCCCCGCCCCGCCCCGCCCCGCCCCGCCCCGCCCCGCCCCGCCCCGCCCCGCCCCGCCCCGCCCCGCCCCGCCCCGCCCCGCCCCGCCCCGCCCCGCCCCGCCCCGCCCCGCCCCGCCCCGCCCCGCCCCGCCCCGCCCCGCCCCGCCCCGCCCCGCCCCGCCCCGCCCCGCCCCGCCCCGCCCCGCCCCGCCCCGCCCCGCCCCGCCCCGCCCCGCCCCGCCCCGCCCCGCCCCGCCCCGCCCCGCCCCGCCCCGCCCCGCCCCGCCCCGCCCCGCCCCGCCCCGCCCCGCCCCGCCCCGCCCCGCCCCGCCCCGCCCCGCCCCGCCCCGCCCCGCCCCGCCCCGCCCCGCCCCGCCCCGCCCCGCCCCGCCCCGCCCCGCCCCGCCCGCCCCGCCCCGCCCCGCCCCGCCCCGCCCCGCCCCGCCCCGCCCCGCCCCGCCCCGCCCCGCCCCGCCCCGCCCCGCCCCGCCCCGCCCCGCCCCGCCCCGCCCCGCCCCGCCCCGCCCCGCCCCGCCCCGCCCCGCCCCGCCCCGCCCCGCCCCGCCCCGCCCCGCCCCGCCCCGCCCCGCCCCGCCCCGCCCCGCCCCGCCCCGCCCCGCCCCGCCCCGCCCCGCCCCGCCCCGCCCCGCCCCGCCCCGCCCCGCCCCGCCCCGCCCCGCCCCGCCCCGCCCCGCCCCGCCCCGCCCCGCCCCGCCCCGCCCCGCCCCGCCCCGCCCCGCCCCGCCCCGCCCCGCCCCGCCCCGCCCCGCCCCGCCCCGCCCCGCCCCGCCCCGCCCCGCCCCGCCCCGCCCCGCCCCGCCCCGCCCCGCCCCGCCCCGCCCCGCCCCGCCCCGCCCCGCCCCGCCCCGCCCCGCCCCGCCCCGCCCCGCCCCGCCCCGCCCCGCCCCGCCCCGCCCCGCCCCGCCCCGCCCCGCCCCGCCCCGCCCCGCCCCGCCCCGCCCCGCCCCGCCCCGCCCCGCCCCGCCCCGCCCCGCCCCGCCCCGCCCCGCCCCGCCCCGCCCCGCCCCGCCCCGCCCCGCCCCGCCCCGCCCCGCCCCGCCCCGCCCCGCCCCGCCCCGCCCCGCCCCGCCCCGCCCCGCCCCGCCCCGCCCCGCCCCGCCCCGCCCCGCCCCGCCCCGCCCCGCCCCGCCCCGCCCCGCCCCGCCCCGCCCCGCCCCGCCCCGCCCCGCCCCGCCCCGCCCCGCCCCGCCCCGCCCCGCCCCGCCCCGCCCCGCCCCGCCCCGCCCCGCCCCGCCCCGCCCCGCCCCGCCCCGCCCCGCCCCGCCCCGCCCCGCCCCGCCCCGCCCCGCCCCGCCCCGCCCCGCCCCGCCCCGCCCCGCCCCGCCCCGCCCCGCCCCGCCCCGCCCATGTGGGAAGCCGGCGACGGCTGACTTGTGTCGTCAACATCAACTTTGCTGTGCTGAGGTAGTGCTGAGCTGTGAATGCTGCTGCATCAAGAACCTCCTCAATAGCCTGTTGCAACTGGGCCTCGGTCACTAGCAGCTCATTCTCGGCCTCCACCTCCTTTGCGATGGCCTCAGCCTTCCTTGCTGTGGCTTTTAAGCCATTAGGACTGTGCAGATGAGCAGCCCTTTGTGACTTTACAAGTGCTGCAAGATGAGCACGCCTGCACCTGCACCTGCACCTGCACCTGCGGCACATCTCCAGGGGCACTCTCCCCAACGTGCTGGAAGTTGAGGCACGGGTGGGTGTCTCGGTCTGGACCGCTGGACAGCCACCTACCCCATGGGGGGGCATGGGGTCGTGTCACAGGAACAGGTGCAGCAGGTGGGGGCTAGTCAGGGAAGGTGCAAGCTAGTCAGGGGGAGGGGGTCTGGGCGGCACTTCATGGCACAACATCAGGCCCCGCACGGGCTTACCATGCCGCTGGCTCCAGGCTGGTCGCAGCGACCGCTGGATCACATGGCCTGCTGGGGATTCCCAGTTTGAGGGCGTCCGCTGGACCCGTGGCATGTGCAACTCACAAGGATGGGCTAATGCACAGTCGAGCTTACACGGGGTGGTGCGCAAATCATTCACGATCACCAGCCTGCTATGTTTGACAACCGTGATGGGCCTGCTAGGCTGCTCCATCACCTTGAGAAACCACTCCAGCACCGCCTAGGCCCCCTACGCACCCTAGCTGAAGCAGCCTGCTGCCAGGACCACCGCCACCCCCATCACCCAGCCATAGTGCTACCTGGACACCCACTTCATCCCCTGCACCACTTGCAGATGGTACACAGGTGTACATGCACTGAACGAACCTCGCCCTCATGTCCTGATCAGTAGGCAGGGCTGTGGCAACACGGGGTAAGTTACGGATATCCGGGTGGTAATACTTACGCACGTACCGTACTCTCCCGATCGATTCCCTATCCCGAATCGTTTTTTGTCCTTCGGGAAACCGGGAAAGAGTAAACAATGTATTTTTGGGGTCCTTCGGGAAGTATATAAACAATTAGTTGACCTTGACGAAAGTGCTAGCAATGGACCAATATGTGGTCCGGGGCATCAGTGCCGCCGACGCAGCTGATAAGCGGCACCGCAAGCTCGATCGTCAAGCGGCAGTGGTTAAGAAGCGACTACCTGATAGACCTCGCAAGCTGTCTAACTTTGGGCCTTCTCCTGGCCGCAACCCTGCCGCTCACCCTGCCTAACACACCTCCTGCTCTCGCATGCACCGGCAAGGCGCATGAGACTGGTTGCAACCTGCTAAGATTCAGCCCATCCGGCAAGGGGGAGGCAAGCCAGAATGGGGCAAAGGCTAGGGCTGTGGCCCAGGCTAGGGCGACAAGCAGGGTGGCTGCTTTGCCCCGGGCAAGGTCGAGGGAGGTGGGCCAGGCTAGGGCTCAGGAGTCCCCAACATGGGGTTGGTAATCTTCATGCAAGTACTCGCTACGAAGTGCACCGATTTCGGTAGCGTTTGTTGCATTGGCACCTGCGAATAACTCCGCATCTACTGGCAAGCGGCGCGTTAATCCTTGCATCAGAGTCCGTGCCGGCGCAAGCGAGCACGGACACACCTCAGCTGCTCACAACCGATTGTTCTAGTGGTGAGTAATGGCACCAATGAGCGAACTCCGCCTGGCATCCAGCCGGAAGTACAATCACAGCACAGCCCGCCAGGCTCGCTGATGTGCACCGCCTAGAGGCCCAGCTGCGCAAGTATCAGTAGCGTTGTATACTTCCGAGCATGGGTGGAGGGGCGTCGTTACATCGGTTTTGCGTGCCATGTGCATTGTTTTGACTGCGGCGACTGTCCCTGACTGTTTGCAGAGGCTACTGGGCCACGTCGGTCGCGGCGGTCGGTCGCGGCGAGGCTCGCATGAGCAAAACTGGCATGAATTTGAATGTCAAGATTCGAGCCGCCATAGCACTCAGCACAGTGCACAGTATTTAATGTTACAAGCTGCACCGCATAGCTGACAGAGTCCTCTATCCAGGGATGTGCGAAACCTAAATAGAAACCACGTGGCTGAGACGCGGCGTCGTTTTGATTACCAGGGGTCGGTTTCCTATCATTTCCAGCCATTTTTTGAATGTTGGGGACACCTGACTAGGGCAAAGGCTGGGGTCACAGGACAGACAAGGGTGTCAACCAGGTTGGCAACCATGTGGAGGGGGGAGGTATCACCTCATACACGGGCTGCCGGCCAAGGCGGGGTGCCTGCGCCAAAGCGGTAGCATGGGTGGCTGCAGGAGCACACAAGTTTGAATGCTTCGAGGCAGATATGCCGCCACTGCCAGCAGCGGCAGGAGGACCACGACTTCATGAGCGAGGTTTAGTGGCCCATGTGACATCGTCAGGTGATAAGGCCACTAGAAGAGAGACCACGACCAAAAGTTGACCAATGTCGATCATATGATTTTGATGCGAGATTAATGGGGTGGGATACTTGATTATTTCTATGCACGAAGACGTTCTCAAAAATGACTTTGGACGTACTTTGGCCATCGGGGAACTTGAAACAAAGAAAAATATGGCTCGGGAATGATATTTTAATTATAGTTTCCGAGGCTTCGGGAATCGATCGGGAGAGTACGGTATATCCGTAAGTATTACGGGGTAGATCCGGACCAACCGCCACCCGTATGTGTGAAGCACCCTGTGACCTTTAAGCCCTGCAGCAGCATCAGTGCGTCGCGACCAGCGCACATCGACTGCCATGGAGCTGGGGTCACCACGCGCCACTCAGCAGATGCAGATCAGCACAACACACACACAGCACACAACACACACAGCACACAGGTCATAGGTACTTTGGCGCAAATGGCGAAGGTTGCGCCAGCGACAGGTGCAAGTTCTGCTCCTTTGCTGCCAAGGCCGCCCCTCACCATGCCCCATACCATGCTCCTGCTGCCGTCGTGCTGATTAAAGGGTGTTAGTTTAGATGTACAAGAAATGCAAGAGTACTTGATGCCATGTGCCCTGGGACGCATGTGGATCATGGCCTACATCTACTTCAATAAGTAAGCACTGGCAGCACCGGCTGATCTAACACCGCCGCTGATTTAACACCGCCGCTGGTGCCCTGCTACCTTGCTGCCCTGCTGCTACTGCTGATGCTGCTGTGGCATGCTGCATGTGCATGTGTTGCATGTGCATGTGATTCGTTGTTATTCACTCAGGAGAGTGTTGGAGCGCAAGCCGAAGACCTTGTCGGATGCAGACTGGGAGGAGTACGAGAGGTGGATGCGCAAGACCCCGCAGGACCAGAGCTAGGACCAAGAGGTGAACCAAAGAGGCATCCTGTCATCTTTTTGCTTGTGCCACCAACTACTGTGCCATCTTTTTGCTTGTGCCACCTACTACTACCCCATGTCGTGCAGGTGCTGGAAGGCATCTGGCGCAACACTCACGTCAGTGGCGCACGCTACAAGGGTGCCAGTTCACTGCATACATGACTTCATTGCATGGCTGAGATGGGGAGGGTTGGCAGCCTAGGTTGGCGACAGCTCAACTCACATGCATACAACAGTGACCCTGGCTACTGAGCCTCATTTGCTGCCTCCAGTTAGATGGAGTTCACAGGGGCGTGTACTGGGCAGAACAATCGTCTTGGGCGAATGCACACCCGCATAACAGTTCCTGCACAACCAACACAACCAACCAGCTCGTGAACCACGACAACCCTAACCCTGTCCCGCCGGCCATTGCGGGAGTAGGTTATCTGTTCATACCACCT